>VDFB02281492.1:59393031-59431409 GCA_007258455.2 Sequoia sempervirens
ATGAATTCGAAAGCATCATGCTAAGACTAATTTGGATACCGTAGTTGGAGACACACCCTCTACAGAAAGTGAATATGAAGGGACACTATTAAGCACAAGCGGATATGGAGGGACACCATCTATAGACATGTGAAATTAGCATTATGCACTTAGTTCATATTCATCCGCTCGTTAAATTAATCAAGCTCATCAAATCCATTCACCAAGTAAATCAGGACTATTTAATTCATTCCTAAGGTTATTCATTTAAATTAAATAAATCAAAGTCTCACATCAACCTTTTAATTAAATAAACCAAACATTTATTTAATTAAATCCCAAATGCATTTTCCATCCCTTTTGATTTAAATAAATCCAAATATTCAAGTCAAAGGGGTCAAAATCACCTAATCATCACCTAAGCTAATCTAATCTTGATTAACCTAATCTAACCACCCATCACATCCTCTAGCTTTTCCCACTTGCACCAATAAATCATTTTAATCCATTTATAAATTCATCATTTTCTTTCAACTTGGCATAAAAATGGAATATTCCCTCAAGTTTGAATATGAAGAGAATTTGATTTGTCCCTTCCAACATTGCAATAAATTCTCTCTTTCATGTCCCCCTCTCAACATTTAATTCACAAATTCAAATTTGAATCTCCCTCTCTTGGGAACATTGGTCAAAACTTGCACATTCCTCAACCTATCACAAGTTGACAAGTGGCCTCATCTCATTGGCCAAATCATTATCCCACATTGCTCTCTTATGAGCATTCTTGGGTATATGCAAGATCATAATGGGCCAAAAAGTGGCAATATGATGGTCATGTGGTTGACGACTTTTTTTTTCCCAAAATTGATGAAACGAAAAAGGTTTTTAAAGGATATTCTCAGCTTACCACTAATATAAATTATACTTTACTTTGAATTTAATAAGTAATTATTATTCATTTTCTATTCAAATTACGACTAAAGTCCTAATTGATATGCTAATTGAAAAACATCTATAGGTTTCAACCAGTATCACATTTTTTGAATCCAAAATATGCGTCACATTCTATGCTTCGCATACTATAGGATTAAAAATAGAAAAAATGAATTCACGAAGTTTTGACCAAGTTAAGGTGGTCAGACATACGATTTTTTATATTTTTTAAAAGTTGTAATAAAAAATTCATAATTAATTATGGAAAAAAATTATAAGAAAATATGCATCACATCGGGGCATGAGTCCTCTACTTATATCTAAAATCTTATAAAAAAAATTATCACTTTATTGTGGTTAGGGTGGTTAGACAGACACCTCCTTCTTATTGTTTCCCTGACATTTAAGTACTACTACATTGAAATTTCAAATTTTCACCAAATAGATTTTTTTTTTTAAACAAACCTAGTAGTTTAGAAACTACATTCAATTTGCTACAGATTCTATTCTTACATATTTTTGAAATAATATAGATAACTTATTTAAATTTTTATGTCAAGTTTCGTAACTCTGATTTTTTAAATTTTTTTGCCACTTAAGGTCCTGATTTTTCCATGATGATCCTGCACATACCCTCAAGTCCAAATTGAAAATCTATAAATGAAGGGCTGATTCTTCATCAAATCATCCACAAATATTATGCAAAGTCACTCTCTTCAATCGAGAACTAATTTTTTCCACTCCATCTTCATATCATTCTCATATCATTCTCATATCATGGAGCTTAGCAAAGGATTGGGAAAGGGCTTCTTTCCATAGAAGCACCAATCCACTATGAAATAAAGTTTTGATTATGTTTTTATATGCTTGCATGTAATTATCTATGTTCTATTTAGTTTGCATATTTTAGCATGGTTAAGTATTTCATAGGGATGTTTAATCTAATGTGTTCCAAATGACTAACATGATGATATTATGTTAAGATTGTTAACCATTTGTAGATTTTGACATCCACACCATCTACTGCAAGTGAATATGGTTGGACACCATCCAGCGCATCTCAAGTTGAGAATACATATCACTCAGATTTGATGAAGAAGGTATACCATCATCCCCATGAGAACCTCAAGGTATGTCTTCTACTCCACCATCGATCGAAGGTATGCAATCTAGCCCACCTAAATTAAATATTGATGAAATTCCTAATGTTGAGATGTATGTACCTAGGAGAACACCACCTAGAATTTTGCGTAGAAAGCTAAAGTATTTGATTAATATTGATGAGGATATTTTGCGGCACATGGAAGGTAAGATTCCAGCACACACTTGTAGAAGATATGCTGATAAGATTTGGAAATTCTACTTTGAAAAGCTAAATGAGACTGCAAAATGCCAAATATTTATTGAAATGATGTGGGTATAAAGTATAGAGACATCATGAAGACTCTTGGATTGAGAACATCAAATGCATCGAGTGAAAACACTATTGTGAAGAATCTAATGGATGCATATCAGAGTGTGGGTAATACCTCATGCTGAAAGGATAGTAATGTCACACGATGTGTCATTACATCGACTTTGGTAAGCAGTCAAACAAAGAGAGCTCATCTCATTAAAAAGATGAGTGAAAAAATGAGAATTAGTAGAAAAACTTTATCAAAATTCGTTCAAAGGCAGAAAAGAATTGAGGGCACCAATTCAAATGAATTATGGAAATTCTTGGGGAGACTACCACAAAAAGATTAAAAAAAGTTGTTGAGGCATTGAGAACACTAATTGAAGAGTATTGGAAGAATAACACAAGGCTATCTCTGAATCAAAGGGATGTGGTAAGAAGGAGAATCAGTAGTCATAACCGTGAGCCACATCCAAAGCATTTTTTGGATATGACTCAAACCCAATTTTTTCATAAATTTGAAATGGATTATCCTCAAATTAGTATTTTTCAAAGATTTTTTGAAATGCTTAAACCTTTTTATGTCAAGATAAATCACACATGCACTACTTCTTGTTGTGGACTACATATTGAATTCTCTAACCATTATGATGTTTTTGAAAGAGGAAAAAATAGGTTTTACAGGGACCAGAAACCAAAAAGATTACAAAATAAAGAGAAAGTCAGTAAAGATAGCATAGACAGAAAGGCTGTTCAAAAACAACAGTAAACAACCATAGCCATCAAAAAGGCCAGCAAAGGCCACAGAACCAAAAACCAGCCGAAAAGCCCCACCAAAATCTTGGCGCCACAGAACCAAAAACCAACCGAAAAGCCATCAAAAAGATTGTTCTATATGTTGTGATTTTCATACTAATAATGTTTTGCAGGATTGTGGCATAGAAGCCCCACCAAAATCTTCAAGAGAGTTCTTATCAAAAAAATTGTGCAAAATAGAGGATGGCTAAATATTCTACAAGACAGCATGCTTGGATGGTTCATGTGAGCATTGTAGTGGCTTGTAGTGTATGCCAGTATGTCAACATATGGAAAGCACAAATGAGGTGGGATAGAAACTAGTAGAGTTCAAGAAGTATAAAATGGTGGAATACGCTACAAAAGATGGGTCTCAAGCAAAAAGGTGTGATTTGGTTGTTCAAAAGATTCCAAAGTATCAGTTTATGTCCATGTTTCATGACAATATAGTGTATGAGTATGCAAGGCATACCCATAGAGCCCGATGGCTGGACATGCAATTCAAACTATGCAAGGACACCTTTCTAGTTGGAAGCATAGTATCAGTGGTTGAATTTGTAGAGAACTACAATTTACAACCACAACATGAGGTTTAGTCATAGTATTAATTACAACTCCACACAGGTTTTGATATTTGTGCAAATAGCATTCATTCATGCATCTGATAGTATAGAGGATCAAAGGAAGCTATTGAGCACATATCACTTTTATATTAGTGATGATCACACACATTCTCCTGAGTTCATGCAAGGTTACTTCCAGATGTTCTACAGTGATTTGGCTCAGAGAGGCATAGCATACGATCGACATATAATATGGTCAAATAACTTTGCAGCACAGTTCAAGAACTCGTGCATGTTCTACTGGTTGAGCAGGGTGCATGTCATTATAGGTGTACAACATATGTGGAACTTTTGTGAGGTCGGGTATGGAAAGAGGGAGCATGCTAGTGCAAGAGCATGTGTGGAAAGAGCATTAGCACGAGAAGAGTTAAAGTATAAAGACAGTGCAAAGTTGACAGATGCAAGATCAATTGTCGAGTGGTGTAATGCTTTGATGGGTCTAGGTAAGGAAGGTATGTCTTCAGGTCATAGGTATTTTTGGTTGATGGATGATACTAACATTGCACCATATGAGGATTGTTCTACACTAGCAAGATCAAGTGAGCTACACTCTTTCCTTAGCTCAAATGTAGGTTCATAGAGAATTCATACATGGAAGATGGCATGCTTTTGTTCTTCATGTACAATGCAAGCCTAGAATGATTGTGAGTCAGGGGAGTGGGTTGACAAAATGTTGACAAGTTATCTTAGACCACTCCACACATATCGCCCTTCGAAGGCATTGGAACCAACACAGATGGAATCATCGGTCGACTTTGACCACATATCAAATTTAGTTCAACCAAGTAGTATATCTGCTTGCTTAGTTTTTGAAATTCCATATTGTTATATTACTTTGTAGTGTATTCGTAATGTTGACTAATTTTGAGAGATTTGTTGCACATATCAATGCAGGGAAAGTTTATGTAGTTATTGCAGATGAAAAAAATGAAGAGGGAATGGATTATTACTTGTGTTGTTGTGTTGAGGAAAAAAAGAAATTAGAGGCTCCAGTTATAGATGGAGAAAACATTGAATACCCTATAGGCTCAGTTGTTGTTACTGGAACGTGCCTTAGAAGGTACCCAGATAAGAGTGTTAAACATTGGCTATTTTAGGACTTTGACACACATCGTAAGATTCTTCATTACTTGAACCTTGTCATGGCATCCAATGTTCATTTGACCAAATATGGAGGTAGACCTTTTAACAAGGTCTTGTCGAAGGTCCATGAGTTTGACCATGAAGCAATACTAGACACAATAAAGAGAAGAGCATACCTGAATGGTTTGTTGGATTAATTTGTAAGTATGCACATCAGTTCTTATTAATTTATACTTGTATGTGCATTAATTTTTTTGATGGAAATGCTATAATTTTCTTTTACTTTTCCTATTTGTAAGTAACCTACTACAAATTGATTGGTGTCCCCTTATAGAAAATGCAGATTTATTGAGCCATCCAAGAGAATGTCAGCCAGAAAAGAAATGCAACATCCTTATTTTAATGATCTTGACAAATCTCAATCATGATTTTAAGCCATTACAAAAGTGTGTGCAAAGCTTGGTGATGGAATTTCAAGCTATTCATTTGAAGTCAACCTTATCATGAGCAGCGATGATGTAGACATTATAAGAGCATCTCAAATTTCAACTTACTCTATTCATGAGAGGTGTTGTGTGCAATAGGTATCTTGGAACTCGCAATGAAGATGTATAACTAGGAGTGACTAAGTTGAGAGACTGGCATGCCTATCTGTAAGTGCCTTCCATCTATTTTCATTTCATTTCCATTTTGGATGCTCTTTCTTTTTCTCTTTTACTTTGCATATTTTTAAGTAAACTACTAAAAATTGATTGGTCTCTCATTGCAGAAAATGTTGATTTATGAGCCATCAAAGAGAATCTCAGCCAAAAAAGCAATGCAACATCCTTATTTTGATGATCTTGAGAAATCTCAATTCTAATTTGAAGCCATTATAAAAGATCGTGTGAAGCTTAGCGAGGGAATCTCAAGTTACTCAATTGAAGTTAACCTCATAATGAGCACCTATGATGTAGACATTTAAAGAGAATCTTGAATGTATGAGTGACATTGTAAAATATCTATGAGAATGAAGTTCCTAAGGCATTGTAATGAGATTTACTCAAATATTGTAATTTTGGAGTTCATGTTTGGTGCATAGCACCTTGTTCTGTAAATTCCTTCAATAAGAAAATTTGCAAAATTTGAAATTTAAAATGTAAACAATGTAAAAAAGGTCATGTGAAGGTCATATGTAATGTATTCAAAGTCTCAAAGAGGTCATTAGGTGATTAGAGAAGTGATATTGCAAAAAATATGTCATTTGGTGTAAAAAAGAAGAACTTGCATTATTTGCACAATTGTAAAATCAGTAAATAAAGGATGATGGTTTCTGCATTTTCAACACTTTTCCTTTTTTGTTTCAAGCTTTTTCGGATTGTATAGCACCTTATACTTTGATTGTTGATTAGTTTTCAAATGTAAAAATTGAATTTTGAAATGTAAAATGTATGTAAAAGGTCATGTGATATAGTCAATATGATGGTTTGTGGATTGATGCAATAGGGGGAGGCTTGAAACACACAAAGTCACAATTCCAATCTGCAAACACAACTATCAGGCCATAAACTCCTCACAATTTCATCATTTCTTCAAAATCACTCTTTTTCATTATAGCACTGGGAATCAACTCAATCGAGTAACTTATCTCAATGACACATTATCATTCCATGACATGAACCTCTTCAGGGACCCATTTGAACAAACTTTGACATACTCAAAATCGACCTATGATCACTTCAAACCAAAGCACTCAAATTTCACCTTTTCATTGTTTTAGGCTTCTAATTAGCCTCTTTTTCCAAAGAAACTATACTTGAAACTTATCCAAACCCTAAAAACCTTGGGGAAGCAATTTAAATGTGTCAAAACCTCCAAAACCACAATCAGACCTCTAACATAACACCATACAAAGTGTAATCCATAAAACCCTACTTTTTAGTCAAAACCCTAGGGGTTTATTGAAAAAGTCACTTCCCAATCTACCCAAAACATAAAACCTCTTCAAACAAGTTTGAATTAGTCTATACAAGATTAATCAAACATTAAATAATGCTACCTTCTCACAAAACTCACTTTGGCCCACCAAAACCTCCACTTTTCATGAGGAAAACTCATATTTTCACATTAGGGCATCACACCCAATGCAATATCAGACCTCCCCTTCACAAACAAGCTTGAAACCACCTATTCCCCACTAAAAAAATCCCGTTCCACCAATCACAGTAGTCACAAGGGGTGGAATGGGTAAAATTTACATTTATGTGACTTTGAACACCCCAAAAATGGGGTTAATAGGGTAGATTAAGAAAATCTATGATAAAACTCCAAAAATGTAAAATAAGACTCTCAAAACTTCTGCAAATGCAATTTAACACATGCTATAAGATATTTCCCCAGTTTGCAAGTCAAAACACCCCTGTACAAGATCGTACAAGTTTGCCAAGAATGGAAAAATATAGAAAATCTGATAAAAAGAAGTGCTAATCAACTTTTATTGCTTCAAATCTTCAAGATTCCCCTCTCATCAAGTCTTTACAATATATTTATAATTTTTCTACTTCAAACTAAACTTTCCCAATGGATCTAACTACCTTTTGAACTCCTTAACTATTTGATCCCTTAAGAGTCCAAAGTGCGAAATAGTTGCAAACTTTAGCATGTTGTTACTTGGATACCATGATGCTTAAAAACTTTTCTTCTAATCCTACAGGATCGTGTTCAGTGCCTCTACAAAAAAATCTCTCAGTTTTGGCTATCTCATAGTGGTTTTCCCATGGCGAGGGATTTTCAGTTGATGGAAAAAGTGTCAAATGCAAGCAGTGCAAAGTTGCAAAGTGGTTCAACTTTCGTTCTACAAATCATGTTACCAAATAGACTGTTCCAACATGTTTTAATAGGTATGTTTACACTAGGTATTGTCCTCTTTCACACCCAAACACACGGAATCACTCCAAGCTACATTCAACCAAATTGATCCCTTAAGAGTCCAAAGTACAGAATGGCTGGAAACTTTAGCATGTTGTTACTCGGATACCGTGACGCTTAGAAATTTTTTGTCTAATCCTACAAGATTGCATTGGGCCCCTCTACAAAAACCTCTCTCATTTTTGGCTATCTCAGAGTGGTTTACCCGTGGCGGAAGATTTTCACTTGATGGAAAAAGTGTCAAATGCAAGCAGTACAAAGTTGCAAAGTGGTGCAACTTTCATTTTGCAACTCGTGTGACCAAATGGACTATTTCAATGCATCTGAATAGATATTTTTACGCTAGGAATGCTACTCTTTCACACTGAAACATGTGGAATCGCTCCAAGCTATGTTCAACCAGATCAATTCCTTAAGAGTCCAAAGTCCAAAATGGCTAAAAAATTCAGCATGTTGTTACTTGGATACTGTGAAATTTAGAAAAATTTTGTCTAATACTAAAGGATTGCGTTGGGCCCCTCTACAAAACCTCTCTCAGTTTTGACTATCGTAGAGTGGTTTTCACGTGGTGGCGGATTTTCACTTGATGGAAAAAGTGTCAAATGCAAGTAGTGCAAAGTTGCAAAGTGGTGCAACTTTCATTCTACAACTCGTGTGACCAAATGGACTATTCCAACATGTATGAATATGTATTTTTACACTAAGCATGGTCTTCTTTTACACTCAAAAATGCGAAATAGCTCCGAGCTACGTTCAACCAAATCGATTCTTTAAGATTCCATAATACAAAATGGCTACAAACTTTAGCATGTTATTACTCAGATACCATGATGCTTAGAAACTTCTCATCTGATCCTATAGGATTGTGTTGGGCCCCTCTACAAAACCTCTCTCATTTTTGGCTATTTTAGAGTGGTTTTCTCGTGGCTATGGATTTTCACTTGATGGAAAAAATGTCAAATGCAAGCAGTGCAAAGTTGAAAAGTGGTGCAACTTTCATTCTGCAACTCATGTGACCAAATGGACTATTCCAATGCTTCCAAATAGGTCTATTTACTCTAGGAATGGTCATCTTTCACACCCAAACATATGGAATCGCTCTAAGCTACGTTCACCTGAATCAATCCCTTAAGGGTCCAAAGTGCAAAATGGCTACAAACTTTAGCATATTGTTACTCAGATATTGTGATGCTTAGAAACTTATTTTCTAATCCTACAAGATCATGTTTGGTCCCTCTACAAAAACCTCTCTTGGTTTTGGCTATCTCGGAGTGGTTTTCCTATGGTGGCGAATTTTCACTTGATGGAAAAAGTGTCAAATGCAAGCAGTGCAAAGTTTCAAAGTGGTGCAACTTTCGTTCTGCAACTTGTGTGACCAAAAAAACTATTCCAATGCATCTAAATAGGTATGTTTACACTAGGCATGGTCCTCTTTCACACCCAAACACGCGGAATAGCTTTGAGCTATGTTCAACCAGATCAATCCCTTAAAGGTCCAAAGTGCAAAATGGTTGTAAACTTCAGAATGTTATTCCTTGGATAAAGTGACTCTTAAAAACTTCTCATCTGATCCTACATGATCATGTTGGGCCCCTCTACAAAATATTTCTTTTTTTTGGCTATCTCGAAATGGTTTTCTCATGGTGATGGATTTTCACTTGATGGAAAAAGTGTTAATGCAAGTAGTGCAAAGTTGCAAAGTGGTGCAACTTTCATTCTGCAACTCGTGTGACTAAATAGACTGTTCCAATGCATTCGAATAGGTATTTTTGTGTTAGGCATGGTCCTCTTTCACACCCAAACACACAGAATCGCTCTGAGCTACGTTCAACCGAATCGATCCCTTAAGGGTCTAAAGTGAAAAATGGCTGCAAACTTCAGCATGTTACTCGGATACCATGATGCTTAGAAAATTCTCATCTGATCCTATAAGATCATGTTGGGACCCTCTACAAAAACCTGTCTCGGTTTTGGCTATCTCAGAGTGGTTTTTCCATTGCACTGGATTTTCACTTGATGGAAAAAGTGTCAAATGCAAGCAGTGTAAAGTTGCAAAGTGGTGCAACTTTCGTTTTGTAACTCGAAAACCGTGATTCTTACAAATTTTTTGGTTTGAGTCTATGGGATCATGTTGGGCCCCTCTACAATAACCTCTCTCAATTTTTGTTATCTCGAAGTTTTTTTCCTATGGTGTCCAATTTTGACTTGATGGAAAAAGTGTCAAATTGAAGCAGCATAAAGTTGCAAAGTGGTGCAACTTTCATTTTGCAATTCATGTGACCAAACTAACTACTCCAATGCGTCCCAATAGGTAGGTTTATGCTAGGCATGGTCCTCTTTCACACCCAAACATGTGGAATTGATCTGAGCTACATTCAACTAGTTTGATCCCTTATGATGGCATGCAAAATAATGGAAAAGAAAAACATACACACGACAGTTGAGAGGATTGAGTATTCCACACAAAAAGTGTATGATCATTGGTGCAGAGTACCTTGTTCCTCCATTTGATGAAGAAGGTCTAGTTCAGTGGTTTTAGTCATTATAATGTCAAATAAGGCCATGATAGGCCATTTTGTAATCTTGCTTTTAGTTTTGAGTTAGCGTGGGGTCATTTGAGTCAATTATGTAAGTACGAATAAGAAAATAGCATTGGTAAAGGCATTGGAAGAGATTACTAACGCTACCCCTATTCAAAATTCAGAATTTAGGCCTTAGAAGCAAAGCTAGATGAGGTGAAAAGAAGAAATTGCTTGAGAATAAGTTAGAATAGGTTGGAAATAGGGTGAGGTTGTGGAGTTTGATATGTTCAAATGGTCTGCAAGGAGAAGGGAGGTCAAAAGTATGTTATGAAATGATGCCCTAATTGGGAATAGAGGGGTTTTGAATGAAAAAGAGAGGTTTGAGGAACTAAAAGTGGGTAAAGTCAAGGGGCAACATAATTTGGTAAATGTTGCCCAATGGTTTTTTCCAATTGGAGGAGTGATTGAGAGCATGTTGCTTTGTTAAATAGACCTATTCGGGGGTCTAGGACAGCATTGATTCCATTTCTTATTTTTATTATAAACTATAACTTGCTTTCTCTTGTGTCCATTTCATATACAAGAAATAATATTGCAAAAAGTTGACATATAAATCTTTCGACGTGTTTATATGGTGGCGCATCAAGAACATAACAATTCATTTTGCACTATCAAGATTATGCTGTGAAAATGTTTAAATACTATTGAAGATAAATGTTTGTATGATAATGTGTCAAGAACTTAACGACTTCATCTACTCTGAATATTATGTTTTTCAAGTGTTGTGAAGATTATGTATCCTTTGCTTAATTGAGTTGTTCCAATCAAATGATTAAATATATTGGAATATTTTTATGAATCATTTCATGGAATACCAATTGAAAACATTTTTTTTCTTTTAGATAAAGTTGTTTAGCATTAATCAATTAATATTCAATACAAACCATGAAAGAAAACAATGGTCAATGCTAGGGATAACCAATTAATAAGTATACACGTGAATAAGTCAAGCATGTACATGTGAATAAAGGAAGCACAAGTGCTCAAAAACAAGTAAGCCTTGAAGTATACATGTGAATACATAGTATACACAAATTAATACAAAGTATATGCATGAATACAAGGTATACGCATGAAAACACGTAAGTCACAAAGTATACATTGGAACACATGTAAGTTGTAAAGTATACACTTGAATACAAGTAACGCATATCTATTGAACCATCAATTTAGAATACAAATATGGACACCATCAATAAAAAATATTTCTATTAACCAAATATCCATGTAGGCATACATCAATATATGTCAATATAAGTATGAAATATTAGTACAAAATAACCATATAGGCATACAATGTCAAATATATCCAATACAAAATATGTACAAAACTACCATGTAGGCATACAACAAAGGGCTCTGGAATAAATAGTCATTTCTCTCCATGCTCTGGAAATAAATTATTTCCCTTTTCTTTTTTATCAGATGGCAATAGGTCTATCACTCGTTTGTGTTGTGCTCAAGGAGTGCTCCCGCTACTCCTATTAGTGTTTAGTTCATGGTGAAGTTTCAACTGTTACAATAAGAAGTAAAGACATTAATTTATAGAAATTACATTATAAAAAATGATATATTTAACAAAATAATCACTTACCGCCATCTCATGATCTCTCTCCACAAGAGAAATATTCACACACCCATGCTATGGTGTGCTCAAGCCTTGTATAAATCATCCAAATAAAAATTAAACTATGAATCAATAATGGTTTTATTTTTCACTAACTAACATCTATAACAACAAATGTAAATTGAAATTTACTAATTTGCCTCATACCTCCCCTATCAAAGCTGTTGAGGATTGTATAGCAGATGAAACACCAATCTCCATTTCCCTCATCACATTTGGAGGTGTTTTGGCTTGCAACAACTGAAAATAAAACAACAAATTATTCAATCACAAAAACTACAATATCGATCCATGTCATGACTTATAATGCATGAGATAATGAACAAAATTTGGAGTACTTATTAAACTATATATTTTTGGTTCTCATGCTTACTATTTTCCCTATCCACATCTTGTTCAGAAGGACATGTTTTTAGCTTTTACCCATAACAACAAGCCGGTGAACCATTTGATCGAATGCTTTCATAGACATGTACGATAACTGTGGTGGCATAGAGAAGGCGGTGAACTATTTGAAAAAATTCCTCAAATAAATGGGGTCTCATGGTGATGGAATGCCATTACAAACAAATGCATGTCATGGCATTCCATCACCATAAGACCACATTTCTTTCAAACATTTTTGAAAAATTTCATTGCCTTCTCTATGGTATTATTGCTTACTATTATGCTTTGATAAATATTTTTCCAAGCATCCATAGTTTGTTGGAAAGCACCTATTTTAGGCTTTTAGCCATAGCTGCAAGGAAGTGAGTAGTTTGATAAAATGCTTTGGTAAACATGTATGTAAAATGTGGTATCATAGAAAAGGTGGTGAGTTGTTTGAAGAAATTCCTCGAAGAAATGTGGTCTCATGGTGAAGTAATTACATCACTTCTTATGTTGACTTTCTAAACAACTATATTGTAGTTCAAATTTTGTCATCTATCAACATCTAGTTATTAGTTATGGAATGTGAAGTAATGCTTTGAGTTTGAATGGTGTGCAATGCAACATAATCAACGATATGAATATAAACTACACAAATCTATTAAGTACAATTCATTAGTTAAACTCTTTATTCTATTACATGTGTGTAGCTTTGAGTAAATCCATTGGCACTGGGAGGTGTTCCCTAGAAATATCCAATATTAGCCTATTCAACATCCAAAATCACATATTAAAATACCATTCATTAAACAATGCTATTAACATGTAATAAATTTATAATTTCTTACTAGTTACATACCCCACCGATACGTGTACTACAGAAATAAGTAGGTGGAGGTCTGATGTATCCAGTCTCAACACTGTGACCCTACAATTTTATTAAAATAATAAAACTAAATTAGTTAATCTTAAATTTCAAAATAGAAATTTAATAAATTAAATTCAATGAACATGCTAACTTTTACCTGACTATCAATGTCATACACCTCATGCAAAATGTCAGCTGCCCTCTCCATCTCCATAGTTGCAGACGGATCCTACGTAGCAGCCTCCTGAGTGTCAGTGGGGTCATATGAACAAGTCGCCCCACAAGATTGACACACATCAGTTCAAAGGCCACCACTTGAAGACTCCCCTGGATGGTGTTGTAGAATAGGGCTAGTATGATGGATGACACTATGGCTCAAAGTGTTGATCACCTACAATGTCTCTACGTCAACACTCTCCTTTGCGATGGAAGGAATAACAATATTCTCATGAGGTGGACTAGTGAGAGCTCATCTCCCTTGTCACATAGGATCTGGATGTGCACCAAGTCTATCCTAAGCTGACCCCCCACCTCTCCCCTAGAACTCCCTCATATCAAAATAGTTTGGGATTTTGTTCAATATGAACTCACTGTATAGTTTCCTAAGGAAATATTGTGGGACTTCATAATTGTTGCACGGTGGGTAATCAAAGACCATGTACCACCTATCATAAAAATAGTTCCTAACATGTTGGTGGTGGCACCAATGAATAGGAAACCTCTTCACATTGAGGGTAAGATTTTGATTTGTGTGTGGTTCTGTGAATAATGAGCATAAATAACCTTTTGTAATTTTTAAATCCTTTACATCTTTATATGATAGTTTATTCGCATAATAAGCCCTAACCGCCTGCCTCCTATCTTGCCATCCAATTATTTGTTTGCTAATTGAATCTACATTTTTCAACATATCTTTCAATGAACTTGCTAGGGTCATTCTTTCTGCAGTTGAACCATTTAGATCACTCAACCTACTAATTAAATCCTCAATTTTCTTTTTGTTTTTCTCAATTTCACTCATCAAATTTTATTGAGTGCTAGGAGGGTGTTGAGTGATTGGTGGAGAAGGTTGTTGTTGTGGTTTATTTTTTTCTTGAGGATTTTTTTGATCTTCTTGTTGAGGATTTTGAGGGTTTCCAGGTTGATTTACATCTCCTACAAATTCAAAAAAATATATATCAAATACAACCTATAACTAACAAATTTAAAACAAAAAGGAAACAATCCTTACCTCTCACACCTCCTCATTGTGGCACCATCCTTGCAAAGAAATAGCAACCCTCGATGAAGATTTTTTCACAATGCTTCCTAGAACGCGAGTGCGAAAAATGGGGGTTTTGGTCGCGAGCACAACAAAAAAGTAGTAGAAATGCAGAATGAATGAATTTCACTTTTTTTTCTTTGAACATGTCATAATGCAAGTGTTTTATAACACACTCGCATTATGGGCTCATTGTGGCCGAGCCTTAGGCTCGGCACACCAATCCATAACTCTAGCGTGTTATAACACACTCACATTATGAATTTTCAAAACTTTTTTTTTAAAGTGGCCACAAATTGGGTACCCATCTCCATGCACCCACCCAATGATATCATAGAACTAGAGAAAATATTTCATATTCCTAAACAACAAGAACCCATAGAAATATCATGTGTTCATGATAAGTCATATCCAATGGCTATGGATTAGAGGATACATTATTAGGGAAAAGGATTAGGTATTGATCATAACTTCACAACACTGGGGGAAATCTTTTCTACAACAAACATTAACATATGGGGAATGAAGGATCCTTATCATGAAAACATTGTCAACACTACAACTAGTCATATCATGAGTTGGAATTCACCCATCATCTCATATGCAAATTGGGACCAACACAAAAATAATAATTCCTAACAAAGCAAGACGAAGATCGTCAAAGAAAATGAAGTAGTAAAGAAAAAAGGACATGTCAAGTATAGATGGATACCAAAGAAAAATAAAGAAAATCATCCCTCAAAAATTCCACTAGTCAAGGAAACTATGGGGAAAAATCAAAAAGGGAAATGTATCCATCAAAAGAGTCCTCAAATAAAAAAGAAAACTTCTCAAGCAAGGAACAAAGTATATCTAGTGGTTGGTCCTAATTCCATGAAAACCTCCATTCCCACCCATCATTGCTCATCTTCCCAAGTTTGGAGAGTCAAAGGTTCCAACCTATCAACCAATCCATCTAATATTCCTTCATACATGTCACCATACACTCCAGTCATGATATCCAATTGTTGCATTAACCATGTGTTGGTAGCTACTCTTCATCATAATGATTCTGAAGGCACTCTCCTGATGTGTGCACATAGAAAAGGTTAATTCTGGTATCCACAAGGAAGATTGAAGTTCTTCAAGGTTGCATTCAAGTGCTCATATCTTAGCAAAGAAACCTCTTCAAGTAGGATATCATTGGCACATTATGAGAGTGGCCTCTACATCAGTTCCACCAGGTGGTTCAACGTGAGGGTAAAATATTCAAAAAATCAAAAAAATCAAAAAATCAAGAAAATAGTAAAAATAAAAATCGTCCTCCAATGAAAACCACTATGGTGGTGCTTTGGGAAAATACCATGATGAAAACCTAGAAAATAGGTGTCATGAGTAGAATCCAGCATTTATATGATCCTTCTCAGACAGAAACATCTCATCCTTTTCATGATAAATCCAATGTTCCCATGTCACCAAAAAATGTTTAGTTGGACATTTTTACGCTCACTTGAGTCTCTCTTATGGACTTTGGCTTGATTTTTCATAGATTTAATATTTTATTATGTCCAACACATTCACATTAGGTCTTGGACCCTTCAGAATCCTTAATATTTTTAGGATGTCTTGTAAAAGTGTTGTGAATTGTTGTAACCCACTTTCACACTTTTCTAGAACCCTTTCATTATAGTTCACTTAAATAACCCCTTTTTATTACTTACCAAGTCTTATTTCAAAGTGTTGTAAAGAGTTGTAACAAACTCTCATGCTTTTCTAGACTTGCAATCACTAATTCAACCCTTTCTTATATGTTTAAATGACCCCTTAATACACTTTCCAGCCCTACTTAAGTGTATTTTTAAGGATATTCCCATTAAACATTATTAAATGCACTTTAATCCTCAACACCCATTAAAATGTCCCTTGTGGGACCAAGTCACCACCTAGGGTGACTTAGTCCCAATGGGCACAAAAATCAAAATAATTTTAAATTTTTGGCAAGATTTTATTCTCTTACCCTTGAGTTTGGCCTATGATGTGTTATTTTCAGGAAATATTGGATAATCAAGTATAAATAAAGGGTTTTCCCCTCATTTTTCATCTCCTACTACCTAATTCATTTTCAAGCATTCCAATTCATTATTCTCAAGCATTCAAGCACTCTAAGCATCATCAAGTCATTCATTGGAGCACTTCATTACATATCTTCAGATTTCAACATCAACAGTTTGGTGAGTTTGTGACATTGCATGTTGTGTATTTATCATTCTCTTCATATTTCAATTCATAGGTTTTGATTACCAAATTGGGGTTTGACCAAGGAAAATCCCTATACTGTAACCCTTAACCTTTTTTCCCCTCTTTGCATGTGTGTTTGTAGGTCTTGTATGCAGATTTGTCAAAGAGTAAGGTATTAAAAAGTGGTCAACAATCCATCAAAGTCACCAAAGTCAACAAAGCCCTAATTGAAGCTTGGAGACTTCTTTCAACCTGTTTTCTATAGAATCTAGACCAAACACCTGCTAGGAAAGGAAGTGCAGACCAAGAGCTACAAAATCCTGCCCCAAATTTCCTAAGATTCCTAGGTCAACTAAGTTTCCATCTATGGTGAATTAGTCCCACCACTAGGCTTGAAAAGTGGTTTATGTATTTCTGAGTACCCATTTGGTAGATTCTTGTTTTGGTAGATTTTCTCTGAAACTAGACTAAGTCGCCTAGCTTGGTGTAAGTGTCCTAGTCATCATTTCCAGTCAAATCTACATGATTCCAGAGCCTCTCTGCATTATACTTTAGATTCCAGGTGCACCTCTCTAGTCTTGATTAATTATGTCATTGTTTACTTGCATTCTTAGGTGTTTTCGCATACATCATTGTGTTTTCAAACAACTTACATATCTTAGGTTTTGCATTAATAACCACCTTTCCTTTTTATTTTATTGCATTTATACATTATATTTGGGCATATTGCATCCATCCTTACATTTATATTGAATGTAGACATTAGAATTTTGGGTCCATTTCTCTCCTTTTAGGTGAAAAACCCTAGAAGAGTTAGAGAACCCTTGGATACCCAAAATTGATGTCCACATTTTGGTGAACCTGACTTTTGAACACTTTCTTTTTGATTTCAAGTGCATTTGCATCCTATGTTTAACTTGCATCTACATTTCATTAGGTTTTGCATTGTTTTGCATCCTAGGATTTTAAAAATTGCATTAGTGAAAAGCTCATATAGCTTGCATTTTTGCATCATATTTCATTGGAAAACAACAAAATTCTACATTTTCATACTATAATTGCATTTTGCGTTTGAAACACATCAAATTTCATTTAAAATTTCTAAAAAATCACAAAAAAAATCATCACTGGGACTAATTTGCCACACTAGGCGACTTAGTCCTTCTGCACATTTTGCACTATAATTTCTAGCATTTTTTGCACATTTTCTGCATTTCAGTTTTATGTTATAGCATTCTATTAAAATTTCTATATTTATTGTTTTTTTTGCATTTAGTTTGCTTCCATCATGGCTTTCTGCTTTAATAAGTTTTGGATGTCATTAAAATCTTTAGTGGACATATCAAATTGTGCCTTTGAAACTAATCCTAATGACCTTGAGCTTCCTCATGCTCCTTCAACTCCTCATGAATTTCCTCTTCGTGTTGTTGGCATCATTGGAGAAGATGATGATAACATTAATAAGTTCTTAAATGAATGTCTTGACAACCTCGAAGCCAATGCATCCTTTTAACCCTCCATGAAACAACAAGACCTTCCTACTATATCACCTCCTGATATGTTTGGTTACTTACATCTTGAAACAAATGAAGGACATAAGTTCCCTCCATCAGGTCGATCTAGTTCCTCTAATCAATCAACTCCTCAACCATTCTATGATAACAAAGTTACAAACATATCAATCAACCTTGAAGAAACCTATAGAAAAGGTTCTACCATATTAAGCAAACAAGGCTATGACACAAAAATTGAACATGACATTCATTAACTTTTAGAACAAAGACCAATAGATGAAAACATAATAGGGTTAGGATATCAAGATCCTTCTCATGATAGCAAGCCTCCTTTAGAATATTGGAGACTTTGTGATGATGGCATGGTGATTTTTGATTCCTCTCTAGATTTGAATGTCCTCCTTCCTCATGAACAACCCTTACATGATAACAATGACAAGGATGATATGATCACTTTAGGTCTTCCTCCTCCTATTTGAGAAAAGGGTGAATCTAGCAAATGCAAGAGGCCTTACAAGTTGCAAAAACTCAAGCTTCCTCTCTGTCCACCACCTGAATGTGAAAGGAAATTGCAAATCCTTCTAAAAAAAGAACTTGTATTATTACCACCTATGAATAGGTTGGTAATCTATCCTAAAGTGGCTAATGTTCCACATTGTGCATATCATTATGTTCTTGGACATAGAAGTGATGAGTGTCATCAATTGAAAGGAATATTGAGCAAGTATCATTTTGATGGTGATAATTGCTATCCAATAAATACATAAACCTCTACCAAACACCTCATCATGCAATAGTTATAGAATCTTCCATTCTCACCATTGCATGACCATTCCCATCACCTATCTTGGCCCGTTCTTGTCTTACACTCAATGGGGGAAAGAATTTGTTAGCCTTGTCCTAGTAATGCATTTGTCATTATCTCCTAGTTGCGTTATTCACCTTCCATTTATACCGATTGAGATTGGGAGGCGGATGACCTGCTTGATGGTTGACTTGCATCTGCCTTACTAATCTTTTGCATTTCCTTTTTCTTTGTGCATATTTTGTTCCCCCATAATGTGACGTTTGATGTTCTCTTCTCTCTTTGTGAAATCCTTCTATTTGTCCCTTCATTCTTCTATATGTCATACATCACTTTGTTTTTTGTTTTCCTTTTGGGGATGACACAAAGTGTTGAGATGCCCTATGTCTCTTCCATGTTGAGCCAAAAGGTCTTCCTTTTTTTAATTTTTCGCTTTTGTTTTCCTTTGGGGGATGATGCAAAGTGTTGAGATGCCCTATGTCTCTTCCATGTTGACCCAAAAGATCTTTGTATTTTCTTTTGCACTTGTCTTTTCCTTTTGGGGATGATGCAAATAATTGAGATGCCCTATGTCTCTTCCATGTTGACCCAAAATGTATTTCTACTTTATTTTTCGCTTGTGTTTTCCTTTTGGGGATGATGCAAGGCACTGAGACTGAAATGTCTCCTTCATGTTGACCCAAAATCTTTTCCTTTCTCTTTTCATTTTCATTTTTCTTGTGTTTCCTTTTGGAGAAGATGCAAAGTGTGGAGACATCCTATGTCTCTTCCATGTTGACCCAAATGGATCTTTCTTTTTCTTTGTTTTCACTCTCTTTGTGTCATTCTTCCAATTCTATGTATTTAGGGAATGATGACAATTTTGAGCTCTTTACAAAACATTGTATCAAAGAACATACTGACCCCAAATCCATAGATCACGTATGTGTTTGGTGTTCTCATTTTGGTGGCAGCCCCTCTCTTTTCTTTTTCTCTTGCATGATGCATCTTTACTCAGAAACGTGTGACTTGGCATAAGGCTTTCCAAGTTGTATCTCATGTCTTCTTTCTTGTTTACATCGTTCATTTTCTATTTTAAATTAATTGCTCATAGAACGGTGTGTAGCAATTCCTTTAAAGTGGGGGCATACATTGGCATTATTCATTTGCACCTTTCTTTTTATTCTTGGTTCTTAGTGTAGCCTTGTTACTTTATACGATGTGTTTATCTCTTTGTAGATGAAATTGGGTATAGTGTTCTTCATGAGCGTGATCTATCTTAGCATATTACATTCCTCTTGGTGGCCTGATGCAACACATTTCATCCCCTAAGTTGTGATTTTTCTATTTCTTTGATTGGTCCTCTCTTGGAGACATTAGACAAAATGTTCCCTAAGTTAAAGACCTCATATGAACTAAGAAAGACTCCTTAGAACATTCTTTTTCATGTTGCATTTTGCATTTGTTATATGGCCACCTTGCATAGCACAACTTGCATGCATGTAGTGCCATTGCATTTGTTCATGAGTTTGAAGCATACGAAGCTTTTCTTATCTCCTGAAGCATGAAATGACATTTCCCTTTCTGGCACCTTATTAAAGTTATCAGGACATATAACTTTGGTATGGTTGAGAGAGAAGCCCATTCTGAGGCATGACTTTTCCCCATAGAGACCTGCATGTGTGTGAGTCCATACTAGCCATAAGTGTATGTTTCTCACCTATTAGGCCTTCTCACCCAGTGGACAACCATGAGTTTTGTCACCCCAGAGTGAGTACACATTTCTTGTTCCAAACAAACAGCCTAGATCTGATCCACAATAGGATGCATAAATGATCAAAGCTTTCTTTCATTCTTTTTCATCAGTTTCATGTGTGTTCCTTTGTGCTTATGTTCGGTTTGTGATGGGATCTTGATCCTGTGGGCTTGATCATCCCTCTTGATTCTTTTTGTCTCATCTTACTAGCATTAGTGCATTTGGATCCCTGTTGATGTGCATGTTGGGCTCCTTTAGTGTGATTTTGAAGAAAGTTCATCCTCTCACTAAAGTGGGGCCTTAATGTGTCGCAAAAAATGTATAGTTGGACATTTTTATGCTCAATTGAGTCTCTCTTATGGACTTTGGCTTTATTTTTCCCATATTTAATGTTGTATTGTGGCCAACACATTCACATTAGGTCTTGAACCCTTCAGAATCATTAAGATTTCTAGGATGTCTTGTAAAAGTGTTGTGAAGTGTTGTAACCCACTTTCACACTTTTCTAGGACCCTTTCATTATAATTCACTTAAATAACCCCTTTTTATTACTTACCAAGTCTTATTTCAAAGTGTTATAAAGAGTTGTAACAAACTCTCATGCTTTTCTAGACTTGTTATCATTAATTCAACCCTTATGTTTAAATGACCCCTTAATACACTTTTCGGCCCTACTTAAGTGTATTTTTTAGAATATTCCTATTAAAAGTTATTAAATTCACTTTAATCCCCGACACCCATTAAAATTTCCTTGGTGGTACCAAGTCGCCACCTAGGGCAACTTAATCCCACTGGGCACAAAAATAAAAATAATTTCAATTTTCTGGCAGTATTTTATTCTCTTACCCTTGAGGTCGGCCTGTGATGTGTTATTTTTGGGAAATATTGGATAATCAAGTATAAATAAAGGGTTTCTCCCTCATTTTTTATATCCTACCACCTAATTCATTTTCAAGCATTCTAATTCATTATTCTCAAGCATTCAAGCACTCTAAGCATCATAAAGTCATCCATTAGAGAACTTCATTTCATATCTTCATATTTCAACACAAGGGTTTGGTGAGCTTGTGACATTGCATGTTGTTTATTCATCATTCTCTTCTTATTTCATTTCATTTCATAGGGTTTGATTAAAAAATCAGGGTTTGACTAAGGTAAACCCCTATACTCTAACCCTTGACCCTTTTCCCCCTCTTTGCATGTGTTTTTGTAGGTCTTGTATGTAGATTTTTCAAAGAGTAAGGTGTTAAAAAGTGGTCAACAATCCATAAAAGTTACCAAAGTCAACAAAGCCCTAATTGAAGCTTGGAGACTTCTTTCAACCTATTTTCTGCAGAATCTAGACTAGACACTTGTCAAGAAAGGAAGTGTAGACTGAGAGCTATAGAATCCTTCCCCAAATTTCCTAAGATTCCCAAGTGGACTAAGTTTCCATTTGTGGTTAATTAGTCCTACTTCCAAGCCTGAAAAGTGGTTTCTATATTTCTGAGTACGCATTTGGCAGATTCATGTTTTGGTAGATTTTCTCCAAAACTGGACTAAATCGTCCAACTTGGCATAAGTGTCCTAGTCAGCATTTCTAGTCAAATTTGCATGATTCCATATCCTCTCTACATTAGACTTCAGATTCCTGGTGCACCTCTCTAGTCTTGTTTAATTTTTTCATTGTTTACTTGCATTCTTAGGTGTTTTGCATACATCACTATGTTTTCAAATAACTTACATATCTGAGGTTTTGCATTAATAACCACCTTTCATTTTTAGTTTATTGCATTTATACATTATATTTAGGCATATTGCTTCCATCCTTACATTAATATTGAATGTAGACATTAGCATTTTATGTCCATTTTTATACTTTTAGGTGAAAAACCCTAGAAGAGTTAGAGAACCCTTGGATACCCAAAATCAGTGTCCACAGTTCCCTCCATCCATCCAATCCATAATTTATCTAGATATTCCATTTTATCTTGATCTTGACAAAGATATGGTGTATACTTCAACTCTACTCATGGAAAAATCTTGACAGGCTCTTTACTATTTCATCTCGTGAAGTCCCACAGCCCATATCTAGCATGATAAAAATCTGTCAAACTCTTCACATATACATTACCTAACTTGGTTTTCCATTTCATTATGAAGAATTTCTAAACACTAGGGGCAGGTTATTGCACTCTTATTTTCGAATAACTCTTGATCCATGTGTTTTATCTCACAATGTGACATCGACATTGTGATCTAGGTATCGTTTACCTCCAACATCTCATCGAAAACACCAAAAAAATTCATAAATTTGTATCCAAAAAATCCATAAACATTTGCAAAATCTTGTATAGCTAAAATCCAAAAACATTCAAAAAATTGTAAAGGAAAAAATCCAAAACATCTAGAAAACATCAAAAACCCTAAAAAGGTTGAATATCAAAAATCCAAAAAATAGAGTCTTCTTGTCGAACTACATCGTCTATGAGCTTGAACGTAGGTAAGTCCATCATTGATGTGCTCCTGAGACACCCTAGGTTAGTCCTTTAGGAGTCCATCATAATAGACTATAGTCTTTCATCTGTTCATACCTTCATCTTGTAAATGGGTCGAGTCAGTCAAACTACATGGTCTCTACATGTATAATGTAGCAAGGGTTATCTTTGATTAGCCCCTGAGGCACCTAGGATAGGTCTTTAGGTTAGGTCAAAACTTGGAAATTCTCAAGAAACTCCTGAACATTTGTAAAATTTTCAAAACCCCAAAACATCCAAATATTCAGAAAACACAAAAACATTTGAAAATGGAAAATCTAAAAACAATAGAAAACATTCAAAAAAACCTAAAAAGCCTCAAATCTCATAGAAAACCCTAAACAGCCTCAAAAAATCTAAAAATCATAAACATTCACATAAACTTTCAAAAATCCCAAAAACAACCTCAAAACATTTCAAAATCCAAAAACATTAAAATATTCTAGAAAATCCCAAAAACCATCCATCCCATCTCACTTTCACCCACAATAAAATTTCACCCATAATAAATCAATCATCACCTTCAACCTTTGGCGAAACAAATAGAAAACAAGTGTAACAAGTCATAAAGTGTGAACCTAAAAGTCAAAATATAAAGTTTAAACCATAGGTAAATGTGTCAATGAATTTTATAGCAACAACTCATCTTAGCATCATTTTTCCAACATCAAACAACCCTCTAATCAACATGTCCTAGGATGTATCCTTCCTGCGATTGGCATCAATATCAAAAATCACATTAGCTAAACTTAGACTAGGAAAGAGCTATAGATAACACTAACTGTACATTTTTCTTTGATCTTTTCTCATGATTTATCTTAATAACCCATTCTAAGGACCTCTGGATGATGTCTATCTAAAATGATTTAGAGAGAAAGGAATGGGGCATCAATCATTATCTTTTGTTTTTTGTGCTTGTGAGTACTCTTGTAAAATAATCTTGATGCATACTTGCTTAGTTGTGTGTAAGAAGGTCGTTTAGGGTATGTTGTTAACTATTGTGTATGCTTTGGTCTAATATGTTCTAACCTTCTAACTTTCATTCCAACGATGTTTCTATATGTCAAGGTGTGAACAAGAACTATCCTATCTATTTGTTGAGTCAAAGTCCATTACACTAGATACAACGCCATCCTTGTTATCAATACCTTGATGCATCATGTCTATGTGTTATATCAAACAATAAGGAACGACAAAAAATCCCAATCCTAAAGTGTGAGCATCTCCTCATCCTGCATTTTCATCCTACATTTTGCATTGTATCATCACCATCTCTAATAAAGTCTCGATGGATCATGGACTTGTTGGATCTTTTGAATCAATCTTGAAATCAATGGTCAATCCATTCATATTATTCTTCTATCTTTACTAACATTTCTATCCAGGCATCAAATCTATGTGATTTACATCAAAATATACATGAGGCTACCCATTTCCGATGACTGTCTATACATTGTGAAATTTTTCTACATTAATATCTGAGCTAGCACACCAACAATCCCTCTTCCATTGGGGCAAAATGGGGCATCTATATCACCTTCAACTCAACAATCTAAAATTTTACAACTCTTTGATTCAAAAGCAACCTAAAATCTCAAGAAGCTCAAGCATATGTCTGATTGTCCTCCATCGTGAGCACGATCAGAACACTTTACTCTCTGATTAATCTCTCAAGGGGGCAACCAACTATCTTTCGATCATATCAATGTCAAATCATCTAACAAATTTTTTTCCTAGCCTTGCTAGCAAATCTTGATCAAACTATTAAATCAACCATCGTGGGGATATATCTTTCCCTACGAATCCTTGTGTTATTTAACAAAATCCTTGCATTTTTTGAATCCTCAACAATTCTATCAATCAATCAATCAAATCAATCAAATTTATCTTGGCTATCAACATCTCAAAGAGATCATCAATATTTGTTTCTACATTATCATCAACATCAAAATCAACATCGAAATCAGCATCAGTCTTTGAACCAATGCAATGAGTACATTGCTTCAAAGACTGGCAAAATGTAAACACTAAAAAATGTCTCGATGGATCACATTAGCTAATTAACATCATTTCCTCTTTAAACGCATCTTATTTTTGCTTAATTGATTAAATTAGCCTAGTTATTTAATTAATTGCATCATTTGCATCTATTAACCTAATTCATTTAATCGGGTTAATTCATCGCCTTTCATGCTAATGTTTCATCCCATTAAATTAAAGAAATCAAAATATTTAGTTTAATTTCCTAAGTCATCTTATTTAATTAAATAACCCTAAGTTACTTAATTAAATATCATTCCATCTCTCCCCCATTCTTTAAATCATTTAATTTAATGAATAAACACTTTAATTCTTCTAAATCCCCTAATTGCATGATTAAACTTTGTTTAATTAGCAATTAAACTAACTTTCCTCTAAGCAAAGGGAATATTCCCATAGAATATTCCTTATCCCCTTTTTGCACAATTAAAACTTTACTTTAATTTGCAAAATTTCCTTTTTCCTCACTCATGAGAATCCATCATGAATTCTCATTTGTTGATGAGAATCAATGATCCATGCCTCTCATCTCCTTCATCTTGGACTGTTGATTAGTCTTTTTGGTCTCAACCCTCCATTTCTCATTTGCTTTCCTATAAATAGGTCACTATTTGGAGACAAATGGATCCATCTTTTTTAGAGAAAACTTATGCTATTGAAACTCATCCATCCATCTTTCAATTATAATTTCATGCTATTGAATTCACTTACAATCCATACACTCATATTTACTAACTTTTTAGCTTATCTTAGTTAAATTTAATTGCATCATAGCTTAGAGCATCCATCTTAGCTTCTTTATAAATTAGGTTTTTCCATCTTTTAGCATAGAATTAACTTAGATTAGCTTATCAATAGCATAATTAGTGCATTTTTAGCATAAAATCATGGTAACTTAGCTTGAATTATGTTCATTTTTAGCATAAACTTGGTTTTCATACATCAATCACAATGGTTTCGTTGATTCTCTTCCATAGAATCAACTAAAACAAGTTCATTGATCATGGGATTGGCAAAGGGTCATCATTTCACATCAACATGACACCAATTCCAAAACAGGATAAGTTTCAAATGGGTTAGATTAGGAATTTAACTATTTTCTTAGTTTGTAGCTTTCAATTTCAATAAAATGATTGGTTTAAATTTCCAATTTGAATGATCTTTTTTGTAGATGTAGGTATGTTTGGCGAATTTATGCTTCAATTCATCATCAATCAAGCATAATCGACCCTCATTGACATTTCCTTGTCTCACAGAAAGCAACCATTTAAAAAATTGAAAATACATGCAACACCATAAATATATTAGATACCATAATGCATATCAGAAGTCATATATTAGCAATATGTAAATGAACAATTTCTATAATATTCATGCAATAGTTTTTCACTAAAAAGGAGTACATATCATGACCCAATAGCTCTTAATAAACTTTTCATTTATTGGTTTATGGGTTCTTTGATTCTCAGTTATGAAACCCTCAACTTTTACCCCTTGCTTAAAAAAAATTGTTAAAACTCTTCAACAATAATTTTAAATGAGATGGGGTTTTGCAAATATTACTTATCTTTGCTTTATATAATAGATATAGTAGAATACATGTCATTGGCCCAAAATCCACTACTAGTTCAAAAATTTGGAGGTGTCACCCTCATACACTAGTCTTGTTCAAATTTGATGAAGTTTGTCAACCATTGAAAATATTTAACTGGCATGTAGTAATAAAGATTTTTCAGGAAATCATAACCCACCTTCGCTCGAAACAATGTTTGAGCAATACTCTACTCTAGAGACATCCAGTAAAAAGGGTTGAAACTCTGTCTTTGGATCTATATGGTACTCTAGGTCTCTAGGTCATGGTATTCTAATGCCAAAATGTGTGGTCATAATCACCTCATCTAACCTGTTGAGTAGATTTGGATCAAAGATTTATTTGGTCATTTCATCAACCACCTCCTTCGCTACATGAAGGTCTAATAGCGATGTAACAAAAATGGTTAGAGATATCTATATTGACATGGTATCTCTCCTTGGAAACCAAAAATCCTTTTCACAAAATCAATTTGATATATTTGATTGTCAAAAGATCATTTTCCAATAATACCTTTTTTAGCCAATCCTCAACAATTTTCCCAAGGAAGACAAGTTGTCTCGTCTTTCTTATAAGGAAGATTGGAGTCTCCATTACATATGGTGTTGGCTTTTTCCCATCTCTGGCTTGATAATTCTAGCGAGATCAAAGAAAATGAGAGGTGAGGATGCTAGATGTATTCATTTCTTGATAATTCTAAGAATTAACACATATAATGGGTCTAGATTCAACATATGATTATAGACTATTACTACATAATACAAAAGATTGGATTGGTAGTATAATGAAAATTAATTAACCTTATGCCAAAAATAATGGCAGGTCATGTGTTAATCTACGAGCTCATTTTCTTGAAGCAATTTTACCTTTTTCATCGCCAAGCTAAGTAATGTGGATCAACTCTTGGCATCCATTAAGTCTATAGTTGAAGTGCTCCTTTAGGTAGGATTTTGTATCCTTTTGTAATAGGTATCTCAACCATAATAAATGAATCTACCCTTGTACTCCTCTCTTTAGTGCGAAATTGATGCAAGATATGACAATAATATAACTCGATTATAGGGTAAACACATCCAACAATGTGAAGGTTGAAAAAAGACGAATTTGAAGATGTGTACCCTTGGTGGGCATACAGCTCTAATGAAGGAATATGATTAATTATATGGAAAATGTAACTCCTATTTTTCATGCTATGCAAATGTAAAGTTATGGGATCTACCCCCTTTGGTAGAACTTACCCATAAAAAAATAATAATAGAAATAAAAATAAATAAAATATCAAAAGCTAAATAATACTATAATTTTAATTCTAATTAAAAATTTAGATCTTCCTGTAATTAATTTTAATGGTGATTATAATTTAATTAAAAATTATATAATTATAATCATATATTAATCCTAACTTAATATTTAATTATTACTTTAAGTTCATAGCTTTAATAATTAAAATAATTAAAAATATAAATTATGAAATGTTATATATAATTTATTAAAAGTTAAAAATTATAAAGCATTATTAATAATAAATTCAACTTTTCAAAAAATTAAGAAGTAAACTCTATTATAAAACATAAAAATTGGGAAAAAATGGTGACTTCTTAAAAAATGCTAAAAAATTGCAAATAAAATAGGCCATCGGTCAGTCATTTTACTCTTATTATGAGTTTTGTGCTTTCACTTTTCTTGGAATAAAAAATATAGTCCAATGAGAATGGAAATAAATTGTTTATTTTTCTATGGTGCGTAAAAAATGATTTGTCTGAACCATTATAATATTACAAACATTGAAACAAAAGTTCAAAAAAATGATGTTTTTGATTGATAGAAGTAATAAAATTTAATCACTAATTACGTATTTCCCCCTCCACTATAGTTCCATTGCAGGAACTAATAAGAAGAGATATATGAACTCAAATGTACAAATGTTGGATATTAAAAATGTAAATCCCAAATTGCTGTCATAACCACCCAAACATTTTTGCAGGAGTATTACTTTATTTTCTATCCATATTCAAGTGTTTGCATTTTATATTTGTGTTGATTCAGTTTGAAATAATTTGTGTTTAATAATTTTAGTATTTGAATATATTATTTTGTAGCCATTTTGGAATGAAAAACTTAGAAAGCAATGAATGAACTGCTTCCACATTATGGACAAAATGATCTTACATCTCTTTGCTCATGGGCAGATCATATGTGGTTAGATATCATTGAGCTAACTCATTACACTATTGACACTGTGGCTATGACTATTTTAGTAAGTACATTAATTATTTTTAGTCTTCTTCAATTATTTTTTTAAAAATTTATTAATTTAGCTTGAAATTGTGTCTAGACTCAAAATTAAAATTATTTCTAAAATTGAATCTTGTATATTATAATTTATTTATAATTATCTCTTTACTCATGGGCAGATCATATGTGCATCCATGTGCATACAAATTATCCAAATTGAAGATCAGATCTCTGTTCACACTTTGCAAGATTATAAGTTAATCAGGATGGCTAAAATAATATTATACTTATGTTTTTTTTTTAAGTGACAATTTCAAAAAAAATTAAAATCGATTTGGCATGTTTCAAAGACACACTATCAGATGAATACAAAATTTGTATCGCTAGAGTGTTGGTGGCAGCCATAAATAATTTCCGGTGAAATTACAACTCTCATTGTCATGTTCTAATATTCGTTACAAACCACAATCGCCATCGCATCGCACGTCTTGTAGAACATTCAAACAATACTTTTTAGGTCTGTATTCCCGTAAAAGGTTGCATATTCCAAGCCGTCCATTGCGAATTCTCATTGTCTGGAAACTGGGAGCAGGTTTAGGCATTGCTTTTACAGACATGCCAACGACAATGTTGTGATTTTTTCGACACGTGAAAAATACATAAAAAATATCATTATTTGACAAGTCTATTGCGTCGAGAAGATGTGACGACTGAAGAAGTATCTCTGTACGCCTTATTAAGTAGATGAGTTCGGGGAAGAAAGAGGTTTATTTGGGATCTTGTTAAATTATCTGATTGGAAGTCAAATTTATCGAAAGTCAGCAATATCATCACTTCAAAATATTTGTCAGAAATCCAAGAACATGTGAGTAAATGGATGTTGTATTAGGTATCTACTTGAAGATCCCTTACGCTTTTCACACCTTGAGGGAAATACGTGTTCATGTGGATAAAAATTACCCAAGTTGAAGATTAGATTTCTGTTCACACTTTGCAGGATTATAAGTTCATTGGGATGGCTAAAAAATTATTATACTAATGTTATTCTTTTTAAGTGACAATTTCAGCACACTAGCACCGCTGGTCACGTTAAAAAGTTTACCAGGTGCACTGCAGTTTATAGGGGGTCGTGCTACCCGATTCCTGCAGTCTAAAAATAAAAAAATAAAAAAATAAAAAAGTGACAATTTCAACAAAAAAATTAAAATGGATTTGGCATGTTTCAAGGCACATTATCAGGTCAATACAAAATTTGTTGAAATAATATTCTATTTAGAATTTCAATTTCAATTATATTTTTAAAATTGTAGACACTAGGGATTAAGTAAACAAACGAAGGAAAGAGGGAGTCCTCATTTTACTTCAAATAATATGAGACATGTAGTGAAATGTATAACGCTCACGAAATTAACAAATCTCTCAAAGGTTGTGATATATCAATGCGTACATGATTGCACCATTTCAAAAATATAAATTATCTCACAAAATCTCTTATTTAATCATGTTTATCACCCCATGAAGTTCAGTTATCATTTAATTAAAAACTCTTCACCTACTTATGCACATGATCCATTTTTATCTCAAGAACCACTAGGAGCCAAGTTCCTTTCTTATTATATGTTCATCCTAAGTTTCTAAATGCCAAAATTTTCTAATTTCAACACAAAATACAAACTAACATTTTTTTTTACAACATAATTGAAATTTACACAATCTTAAAATATTTTGGAGACTAATAATCCTACAAAACAACTCATGTTATTATGGCTTGAAAAACATTTTTAACTATTTAGTGGGATCCATTTGATAAGCTAGTTCAATAATGGATGGGGATTTTGATAATTACTTTTTTTTTAAAATGAATTATGATTACAAGCATCCACACATATGTCTTTGTACAATCTAAATTTATTACACATAGCCTTGCACCCATTGCTATACACTGGACTCCCACCTCAACATTAGCAATATCTTATCCTCCTACTCTATGGTGAACTAACTACATAGGTATTTGAATAATTTATCACTATATTTATACATTTAAAGCATTCAATTAAAATTATTTATCATACACAATATTTTTATAATATTTTCATATAATTGTATAACTATTATATACATGCATTCACCATATTTATTATCATCCACAATATCTATTAAATATTAAAAACAGTTATATATAGATATTTTCATTTGTTTTTTAATATTTCGATAGGTAAAATGTTTTGTAGGGAACAAATCTCTTATATGATGAAGTGGAAAAATTACACATCATTTATTAAATTCATGTCCTCTCTATTATTGCAATGGAATAATAATAGAAATCCATTGTGTTAATTCATGTATTCTCCACTCTTGCTAATGAAAGATCAAAGTGTGGTCATATTTGGGCAAGTCCTAGTATCTTCCAAATTAGTGTGATTTAAGGTGAACCACTTATACAAGTCAAAACTTAGAATGTGCTGTTTAAACCAAAACAATGCCAACAAATTGACATGTTTTCTCCATTCCTTCATATATAGTTTTTAATATCTTACTATAAACATATATATTTAAAAATAATATCTAGTTTACATTGACAGCTTGCAACTTCACTAAATTTTATATATTAGAGAGTTGCTGAGGAATTCGCCAAAATTTGCTTACTGCCACGATTATTCCTTGGGATTGAAGACTTGCGGGAAAATTAAGATGAAATAAAATATAAATCCGCGGTGAAATCCACTGAATAGGAGCCGGCATGTCCGCTGGCGATAGAGTAAGAGCTGTGGTTAAGGCCGAGCTTGGGTTAGGAATAATAGATCAGGTACTATAAGAAGTGGACGAAGCAGGCCAAAGGTTATCTTGTGGTATCTTGACTGCTCCTCACGTCTTTCTGTTGGCTCTCTGGTTCCAGGGTTCTTTTATTTCTTTGTTCGATCAGACAGCATATTTTCTTCTCTGCTTTTTTGGCGGTATCTGTCTAAAAATGACTTCATCTGAAAATAAGTTTCGCTGCCGTGTGAGCGGGCTTGCCCACACCACTGGTGATCTCAGCCTTCGTAACTCTTTCAGCCAGTTTGGCGAGCTCCTTGAGTACAAGGTAATGGCCGTTTAAATACTTGTCCTTTTATTTATCAGATTATAAAAGTATTTTACGTTATTATTAATTCTTAGATAGATTTGGTGCTTCAAGACCGTTCATGATGAATGTCTTTATGGGATCTTATGATTTGTGTTTTTATTTGTGTAGGTCGAAAATGACTCCAAGTTCGGATTCGTGATTTTCCGCGATGAGGAGGCAATGATGGCCGCCATCAAGAGTATGAACGGCAGAGCCATAGACGGTAAGAATGTTACCGTGACTCAGGAGCGGTGCAAGAAGGCGTGGTTGGACACCATCGAGGCGGCAGCGGGCAAGCCAGCGTTCTCCCATTTAGTCACTGAAATCTTGGTCGCAGTAGACAATCTGATGAAAGCGATGAAGACAGCTGGAGGGGAGGAGCCTAGATGAGGTTATAATATTTGCTTCTGTATTTGCCAATGTTGTATCGTTGCAACAGAAATAATGTTTAATAATTTAGATGACACACTATTTCATTATTCGTATTAGCTGATCAATCATGGCTTCGGTCAGGTGAAGTGATTGATTGTTTTGTGGGCCTCTTCTACATAATATTGTCTACTCCATCTATCTTAAGACAGTATTTTGTCGCCTCTTGTATAAGAGATTATTTAGTCATCTCTAAGATTTCATCTTGTATTTGTGTATTTGTTATTTAACTAGTTTGGAAAAATTATATTGATATTTGGTAAATATTTCTCTATCATATATGTATGTATGTATGTATGAAAATGCTCAAGAACAAATTGTGGAATTAATGAGATTTTCTCTTTTTTTCAAGTCTGTTAGATGATGTAGTATATGTTGGCTCTTGTTATGTAGTTTTCTTGCTTGACTAATTAACAAAAATGAGTTCTTTAATGTTGAATAATATAAATGTTTGACATTGCATTATTTGACAAAAAAAGGTTAAATTAAGAAAAATATGTATAGAACTTTGATGATTTATTTGGATTTATAATTTGAGTTGGTTTTGATTTAAAGAATTTTAAAGTTGATCTTGTGTATAGTCATTTTAAACAAAAGTAACAATGAGTTTGAGTGGGAAGGCTTTAATAGGAGAAATGGAGATGGTTTAGTACTAGAGGATATTAATGCAATTTGATGTGTTCTCTTTTACATTATTGGAGATTAAATATGAAATTAGTGGAGACATAGTGGTAATTATTCAACATGAGTGAATATTTTGTTTGAAGTGGTATAATTTAAAATTGAAATGGCATTGGTGTGATATTTTCCTACTAGTTGGTAGGGAGTTGTCCAAAGTGTGGTGTAGCAAGAATGTGAAGAAAGAGAAGCATCCCAAATGTAAAAGTGTTTGGTTCCAATATTTTTTTCTAATTGTTTAAGAAATTAGGTTTTGTAATCATTATTTTGGGTGAGGCAAATTTGAGTGTGCAAGGTTCTATTTGATCTAGAACCTTGGTGTGGCATGATTTTGTTGTTAATTCAATGCAATATATCCTTTCCTCTTTCCTAAGTAATTTGATATTGTAGATAACAATTTTATACCACTTCAAAGTACTAACAATGCACTTTCTTCAATATTAATAATTAGTAGTGTTATAAATCTTAAGGGGGCTTGGGTTCACATAGAATATGTGAGGTAGGGAGAAATTTGAAGAAGTTATAATTTTAGCAATATGAGGTTCAAGCACTTCAATCCTATTTTACAAATCTAGGAGGGTGATACAACAATAATGGATCCCAAATTTTGGACATCCTAATTTTTTCCTAAAATCACATACTCTTTAGAAAAAATAATGATTTAAGGCTTGAAGGGTTCCATCTAAAGGGTTTTAGTTGAAGACAATTAGATAAGACCCCCTTAGATCAAACCCCCTTGGATAGAACCCCTCTAGTCTTCAGTCAATACCCATTATGGAGTATCCTTTGTATGTATCGAAATGCTAGCAAAAATCCATTTTTTATTTATCTTTCAAGGGATCAAATATAGTCATTTAGAAGTTATGTTTCTTAAGTATGTATCCCTTACTATAATCTCTCCAAACAATATAACTTTGAATGTTTATCTTTTATTTCTTGTGAATGTATATTTTCACCAACATTAAGATATTTTTCCATGTATAAAAAAGTAGAGAAAAAAATCTAAAAAATGTGTGCACTAGGTATTGATGTCCTTGTTTTAGCTAAAAATAAGTAGATTCATTTCAATATATACAAGACAAGTTATGTGTGACGACATACACCTAAGTCCAAACAATAATTATGTTGTCTTAAAAATTAGTTAAAATAAATATGCAACAAAAAATTATGAAGAAATATCCATGCACTAGATATTGATGTTACAAACCTATATTTTAAAATTACAAGTTTAGCCTTTCAATAAAAAAATTGTGTGACAACATAAGTGTCACTTTAAAAAAAATGGTGTTTACTATAAAAAATAAGTTATTAAAAGTTATGTAAAAATTTCATAATTTATTTATAGAAATTTTTATAAAAATATATTTAGAATCTACACACAAATCACTAGTTTATATCATCTCCAAATTATTAATGGTTCAGTTGTTATAGGTTTCATAAAGTGAAAATTTGGTGAAAATGTTGATTTCAATGTCCTACTTTACTTAAAATGTGGGTCACAGTATTGTGGGTTGGCCTAGGAAAGGTAACATTTGTCTTATGGTGAGGCAAAATAAATGTTTATTAAAAAAATTATGACGTACCATACCATCTTTATAGTTTAAGGTAAATCAGTTTATATGGGTAATAGAAGAGTTGGGATAATTGGCATTTTTTATTTAATGCATGGAACACAACAATTAATATTGTAGCTAATGTGGTGGAGAAACTAACATATTGAGGTTGTGTTCAGTTCTTTGGGTTTTTCATCAATATTTTTAATAATGAAAATTCACTAGTTAGAGAGTAATTTGAATTGGCCTATTCAATTCTCACAAATAGAATCAAATAGTAAAGGCGAAAACATACCAAAAAATAAAGATAAATTAGTCCAATGGGTATTAAACTTTTTTCCAAATATTTATATCAAAATACTTTTTTTTTTAAAATTGGAAGAGTTTTTGGACAAGGGGTCCACTCCCATATATTAAAAAATAAAAACAGAGAGATGCATCAACCAAAAATTAGGGTGCAAATAAGGTCTCCAATTGGGAATCTACAGAAGAAAAAAAAAGAGTTACTGTTGCCACTAAAACATAGAAAAAGTAGGTGCACCAAAATGAATTGATGAACAATGTATCTACTTATCTATATTTCATTCAGTGTGTAAGCTATAATGTATAAATGAGTAACAGAAATCAAATTAGACCCAAATAACCATCAAAAGGAATATTTGGAGAGGGTTAAATGTTGTGAACCTTTTGCAAAAAATGTTTTTTCAAACCTCACTAAGGACTCATCCACCCTATGGAAAATGGGTCCTGGCTAGGGCACTAGAAAATTAGTTTCTGGGTTTTGTTCCTCTTAATCTGCACTTCCAAATTCTAGTCAGGTACTGTTAGAAATCTATAAATAAATCTTGTAGTTGACTTTCTATGATTTTACAACTTTCTGTGCACCTTTAACAACTTTGACAACTTTTGTAATTTTTCTCTCCAAATGATCTTCAACCTAAAACTTGCAATCACACATCAAAGGAGAGAAAAATGTTGTTTGCTAGGGAATAGGGGTTTTCCTTGATCAAACCCTATTTTGGTAATTAAACCTTGAAATGAAACAATGTATGAAATAAATGATGAGTGAACAAATATAATGTCTCAACTCACCAATCCTCAATTGAAACCTTGGGATACAAATCTACAATCTAGCATGAAGTGGCCTCAATGAATGCAAATCTTGATCATGAACTTTGATGTGAAACAATGCCTTGAATATTCTTGATAGATCTTGAATGCTACATCAACACATTAGCTCAAACAACATGCATGATGCATTATGTCTTTGACATAATGAAATGGATCTTGATTGTTGCAATAATCTTCAATAAACTTCCCTTTAATGCCTTAGAAAATTTTCTTGTGAAATATTAGGATTCTTTAATCAACATTTGCTAGGTGAAACTAAGTGAAATAGCCTTGTATTTATACATATCTTATCATTAATTCCCAAAATTTAAATATCACAAGCTGACATCAAATCTTGGATTTGAAATCATTATAACTTATTGCCAAAAACATATTTCAAAGAGGGGTCCTAGGTCTAAGTGAGGACCCATTTTCCATGTGGTGAATGGGTCCTAGGCCACTTACATAGGACATACTTTAGACAAGGTGAAATTTCATGTAAAAATAGGGTCCTCAAACCTAGTGAGGACCCATTCACCATGTGGCAAATGGGTCCTAGTTCACTAACCTAGGACACAAACCTTCTAAAATTAAGTGTTGTGTAATGACATTTATGAATGTCGAGTTTTATCCCTTGGAATTTGCATTTAATTAGGCTTGGATTTGAATTAAAGGGGTAAATTAAGGAAAATTAACCTCAATCAATTAATAAAGGCTTAGATTGGTGTGAAAGTGTAAAGGTATACTTTACAACACCCTAAATAAGGCACAATTAAGTCTATTTAGTTAAAAAGGGCCCTAAACTTAATGTGAATGTGTAAAACACATTACAACACTAAATCAAGGAAATATTAGGCTCATTTTAATATTAATTATTCCCAAATTAAGGAAAAAGGGATACTTTTTCCATTAATATAGCCAATTACAATAATGAAATACAAAACACCTATATCTAAACATGAGGCAAAACAATACTACTCAGCCCAAAAGATTGAAAAGGAAATCATATTGCCAAATTATCCTCCTTCTTGGTAGACCTTAGAGTCATCTAATGAGGAGTAATATTTTTCCTCCTCTTTACTTTTGTCCAGCCTTGATCTTGAGAATAACTATTCACATCTGAATTTCCTTCACATTTAGACCCATTTGAGGATTTCAATGATGCTTCCAAGTTTCAATACCATACATCCAAAGTAGGAGAGCTCGAAGATTAGTTATTTATTTTTTTAGAAGAGACAGAAAGTGAGAGCCTCAAAGAACTTTTAGCCCTTTCCTAGCAGTTTGGGTCACATGATTACAATGACTTTTTAGCTACCATTGGCTATGAAGTTACTGCATTGACCAACTCTACATTTTTCTTCTTGGAATCTTATTTTGAAGGGGATAGATTCTCTTTAGGAAAGTTCATAACAAAATAATGTTTGGGGAAAGAATCCTTCCACCATGAAGCCACGCAATTTGACTAGGTCTTAACCATTGGGCACTCAGGAGTGATGTGACTAGTTTGATAACATCTTCTAAATCTGAAAATTAAACCTTCGTAATCCAGATGTTGATAACAACATTGTCCATTAGCCCTCAGGTTAATTTCAGTCAAAAAATCCTTGGAGAAGTCCATTTCCACCAAGATCCTGGCATAAGTTGTGTGGATGAAATTTCTTGAATTTGCATCTGTATAGGAAAAATTTCCCATAGAGTTCCTAATTGAAATAAAAAATGATTCAAACAAGTAGTGAAGGGAGAGGTTTTGGAGAAGAACCTAGATTAAAAATGATTCTATAGATGGATCAAAATTTGGATGCCAAGATTTTAACTGCAACAAATTTCCTTCCCACTGTCAAACATAATTGAGAATTGTGTTTTTGTCTTTCTTACCATTGAATATCAAAATGAAAAAACCCCTTGGACTAGGGTAAATCTCTAAGCCTCCATACATAAGAGGAAGCCAAGATTTTAAAATCAGGTCATGAAGATCTGAAAGGTTGTGCCAAAAATGACTGAATCTTTCGATTAAACCATTCGCTATGAAAATTGCTTCATTTTTCTTCATCTCCTTTATCAAATAGATATCAAAGTCTAGAGTTAAGGTTTTCCCCAAGCACTTGATGATTCTCCTGTTACTTGTGCAATTCTTTGAATTTTGTGTTGTTTGCGAGGAGGAGTGGGAACCAGACTTCGTTGCATCCAAAACCGTGTGTTATTTGCTTGAAAAGAGCATTTTTTCGCCTTTGATGATAGGTTTTAATGAACACAAGCAACGAAGTTCCCAATGTTATCAAACAGAGGTGGGGCAGCAGTGTGAGGAGGGATCGGTACCATTTCCTTCAGGCCGAGTGAGGAGAAACCAGGGAAATTATACCTAGTCACCTCCAAAAATGAGGGTTTGATCAACAACCCCATATCTGAATGCACTTGTTTCTCTATTAAAG
>VDFB02281492.1:59431509-59789906 GCA_007258455.2 Sequoia sempervirens
TAACTTCATAAATACACTTTGGAGTGAGGCTAACATTAAGTTTATACCATGTAGATACTTTAATAAGTCTTACATACTAATTTGGTAGATTAAAACTTAAAAGTCATCTTCATCATGATTATTATATTTGTTTCTTTATCTTGATGATGGATTATAGAGTGTTATTTCAAATATCGATAAAAATAAATATACACAAATTTTTGCTAGAAGCTTCTACTCTATCTCATTTTCTATGAAAATTTCTTGTTGATTTTTCTCATGATTCTTCAAATCCCTTATATACCCATTGGTAACATAATGCATGAACAAAATTTATATGGATTTTTGTTGGCAAGTAAATATAATTATTTTTTATTTGTAAACTCATTAAGAATAGCATCAACTCATGAAACATACATTATAAAAGAAATTATATTATTTGTACGTATCTTAACAAAATTTAAGATTACTACATATCATCATTGAACCTACTCTAAAAAGTCACAACTATTCTATATAAATATACATGTACACATACATATAAATATAACTATAATGGATAAAGTGCACACCTAGATCTTTCACCATTTGTTTTATGCCACTTTATATGGGATTCTTGAGTACTTAGTCTTAGGGCACGATTATGAGTGTTATGGTTTCCATTTGACCTAATTTTCTAGTTTGTCTCTTAGAAACATGATCCGACTCTTTTTTAGATAGATCTTGATCCTCAACTTATTATTTCCACCTTAGTTTGATTGCATGGTGTGAAATCAACCTTTAGATTTTTAAATTTGGACCCATGCAACCCCCTTCTACTAGTCATTGTGTGGTATTTGTTGTGCCAAAACATTTGAATTGTATATCCAAATTAATTATAAGAAGACATAATCCCTTCCTCATTTTGATCTATCTTCATCTAACAGCTACCAACTTTCCACCAATTTAGTAGCATTCCATTGTCTTAGCCATGTCTACCAACTTACAAAGGATTATGTATCTTGATTTAATATCTTTCAAAACCATTCTTACTTTCAACATAGCTTTATGTTGAAATTAAAAATCTTAGTTGCACACTGGGACATTGTACTACTCTTCTTGTATTTCAAAATCCCAAGTATGATCACATTATAAGCTTCATACTTCATATTATCTTCATTTAGGAGAATGCATTCATTGCATGTTGTCTTTCAATATTATATTAAGTATTGTTAAATTAAAAACAAAGGGTTTAACTAAGGAGAACATGATGTGATCACTTAAGCAAGCTTCATAAAGATGTTTGTAAACTTTACCAATCTCTATTTTGCAAGTCCAGACATTAAGATGAATCTATGTTTTGTAAGTATTAGAGTCCATATCAAATCTACAAATAGAAGGTCAATTTTATGACACTCTTTTGGCCTAGATTGATTCCATGATGTGGAATTAATCTAGTGACTTACATAATTCCATAGTTTGTGGGTCTTTGTCATTTTGAGTTATGTCTATTTTGTGAATCTTAACCATCTTAAATTAATCATTTTAAGTATGATATCAAAATATAAAGTCACCATTTGTCACATTAATTTTCATCTCCTACCAAAATACACATTTATTATTATTTATTTATATTCTAAATCTATTCAAATACATATTCTTAATCTCAACTCTTAAATCTAAACTATTTATTTAAGTAATAAACATGTCTTTTAAGATGACTTAAAATACTTTAAAATATCACCCACCAAACATCAATATCATAGAAAAAAAAAATCAAACAAACAAACAAAGATTATTTAAACAACCACAAAAGTTAAATCTGCACCATAAATTAATAGCAACAAAAAGGCTGATTTTTTCTCAAGTTAAATATAGTTCATTCCTTGCCTTGAAGGATTTATGTTATTGGGCCCATATATCCATCTTTTCATTCAATATCACCATGGTAGGTCAGTCACGAGGATAGTGATGGGTGTTAATGTTTGAGTAGAATTTGAAGCCAAGCCTCCTTTTATTTTTTGAAAGACCGAGTGTAGTGTTCCTCATGTTGGTTGGAAAGACAATTATGTCACATCAAAGTCAGCACAAGGATAGGGATGCCACGTATGTTTATGGGTCCTTCATTATTTATTGTTTTTTTATTTGTACCTAGTCACGAGCATGTGCCATTGTATCTTTCACACCCCTACCCTAACCCCACCTTAACCCCACCTCCAATCATGGTTGGTCCCCTTGCCAATCATGTAAACCCTACGTCACACCCCCACCTTAACCCGACCTCCAACCATGGTTAGTCTCCTCAACACAAAGATTGCTAATCATGTAAACCCTATGACCAAACCAAGGATCTCATAATTCAAACGACCTTTTTGAAAATAGGTAGAAAGCTTGAAAACTTTTAGGAATAGTTTATCTTTTTCTCTAAAGATAGTCATAGATATATTATAGCCAAAATTGAAAACTTCTATGTATAGTTTAACTTTTGCTCTAAAGAGTCATGGATATACTAAACCAACGACTATAACAAAGAATTAAAGGGTCAAATTATAATAAGAGTTAAAATGCAAGTAAGTCAAAAAGAAGGCAATATTTGTTCTAGGAATTCTCAATTAGCCACGTCACCATAGTTGTCTTATTGTCTTCACCTTATATGTACTTGTTTATGCCACATCATCTTTAATAAAAAAATCCAAGAGTCCACAATCTTTTTGTGTTGGAGAATAGGACACCATGCAACAATTCCTTATACTTAGAAGTACACAACTTTTAATGTGGGGATGTATATACTTAGTAAGTAGTACAATGGTAGTAGATTTTTTTAATTTGCATAACGAAACCTCCTTAGAAACCACTCAAAATGAGAGAGAATCATTTTTTAACAATGGTAGTAGACTTTTATTCATTTAGACAACAAAACCTCTTTAACCTCTTTTTTGAGAGCATGTAATTTGGTTTTGGAAACGCCAATCATAATTATTAAAGTTGATATGTAAAAATATCACGTTTCTCTTCTTTCAAAAGTCTAGAACTACCATTCTCAAGCCTAAAACCATCAAACCAAGACTCTAGAGAGCCAATCTCAAACAATTATATTTAGAATCTTGACTTCTAAACAATGAAAAAATTCCTCTAGAGTAAGCTTGCAAATAGGAAAACCCTAGAACTTATACCCCTTCTATTTTTAGGACATATTTAATCAATGGTGAAGATCTTATGGAAGAGCAATAAAAACTATATTTTAAATGTTGAGTAGAAACTGGTTTTCAAATGGGGATCCCTCCCAACCACAAAACTCTTGCAAGCCATAAAACCAACCAAAAACCACACTACGCATTGAGGAAATAAGAATTAAACATAAAAACCTCCATAAACTTCCTAACTACCCTCGAGGTTGAGCCCCGATAACTAAAAAATCAGCCAATAAAAGGCTCCATGTATAGGAGGGGTCATTGTCAAATCCACTATAATCATTCACAACTTTGTTAAGAAAAATAGTCATGTAAGAGGAGTAGGGTGAATAAACTAAGAAATCCATAAAATTATGGATTCTGATAAAAGTAGAGGAGACATGGGATTTAAGGGAGGCCCCACCATGATCCTACAACTAGATGCTACATTAGCATATAATGCATAATAAGAGAGGGCAACAAAATTTAAGACCTTGTAAGGCTAGAAATTGCCCACTTTGAAACTTTCACCTTATATTTCTAGACACATTTTGGCGTCTGTCCCCTTGGACATGTTTAAGGACCATTTTTCATGTTTTAGGTATTTTCTTCGATCATAAAATGATAAAACATAGAGACCTATCTTTAAGAACACCTTACTAGACAACCTTAAAACTTTAAGCTCTTAACTCCTTAAGGACATTAGTGCTACTTGGGTGCTTGTGTTTGGAAACTAGTATTGGATGGGTGTTAGTGTCTGTGTTCAAATTTTAAAATATGAATTTTGTCAACCATTCATGCCCTAATGTTTACTAGGTAAGAGCACAACAATGAGTCCCACTTGTGGGCCAAAATGAAAATCATGATAAAAAATCAAGCCTAAAATTATTAAGGTTCAATCAAAGCTAGTCAACAAATCCATGGAGTTGCATGACACCCCATGACAAGACTAGATTCAATCAAACCTTCTTCAATTGAGGCATATAGAGGGATTTTAGTATTAAAGGTGCTTCTAGCAAATTATTTTGGTACTTTTACTTGCAAACCCAATGAGAAATGTCCTATGTACCAAGTCCTCTACTTCTCTTTCAACAACATTTCCATGTGTTCTTCTTTTGTTGCATGCTTTTTTATTTTCTCATTATTTGTATTTAAAAAATTATATAATTTAAATTTATTTTTTATAATTAATATATATATATATATATATATATATATATATATATATAGAGAGAGAGAGAGAGAGAGAGAGAGAGAGAGAGAGAGAGAGAGAGAGAGAGAGAGAGAGAGAGAGAGAGAGAGAGAGAGAATTTGTAAAATTAAGAAATCATAAATTAAATAATAATAATTGTTGGTGTGAATGGGGTATCTTATCTAAATGGTTCCTATCTAGGTCTTATTCACATTAGTTAAGTTTACTTAGGGCACTTTTAGGTTATTTACTTTTTGTGTGTCATGTCATATGACTGTAACACTTGTCATAATCCTCTATTGTCTTGTCTTCCATCTTGCCTATATAAATTTCCTCTTGTACATTGTAGCATCTTATTCCATTGTATGTATTATATAATTTTATCATTTATTTCTTGCTACTCTCTTATAGAAGGTTGGTTTTAGTTTTATAAATGATTTTGGTGGCTTGAACATATTGTGTGACACTTTCATGATACCAAAGCTTTACTTTGCAAGTCCCGTCTTAATTTGGGAGCGTTTTTGGTATTTTTTTGAGTAAATTTTGGTGCAAAATGGTCCTCACCGTTGAGTTCACAAGGTCCAAAAACCTATAAATTGATATCTACTTTGATATGGTTTGTTTATTTTTTATTTTTTGATTTTTTTTAAGGGTTTATAGAATTTTTTGTTATGAAAAATCCATATGGTTGTATGGTTTGTACAAGTCATACACTTTGCAGTTATCATTAGATCAATCAATAGTTTTTGTGCCATCCTTGCATTGGAGTAAATTTTCTATGCCAACAGTCATCCTTCATTAGTGGTTGGTAATTTTTTTTTAAAATTATTATTTTATTTCTATGTCTTTTACTTTTATTAGAGCCTAGTAATATTAAGGTTAAGGCCCATATTTTCCCTTAGTTGTAGGGGCTTATCACTGGTGGGTGATGTGATCATCGCCACCAAGTCACCATCATGCTTCACCATTCACGACTTTTTGTGCTACCTTGCTTTGATACAACCATTCCTAGGTAGCTTCACCTAGGGAGTGACCACCACTCTTGCTACCAAAATAGTGAAAATATGACCCCATTTGATTTTCTTGAGGGAGGTAATATTTTTTAGGAGACATAACTATTTTCCTTAGTATCATTCTTTGACATTTTTAATAAGTGTTGGAAAGATGGTTCCAAGCACTTCATAGTGGTATACGTATTTTTTAAGATTTTGTAGTAGGTGTCTTTGAAGTTCAAATTACTTGTATTTTTTGATAAACCATATCTTGGGCACATTATATCCAATTTTGGAGTTCCTATAGGAATTGAAAAGATATTACTGAGAACTACACATCCATCTATGTTACTTTTTAAAGTTATTCCTTATATATCATACTTTTAGTTTGAAGTGATTTTAGTACTTTGACTTATTTATAGGAGAATCCTTAAAACCGGTGGTTGATTTTGGCTTGAGGGGCTTTATTTTTTGATTGATTCATATTTGGGAGTGTTGGGAAAATCTGTCTCAAACTTGCAATTACATAAGGTACTATTAATACATCAGTATGAGGGGTTGGGGGGGGGGGTACTCACCCGTGAGGGGTTTGGGGGGATCATCCCCCTAGCTAGGGGTCTACGTATTTATAGGAGAATACGTATTCATAGTGGTATACGTATTTTTTAAGATTTTGTAGTAGGTGTCTTTGAAGTTCAAATTTACTTGTATTTTTTGATAAACCATATCTTGGGCACATTATATCCAATTTTGAAGTTCTTATAGGAATTGAAAAGATATTACTGAGAACTACACATCCATCTATGTTACTTTTTAAAGTTATTCCTTATATATCATACTTTTAGTTTGAAGTGATTTTAGTAATTTGACTTATTTATAGGAGAATCCTTAAAATTGGTGGTTGATTTTTGCTCGAGGGGCTTTATTTTTGTATTGATTCATATTTGGGAGTGTTGGGAAAATCTGTCTCAAACTTGCAATTACATAAGGTACTATTAATACATCAGTGTGAGGGGTTGGGGGGGTACTCACCCATGAGGTGTTTGGGGGGATCATCCCCCTAGCTAGGGGTCTAGGGGTTGTGTCCCCCGGCAGGGGCTTGGGGGCAGCGTCCTTGAAAGGAAAATTTTATGTATATTTTATTATTGTAAATCTAGAATGTTCATCATTAGGTCTCAAATCTGATAGTCAATATTTTGTTGGCTTGACTTGCCCTAGAAGACAACCCTATTTTATGAGGGCGTTATATTATGATTGTGTATTTTGATGTATTCTGAGAGTCTAATAGTGGTCGTGTTACCTTTGGATTTCTAGTTGGTGATACTCCTATTTGAAGCTTGCTTTGCAAGTATGTTGTAACCTTTGTGATTTATGAATAATATATTGGGTGGATTTTGGAGTGTGGGGGTTTTTCTCGAAATGGTTTTCCCCATGTAAAGCACTATGTTGTGGTATGAATGATATTTATATAAGTAGTATAGAAAAATGTATCCCTTTTCCATTTTCACACTTGTTTGGGCCCTCCTAGTTAATTTGGACTTAATTGTGCCTTAATTTAGTGTTGTAAAGTGTACCCCTTTACACTTTCACACTTATTTAGGGCTCCTTTAATGAATTGAGCTTAATTATGCCTTAATTGGCCCCTTATTTCATTTACCAAGCCTATTTTATTGCATTTTTCGAAGAGGAAACCCGACATGCATTAATGCCTTAACATAACACTTCTCATTAAGCAATGTGTGTCCTAGGTTTAGGGACTTGAGACCCATTCACCCACGGGCTAATAGGTCCTCCCTTGACCTTAGGACCTAATTTAATATTATGTTTTTGGCAGGATTTTAATATCTCTAAGTGTATATTCAGATGCCAACTTATGATATTTAATTTTGAGAAATTGAGGATACATATCTACAAATATAAGGTTATTTCACTAAGTTTCATCTAAGCAATATAAAATATTTCAAGAAGAATTCCTAAGGAAAATATTGCGATCAAAGGAATTCAAGAGAAGAATTATTAGAGTTTTATTGTAACAATCAAGATCCAATTATCATGTCAAAGTCTTCTTGCATCATGCATTTTTTTGAAGCTAATATGGTGATGTAGGTTTCATGATCAATTCAAGCATTCAAAGTCATTATTTCAAACAAGATTCAAGGTTCAAGATCCACATCCATTGAATTCATTTCATTCAAGTTACTAATTTAAATTCCAAGGGTTATTCAAGGATTTGTTGAGTGGTAACATAGCTTTGCTCATTCTTTATCCCCATGTTCATGTTTCATTACAAGGTTTAATTACCAAAACGGGGTTTGACCAAGGAAAACCTCCATTCACCAAAAAAAAAAACAAAATTTCCCTTTCATGTTGTGTTTACAAATCTAGGTGGAAGAAAGCTTGAAGACCTCTTGAAGAACAACATTGAAGAAGTTGTCAAAGTTGCAAAAGTTGTCATCTCACAGAAACTCATCTACAAAATTTATTTATGACCTTCTGATATTGAAACCTGAAGAATCTTGAAGTGCAGAGATAGGACTAGAGGCTCCTGAAAGTTGCAGAAAAACCCTAACAAAGGACCCATTTTCCCATGGGCAAATGAGTCCCAGTTTAGCTTTAGAAATTGACTTCTAGTGAAAGAAACATTCAGATCTGCCCTTCTTTGATTTGAAATTTGATTTTAGGTTATGTCAGTATTGAGCTTTATCTTGATATTTCAAGTGTTAAATTGCATTTTGGTGTTAGTTTGCTATTTTTAGTTTTCCTTCCCAAAGTGTTGTTTGACCTTGACCCCTGTCCTTCAAGGATAAGGAAATCTAAAGATTCACACATTGAGTTGGCTCACCTAAGGGTTGTACTTAGGAAATTATTTTTGTGGATCTAATTTCCTAATGAAAGAGTGAGAGATAGGTCCATCATAACCCCATTTTCCTCATTCCATATTGATGCACCTAGTTTTCGACCATTTCATTTTGGTGAAAAAACTTTTGAGCATTGTATCTTTATGATTTTGGAGTATATTTCAGCCCTAGATCTATATTTTGTATTCATCTTCATTGCATTGCATTGAATTGAATCTCATTTAGGGTTTCTTAACTTGCATTATTTTGCATCTCATTTAGGGTTTTAGGATTGCATTTTGCATCTTTTAAAATCTAAAAAATTCAAAAAAATCAGTCATTTTGCAAAGCATTTACATAGCATTGCATAATCATTCATTTTAATTAAAAAATTGAATCAAAATTGCATATCAAATTAGGTCTCCTAATTTGTCATTCATCACTATTTTGCATTTGTATTTAGACTTAATTTATAGAAAATTCAAACTACAACCACTTGTATCAGTCCAGAATCTGAAATCCATAGGAATCAACTCAAAAATCTGTAACTTCATTTTTCAAAACCCTCAACTAGGACCCATTCACCCATGGGCGAATGAGTCCCTGATTAGGGATTTTTCTTCTATTTCTGGGCATTAAAATCTTAGTTTCTATATTCTATTTTGTTGTTACAGTTTGCAAAATTTTTGTTATCTCAAATTGATCATATTAAGCTTCATTTGATAAATTTAGCACATTGTGTGAATTCAAAATTGCATTTACGAGACATCATTTTTTAGGTTTTTGCATAGCATAATTAGAAAATTATCTTGTTTAGAATCTGAAAATTGCCTTTACATATGTGCATTGCACTTTACATTCTAGGATATTTCATTTCATTCTTCCTTTTATCCATTTTGGGTGCATACAGAGTTTGTGAAACTTCTATGAGCTGCACAACTTGGTGTCCTATTACCAATGTTGTTGTGAGACATAGTTTGAGACTCATGTCATCCCGTGATAGACCATTCATCATGGATCTTGGGTTTTGTAACTCTTTCACTCATAGTGTTGACACTAGTCAACCCCTATGGATCCTAGCTTTCATACCTTATTTCCAACGACTTCCCTACCCACAACTAATATGCATGATGTCAAAAAAATGGTTGCTAATGTCTCACACGAGAACATAATAAGGATAGATGAAGAAATAGAGAAATTGCAAAACTTTGTGACTTCTGAAACATTGCTAGTAGTGTCATTCCTACTGTAGATAATGTGAGGAAAATTCTTGAAAATGAACATGGAATAGACATTGTGTGAATTCTAGCTCATATTGTTGATAAACATGTCCCTACCATGACTAGTTGTGCTCAAGATTTAGGGTATACTCAAAGTCAAGGTGGAAATTCACTTCCTCCTTCCACAACCCTTACCTCTATTCCTACATACACTAGTACTCATGTTACTACAACCATCCAACCTACTAGAAATTTCAACACTTTCTTAGGTATTTCCACTGGGAATTCCTCTAGATTTGTGCATTCAAATCTCATATTTCCTCATCCACCCCCCTCAAAAATTTACAATTTACTTGTCCTCCGTATACATACACAACTCCACCTTATCCACCTCTATATCACAACACCAACAATGATCCAATCCTTAACACACTTTTGTAAAATGTCTCATCCCTACAAAAAAAAATTGCCATATTAAATCAAAACAACAATGGTCAACCTTCACAATACACCAAAACCGATCTATTATCCTTGGAGATATTGAGAACACAAATGCCACAAGGTATAGAGGTTCCTAGGTTTGATAAATATGGTGGGAAAGGAGATCCTATTATCCATGTTTATGCTTACACAACCTTATGTAGTGACTTCATTTTTGAAGATAAACTCTTGGCTAAGCTCTTCCCTAGATCCTTGAAAGATACTGCTTTAGAGTGGTTTTTCTCTTTACCAAATAATTCAATTAGTTCATTCAATGAACTTATTGATTCATTCTACAACTACTTCCAAATTCACATGGGTCGTAAGATGACCTCAACTGATTTGACGACATGTAATCAAAAGGATGATGAAAAGGTCACTAATTTTATAGCATGATACCAAATTTTATTCATAAATAAACATTAAGATTCCTGACGTCGACCTTCAAAGAATGTTTATTTCCATTTTGCAAGAAAAAATCCAAGATAAGCTTGAGATGTTGGGGTTTCCTTCCTTCACATAGTACCCTTCGTGATTATCAAAATTTGGTTACTATTCGTGAAGTGAAAACTCCCTCTAACCATCCTAAAAAGTCTAAATCCACACCTCAAACCAACTATCAACCTTTTAAGAAACAAAATAAGGGCTTTCTACAACTTAATCCCCTCCAACCACCTCAACATGTTGACACCCAATTGGCTGCTATAAAGATGACAAATCCATTTGGAGATAGTTCAAATAGAAAGTTTAAACCCCTAACTAATGCCCTTCATAATATCATGTTGCAACTCTTAGAGAAGAATTTGATTTCCTTACCTCTTGTTAGAGCTCTTGATCCTAGTAAGCCTTTATCTTCAAGCTATAGATCAAATGTCTATTACTATTTTCACTAACAAAATGGACATGATACAAAACATTGTAAGCATCTTAAACATCTTGTGCAAGACCTCATTGATTTTAATTATATTCAAGTTGGTGGTGTTAATGATCAAGGTAATAAGTTCGTAGCCGCTCTTAATAAAAATTTGCAAATATTTACAAATCCTATGCCAAATCATAATATTTCATTTGTCAAATCTCGTGAAACAAAGAATGATGTGATGAATGTTGACACAAATGATGATAACACAAACGATAATGAAGAAAACTCTATAGAATATATGGTTGGATTTATTGAAGCTAAACCTCATAAGGGCCTAACTAAGATGCCGCTTGACATTTCTTTCTCACAACAAGACATACTTAAACATGCACCTGATGGTCCTCTTTACATAGTTGGAAGAATCAATGAAAAGCCTATTAATGGGATATTAATTGATCCCATTTGTGTAGAGAATGTGATCATTGAAAAAGTCCTATTTGTGCATGAACTTTATCAAGATACATACGAAAGACTAAAAGCATGGATCAAAACGCATAATGGTTTTGCTTGCCCTACGATTGGTTCCACAAATCTTTTTAAAATTTGGACTGAAATAATTAATCATTCACCATCATCCCAACGTTAGTGAAATTTCATGTGAAGTTAGGCTATATCCATGGCTTTGTTCCATGAATGTCATCCGTCAGTTCTATATAAATGTTTAAAGTTTCCATTTGGTAATGAGATCTTTACTGTGCATCATAGTGTCTTTAACCTTGTGTCTTCCCATGGGAACTTCTCATTGGATTTATTTTAGCTCGAAACATTATTTTGAGACACTTTATAAGTACTTGAATAGATATCAAGCTAACCTTATCCAACTAGATTCACTTCCCAAGAGTTAGTCATTGGTGACCCAATAATCCAAAGGAAAAGGAAACATGAAATTAAAATATAAGATAGAATATAATGATCCTCCTATCTCTTCTAAAGAGGATACATATAAGGATAATTCCACTTTTTCTTATTGTAAAATAATTGGGCATGATGAACATAACTTTTTATAAAAAATTGATGAGTTGAAGCACCTTATTCAAAAGAACAATATCAAATTGATTTCAATAATGCATTCAATTTTATCTTCTTCTTCTACATCATCATCATCTACACAATCAAGGACAATTGGAGTGAGAAATGGGATAGAAAAGATGAAGGAAAAAGACACTTTTTAATGTTCAAGTCCTGAGTTAGTGAGATAGATTCTTGATTTTGGAGCTTCACATCATATAGCTTCATCATAAGGTATGCTCTCTTTATTTGAACCTTTTAATTTACCACACATCCTAATGAGGAACATGACATATATCTATGTTTGTGGGAAATGATCCATTGACCTAGGAACTTTCAGTGATGTACTTTGTGTTTCATTATCTTCAACCTATCTCCTTTCCATCTATTAGATTGCACATAGTGGAGTAGGGAATCTATTATGTTCACACATGATTTTGTGATTATTAGATATTTAGAGAGTTTATAGATCATTTATATTGGTATGGTTCATCATTCATCTCACATGTATAATTTTTCACAAATTTCCCTTGGTGATATTGTAGTTCCTTTGATTGATACTCAAACAATCATATCATACCAAAGTCCCTAAAGCACCAGGAACATCCATTACACCACGATCACCACCAAATGTACCATCAACACAATCCAACTATGTCACATGTGTCTGCATCACATAGTTAACTACATAGGTCTCACATCATGACTACACCTGGTAATAGCATCTCTCCTCCTCAACATGACAACCAAACCATAAAAATAAATGACTAAACCAAGCCACCAATCTGAATATGCATCAACACTGAAGCATCTATGGGGATTGATAACCCACATCCAAGTCATAAATGCAACATGTAAGTATAGATTGCCTGGACAAAATTACAAATTTTTTAGATACAACATTGTAACATACAAATCCAGTGATATACTGATAACCATGTCAAATGAGAGTAATAAGAGATTACAATGATTCCAACATCAAATCACCAAGATCTGATAGTCTTGAAGCTCACAAAATCACCATAGTCAAATGATTTGAAATAGGATCTATGAAAAAATCATCAATAAAAGGATGAAAGACATCATTCATGACTCTCATAAATGTAGCTGGTGCATTGCAAAGCCTAAAGGGCATGACCAACCACTCGAACAGTCCCTATTTTGTCTTAAATGTAGTTTTCCAAATGTCATCTTCTGCAATTCTTATCTGATGATATCCGCTACGCAAGTCTAACTTAGTGAAATAAACTGCATGTTTTAATTGATCAAGTAAATAATTAATACAGGGAAGAGGATACCTGTTCTTTATCGTTATCTTGGTCAAGGCTCGATAGTCAATGCACATTCTCCAAGACCCATCCTCCTTTGGAACCAACACAATTGGAGAACCACAAGGATATGTACTAGGATGGATGACTCCTTTTTCAACCAACTTCTGAACTTTCTTTTTGATTTCTTTATTTTGCAAAACTAATAAGCGGTACATGCCGATGTTTGGAAGAGGCACATCCTATTGCAATTGGATTTTTCATGTTGTATCTCTCTCATAGTTGGCAATCCCTTTGGCTCTTGAAATAAGTCATCATAAAAAGAAACTATTTTGACCATATTATTTTTACACTCTGGATCATACCCCTTAAATGCTTCAGCTTTTTCATCCTCTTTGGGTTTTACAAGCATTAATACAAAGTTCTTACTAGAATTGACCAACCTTTTCATCTGACCAGCATTAACTAGTGCAAGATTAGTCTTACTTTGTGTGCACGTATAATGTATTCTATCCCATCCTTAAAAAGATGATACTTATTCTCCCCCCTATAAAAGATTTCTTTTCTGTCATACATATAAGGACTCCCTAACACAATCCCACAAATATCCAAAGGAACAACATCTACCTCTACCTCATCAATAAAGTTTGCAGTGATAGAAAATCTCAATTTACATTGTTTCGTTACCTATAGTTGAGCATCATTTCAAACCCATCCAAGTAGATATGGCTTTGGATGAGGTGTTGTAGTTAAATTAAGATTCTTTACCACCTCTTCAGATATTAAGTTGACTTGAGAACCCCTATCGAACAATGTGTCAATCTTAGTGTGCTTAGTTACAACTCGAATGTGAAACATTTCATTCCATTGTTTATCAACTTTAGGAGGAGTAGATACTTTACTTTTACTTGCATTTGAAACATTTGTATCAGAAGAGAGAGTTATACCTTTCCCTTTACCTTGGACCCTGGTAGCAACAATCTATGTTTCATCTCTGGAATCAGATCCAAGATCTTGTTGAATCACTGCAACAGTATTTTTCTTGCCTTTATTGCTACTGTATCTTTTTGGCCTTAATTCTGGATGCAACTTCCAACACTTCAAATCATCCTACCCCTTTTTCTTGTAATGGGAGCATGTGGGATTATCACCCTCCTTCTTAACTATAGTTGTCTTCTTCCCTTTGCCTTTATCTTTGTCTTTGTCCTTACCCTTAGACTTAGATGGTTTCTTTGAGAAATTATCACTGAAAGTGTCCTTACCCCTTGACTCTAAATGAGTGGCTTGGACTGAAACTCTTAGCAAGTTGCATTGTAGTATCATATTAATTTAGAATCATGTCTTAGTTTATAGTTGTGTTTTAGTTATCATCTTCAATTTCATATAGCATTTCCACCATAGAATTTAACATCATTATCATAGTATAATCTCCATTTTATACAACATCATAATCATAGCATCATGGCTTCATTTGTTGATAAATCATGTAGAAATTATATTCTTGTATTTTGAATAGCATCTCGTTTCTCAAGTTGTCATTCTAACAATCATAGTGCATACACAAATTTGAGAGCCAATATGATTTAATGAATCCTTGAGAATAAAGAACAATGGAATGGTTTTAGAGATTTGTTTTGCTGCAAGTAGATTAGTTTTATGATTCAAATATTTTATATAATATGTCTCATTGAGTTTGTGTGTTTATTACTAACCCCCGCAATTTCACACATACATAAATTGGGGCCCACTGTGGGGCCCAACCCCATTTTTAACAATTTTCTAAAAAACTTGTTTCACAGATTCTGGACATGAATTTCTTTTGGCTCAACCATGAGCTCTTTCAGAACATACAAAAAGTCTTTTAGCACATTTGATTTTTGTTACAACGCATCTGATATTTCTTTCAACGCATCGAGCAACTATTTTAGCGCATGTAGGGAGTTTTATAGCGCATTCGACCTTTCTTTTAGCGCATTCATTTCCTATTATAGTGCATTGGGTTGTTATTTTAGCGCATACATGAGATATTATAGCACATAGGATAGTTATTTTAGTGCATACGAATAATCTTTTAGCGCATAGGATGACTGTTTTAGTGCATCTGTTTAAATTTGCAAAATCTTAAAATTTTGAGGACTAATTAATGTTTTCTGTGTTGCAGGTGCATGATATGCCGGTCAAAGGAAAAATTATGCAACTATTGATGATTTATGCAGGGGATGGACTTGTTTTAATGCTTTCTTTTGATTAAGATAGGCACCTAGCTTAATTAAAAGGTTAAAGAACCCCTTGTATTTCATGCTTGAAGTGATAGGCCTATGCTCTCTCCTTAATTGGGTGACCAGAATGCTAGACTCACTATTTTATGCTTTATTAACACCTTTAGAAGGCCTTCCATAGTGGGAAAAAGTACTCACCCTACGAGAATGACCTAAGTGGGAACAACCAAAGCCAGGTTTTCCAACCCACTATAATCAAAAGAAAATTTGGGGAAAGTTCGCAATTCGATGGTAGTGTGCAAGATAACCATCCCTAAAGCCTTTGTTCTAAAGTTTGGGAGGTCTCTTGAGGGAGTTTATCTATTTGTCATACCGAACAAAAACTCTTACTACGAACCATAGTGTAGAAGCCAACCAAGTGAGTTTCCGAACACTTTCTATATCACAGTGCAAGGGGAGGGAAGAATATGCTCCCAAGACACTCACCATATAACTATCAGAGATCCCTAGCCAAAAGTGGAGGTTTCGTCTTTGGTTAAGACTTGGGAAAGGAAAAAACATGGGTGCCCTCTAGGGAGTGACATGACTGTGTGAGCTGACATAGTTTTAAGATGTGGGCTGTGGTATTTTAAGTGACCCTTGAAAATAGAAAAGTGCTTGAATTGTCTTCTCTTGTGTTATTCCTATGGAAATCGAAAGAATCAGACCAGATTCTTGAATACACACTCAATGTTTAGTTATTAGGCTTGACACAATTGTTTGAAAAACTTTCCGCTGTGTTTGAAGTCATAATTCAAAAATCATCCATTTGAACACTTGATTCTCACAACTTGCAAGCTGGAAACCAAGAAAAACTCACTATCCATTCGATCATACCTTGGAAACATTCAGATCCGAGGATTAAAAACTAGACAAACTGTCAAAAACATTGAAAATTTCTAGATTAGTGCATTTATCCTTTGTTCCAGCGCATTCAATCCATTTTATAGCATATCTGTGTAATCTGGCAGTGCATCCATTCACTATTTTAGCACATTTGAGTAGTCTTATAGCACATACATTCACTATTTTAGTGCATCTGAGTAGTCTTATAGCGCATACATTCACCATTTTAGCATGTCTGAACAATCTTATAGTGCATTTGAGCAGTCTTATAGCACACTCATTATCTGTTTTAGAGCATCTATGTAGTCTTTTAGTGCATCCATTAAATGAAAAAACCGAGAGTGAAATTCCCCTGTTTCATAGTTTGAACCTAGTATTCAGAATCTTTTTTAGCTCGAGATCATTCCTCAGGTACCACATAGTCTAAACTTGTTAAATCTGACCTCTACAACTAGAATTATTCAAACTAAACCAAGATCTAACATCTCAAAGTGTCTAAATCATCAAACTTATCATATCCCTGATATTTAAGCTAAGTTTCATCATCGAGATTTATCATCCTTTCATCATGAAACAAAGCGGTATAATCAAATTAAACTTAGTCCCATCAATAGAATTTGTCATTCTATTTGACTTAGTTTTCATCCTTAGCATTATTCCAAACAAAGATCAAAGTTTAGTCAAAGTGTAACACTTGTATGCCCGTTCAAACAAGATATGCCCGTTCAAACAAGATTACAAACACAGAAACTCAAGGAAAAATAACTTGAAACTCCAAACATCGAAACTCAAAACATCGAAACTCAAAACATTGAAACTCAAAATACCATGGTTGAACCTAAAGAGAATCCTTTCCAAGGAACCCACAACACTGAAAGTGAAGAAATAATTGAGGAAGACATCCAACATGTTGAACAAGATCCAAATTTCCATAAGTGCTTAGAAAAGATTTTTGAAAGAAATGGGGAAAAATACCTCCTAATGCTGGCTAATCAAGGTGTTAAACTTCCACCTAAATTTGATGTTAATAAATTGAAATCAACTCCTAAAAATCCTAAAAATGATTCACAAGATACAAAACAAGTGGTTGCCTTAACCCATCAAATGAAAAACCTCCAACAAAAAATTCTTGACATGAAAAGAGGAACCTCAAAACGATACTTGATACAAGACATTTTCCCATATCCATTTGATTAAAGCATTAACATGATTCCTTTTCCCAAACATTGTGAATTCCCAAAGTATGATAAATAAAATGGTAAAATCGATCCAATAGATCATGTGAGGGAATTTAGAACCATCAGTCTTGAATTTGCACACGAAGGAACTTACTTGATGAGATTGTTTCCACGTAGCCTAGGTGGATAATGTATTGAATGGTTCTCCAAACTTGCACCACCAATTAACACCTTTGAAGAGTTGGTTAACAAGTTCATAACCCAATACTTTTATAACATCCAACATGATATAACAATGAAAGATCTTTGCAACTTGAAACAAAAAAAGGGTGAGTCGATCCTCATTTTTTTCAAAAATGGGGAAGGTTGTTTGCAAGATATTCTCGTGCCATACCTGAAAAGGAAAAGATGGAAGTATTCATCGACAACTTAAATGATGAGATGAGCTATAGATTGGAATTGCAATTCCCTTCAAAAAATTGATTGAAAATGGGATCAAAATTGAGGAGGCTTTGGTTAAGAGAGGAGTCATAAAAGATTACAATGAAAACAACTCAACGAGTTCCTCCAACAACTACAACAATGGTGATAAACCAAAGTTTTTGCAATGAAACAAGAATGCTGGAAAAAGTGATGGTGTAGTTGAAACCCAAAATGCGAAACCCGTATTCAACTTAACAACTGCCACCAAAACCAATCAGAACAACAATATAACCAACAACCAAAACAACAACCAAAATGTCAATCAAAATAATAATCAAGGTAATGTTGAATCTAGAACACCACCATATCAAACATCATCAAATTGAAGAAGGTTCACACCTTTGGGACAATCATTAGAATCAACATTAAAGGAATTTCTTGCATCCAAAGTCATAACATTACTAGAGGCAAGAAATTGGGAACCAAAAGTTAAACCTTCGTGGTGGAATGACACACATTATTGTGACTTCCATAGAAAAAAAGGACGTAAGACCAATGACTGCATTCAATTGAAACATTTGATACAAGACTTGATTGACAACAAGACCATATTTGTAGGACTCCAAACAAACAATGATCATGGCGTATTCAAGAACCCTCTACCAAACTACAAAAAGGGGAATCTTCTTCATCAAATACCAAAGGGAAAAACATAAATTATGTTCATGATTCTACCATTCATTGTGTGGAGGTAGTTAAGAATCCAACCAAGGAAATCAAAATCAAGAGCCAAAGAAACATTGATACAACTCAAAATCATCACCACGATATCAACACCACCTCACATCAAATCAATGACCTTGTGCCAATAAATCTAATCACCAACATTGCTGCAAATGACAATCAAATTAATGTCATCAAAATTAGAGAAGAACAAGACAATTCACCAATCAATACAATCACAAAAGGACAAGCCAAGGTAACATTGAAAGGAGCCACCCCTTCCATGTCCAAAACAACTACAACCCCTGCAACTCAATATAACATAGTTGATCAATTGCAAAAAATTCCCGCCCAAATATCAATATTAGAACTTCTCAAGATTTCACCCGCACATAAGGAAATTCTAGAACAAGCTATAGTTGCCACCACGATAACAAATAACCTAGAGGTTTGCCAATTTCAAGCTATGGTGGGACACTTGACCGCACCTCACTGCCCATCATTTTTCAAACATGATGATGTATCTATCACCCATCCACACAACATTGCCCTCCACATTGAAGTTTTAATACACAAACACCATGTTAAATGTGTTCTAATAGATGGAGGAGCTGGCTTGAATATCTGTACTTTGAAACTTGTCCGTGCACTTGGGTATTCAGAAAATGCTATTGATACTAGAAGCAAAATCACAAGCCTATAATGACGAAGATAGATCTTCCCAAGGGTTGATAGTGCTACCTATTCAAGTGGGACCAGTTGTCAAAGATATAGTCTTCCAAGTATTGGACAAAGAGTTAACATACAACATACTCTTGGGATATCCTTGGATTCAAGACATGTAAGCAGTGCCCTCCCCGTATCACCAGTGTTTGAAGTTCCCTTTCAATGGGAAAGAAATCACTATTGCAGCTGATTCCAACAATCCCCAATATTGTAACACACTTAAAATGACCCAAGATGCTTTTGTGCCACACAAAAAGGAAGCTCCAAAACATAGTTGATCAAACAATGTAAGACAACTAAATTCCTTGTCAAAGTGGGTTGAGAAAATGGACTAGTCAAAAGACAAGGGTATCAGTGAGTCTACTCCATCAAATCATGATAGTCAAATCAATTCCTTATCGAAACAAGTTGAAAAGATCCAATTAAAATACAAAGGCTTGGGGGAATACTCATTTGAGCAATCTTTGTGTTTATCACAACTTTTATCTTCTCCTAAGTCATATGGGCAACCATCAATATCAGGACAACAATCATCACAATCAACCACACTCTTTGATGGCACCTTTGTAAAAGCAAACACATTAGTGGATCAATCAAATGACCAGGAAGTTTTGAATTGGTTGTACAAGGACAAAGAATCATCACAAACATCAATTTCCAATGTACAAATAGAGTAATATGGAAAATGGAAGACAATCCTAGAAAAGATGGGATATGAGGAAAAAGGTCCTATTGGTAAAATAAAATAAGGTATCATAGAACCAATACAACCTATCACAATTCATTCCAAGGACAAAAAAAGACTAGGGTACAAAGAAGAATCAAAAGAAGAAACCAAGCCGTAGGTTGTTGAATGAATCCTTCAACTAAGAGAGTTTTGAAATAGATTCCAATGAGTATGAATGGGATTCCCTCTCTGAAGAGTCTTGTCATGATAAGGAAATTGATGTGATACAAAAGTATACACCAACACATATGGAGGGATAGAGCTCGAGTTCAAGACCACTTGAAATTGGATCACAACATATCGATGACTCGAGTGAAGATGATCAGGCTTCGAGCACAATAGATCACTTGGAGGAGAGTAACATCATAGACCTTGACATCACTATCAAATGTTCTAACAATGCAACCATCATGACACTCGCCCCTTCTGACCTTAGCCCATCTAATGATTCCTTGCCATTAGTACATCCTGAATTAATTGATTGGGACCAAACTGAGCTGCTTGATCTACCTACCTTTCCAAATGATGATGCCATTGTGAACTTCCTTTGCTCTGAAAATCCTGAAACATGTTCCATCATCGAATCTCATAACGAAGATTTAGACATGGGGAGTGCCAAATCTCTTAGCTGCAAAATAATAAATGTCAAAAATGGATCTAATGGTGAAAACCATTCAATGGCAACATTAGATCAAGAAAAAAAAAAGTGCATTTGATGGTGAAAACCCTTTTGAGGCACCAAAAGATGGGAGATTTGAAACTCTTTCAGAGTACTATCAGGAGAGGTCTTCAGTGCTGATTGAACCAACACAATCCATCAACGTTGGTATAGAAGAAACAATCAAGACTCTACATCTAGCAACATCTATGATAAAGGAAGAGAAACCAAGCTTCACTAAGTTCTTTGAAGAATGAAAAATCAACTTTGCATGGTCCTACACTGACATGCCAGGTATGGATCCATAGCTCATAATGTATCATTTATCACTACCACTTGAAATAAAGCTAGTGAAGCAAAAGCTAAGAAAAATCATCCCCATATCACTCTTCTAGTAAAAACTGAATTGAAGAAATTGTTGGATGTGGGATTTATCGGACCTATTGAATATGCTGAGTGGATATTAAACATTGTGCCTATTTCAAAACTAGATAAAAGCATGATGATATGTACAGATTTAGAGATGTCAACAAAGCTTGCTCGAAAGATGATTTTCCTCTACCTAACATTGACATCATCGTAGACTTGACAGATGGGCATGAAATGTTATCTTTTATGGATGGCTTTTCAGGTTACAATTAGATAAAAATAGCACCTAAAGATCAAGATAAGAAAACCTTCACATGTCCTTGGGGTACTTTTTGCTGAAACGTAATTCCTTTTGGGTTGAAAAATGCTAGAGCCACATATCAGAGAGCGATGACCACCATTTTCCATGACATGATGCACACTTTTATGGAGGAACATGTAGATGTTTTACTAGAAAAATAATTCACTAGGGAGGGACATCTGGAAATTTTAGACAAGATCTTCACCAGACTGGAGAAATTCAATGTGAGGTTAAATTCCAAGAAATGTGTATTTGGTGTAACATCAGCTAAAATTTTGGGATACATTGTGTCATCCAAAGGCATTGAGGTGGATCCCGCAAAGTTCAAAGCCATCATGGAGATGCCTCCTAAGAATATCAATCAACTCAGATCTTTACAAGGACGGTTCCAATCCATTAGGAGGTTCATCGCACAACTAGCTGATAAAACTCATCCTTTCAATCATTTGTTACATAAGAATGTTTCTTTCAAATGGGATGAGAAATGTGAAGCCGCTTTCAATCAAATCAAGCAATATCTAATGTCACCACCCATATTGGTACCATCAAATGAAGGAAAACCATTGCTACTCTACATTGGAACAATGGAGATATCTTTGGGTGCTTTACTTGCACAAGAAGGCTATTTATTATATCAGTAGGACCTTGAATGACTATGAGATCAATTACACCTTTATTGAAAAATCTTGTCTAGAAGTAGTGTTTCCTAATCAATAGCTAAGACATTACATGCTAACTCACACCATCAAACTCATCACCAAAATTGATCCATTGAAGTATTTATTTAGCAAAGATGCCCTGATAGGAAGATTAGCCAAGTGGGTAATGATATTGATAAAGTTTGATATCCAATATGTAGACAGGAAAGAAATCAAAGGTCAAGTCATAACATATCAACTAGCTGAAGCACCACTACCAGATGATCATCCAATGAACATTGAGTTTCCAGATGCCGATGTTCTTATAATGTCAACACAACAATGGATATTATACTTTGATGGATCTTACACGCAACATGGATCAGGTGCAGGAATCTTATTTATCACACCTCAAGAATATACCATTCAAAAGTCCTACAGGTTAATGCTTCCTTGCACTAACAACACAACTAAGTATGAAGCATTGATCATTGGAATCAAAGTAGTAGTTGAATGGAAGATCATAGAGTTGCATGTCTATGGTGATTCTCAACTAGTCATTAATTAGGTGAATGATGATTACCAAAAAAAGGATGATAAATTGATTCCATATAAAATAATGGTTGATGACTTCAAAAATTACTTTGTGGAGATCAAATTTGAGCAAATTCCAAGAGGTGACAAAAAAGCTACTGATGCTATGGCTACCATTGCTTCTCTCTTGTAGATACCTGAAAAGCGAGCCCGTTATGAGTTCATGGTGGAACAACAGTTTAACCCTGCCTATGATAACCCCAAATCCCAAGTCATATACCATCTAGCTGAGGCTAATGCTTCTATCTCTGAGAAAATATACACCTATCTAAAAGATAATACCCTCCCACCCAATTTATCCTGAAACAAAAAATGAAATTTTATCCGAAAAGTAGCTCGACATAACTTGATAGCCGATGTACTTTATCGATGAGGTCTTGATGGTACTCTCCTTCTGTGTCTTGAACATAACGAAGCTAAAACTACTTTACATGAGGTTCATGATGGTATTTGTGGCACACATTCAAGTGGACTAACTTTAGCTAAAAAACTCCTACGTTTGGGGTATTATTGGCTAAATACGGAGAAAGAGTCTTTTCAATATGTCAAGAAGTGCCAGAAATATCAAATCCATGGAAACCTGACACATGCACCAACACAAGAATTACAAAATTTCACATCCACATGACCCTTTTGTCAATGGGGACCTGATCTCATAGGAAAAAATCATCCATCTTCATCAAATGGACACAAGTTCATCATTACAACCACCGAGTAATTTAGAAAGCAGATTGAAGTGGTTCCCCTAACCACCATCACAGGAAAACAAATTGCATCCTTCATCCTGAATTATATCCTTTGTGGGTATGGCATTCCCCAATCCATTATCACGGATAACGATAGACCTTTCAAGAATCAAGATGTCCAAGAAATTTGTGAGAGGTTTCATATCCAACATCATTTTTATACACCCTACTATCCTCAAGGAAATGACCAAGCAGAGGCCTCAAACAAATCCATCCTAACAATCTTGAAGAAAACCCTCAACGATGTTGGACGTGATTGACATGTTCAATTGAACCTTGTGCTATGGGCCTACAGAACCAATATCCACACCTCGACAGGAGCACACCCTATTCTCTAGTCTATGGATCAAAGGCCATTTTACCTATTGAGGTTGAGTTACCATCAATTCATGTGTCACTAAAAGGGATCATTCTAGATGAGGATTATAGAGTGTCTAGGTTATAGGAATTGGAACTATTAGATGAGTGTCGTCAACATGCAGTGGATCACTTGACAACCTATTAGTAGAGGATATCCAGAAGTTACGATCACAAAGTAAAACCTAGAACCTTTCAAGTGGGTGACTTAGTCTTGAAAGAGAACCCCCGTAATCAACAAGATCAAGAAAAGAAGGGGAAATTTGAACCAAATTGGCTAGGTCCCTTTGTCATTGTCTCAGTCTTTGGATCAAGAGCATATCAATTGTTTACACTTGAAGGGGATTTGTTTGATGAACCCCTCAACAACCTGCATCTCAAGAAGTTCTACACATAATTCATCCAGTGCACCGGTAAAAGTCCTGAAAAAATACAAAAAAATTAGAAAATGTCTTGAAAAAAAATGGTTGCCTTGATGAAAACCTAGCAAATAGGCGTCTTGGTAACAACAAAAAAAACAAAAAAATAGAAAATACAAAAAAAGGGAAAAATAAAAAAAATAATCACAAAATATGAAAAAGTGCAATAAAAACAAGTAGTGAAAACCTGGAAACAAGCACTATTTGTGATAGGTTATATTTTCCAACTATTTGAGCATGCCAACCATTCACTTTCGCCAATTTTCCTATCATTGGAAAACCTCATGTACATATCCTGGCATCGCGGTTGTGTCTCACCCTAGAATGGGGGAAAAATACTGAACTCATTAGGGGCAATAAACTTTGAGTTTGAACCAATAGACAAACAACAGTAGGAAAAACACAACAAACACAATGATCATAGTACAACTCAACATCAAACATCAATCACCATCAATAACACATCAAACATCCAAATCAAACAGCCAAATCAATCAAATCAAAAGAAAACTTTAAATGGATGATGTTCCTTCCGAATCATGGCTTTATCATGTCAAGCATGAATGTTCAACTATTGTACTTTTATTTTTTGTTATCATGTCTCTAGAGCACCTCAATGATGTATTGAACTAAAGGAGCTAGGAAGGAGTATGGTTTTTCTTTGTTTTCAATCTGTGAGTTGATCATTATTACTTTGCAAATTGTCATGGGACGTGCTCTAAAAAGTATCAGTAATGACATTTTTAATTTGCATAGGAAGACATTTAAATCTTATCTATTTACACAAGCAATACTCGGGTCATCTCGATTCAATTATACCTAGATGCTTGTGTTAACTTGTAATATCAAAAATCATGGAAGTAGTACTTAGGTCATCATGGTCTAGTTATACCATTGATGTTTGTACTCACTTTCAACATTTTAAAGGCTCAATGATGATAAAAAGCATGACAAATTGGCTGTTATGATGACAACCTTTGCATATTAGATCTACATGGTTAAGTTAGTTTGCATCCATGTCAATTTTGCATCTATATTTATGGGGTTTCCAAGGCTAGAAAAATTTCACAATGATGTTATCTTTATCATTATTGGATTGAGTACATTTGAAATTAAACAAAAATACATCAATTGCATCATCATTTGCATACATTAGAAAACACATCAGTTGCATCATCATTTGCATTCATCAATCCATATATTACATCATAATATCCACATTCAAAAAACATTAAAAAAAAGAACTGCATTGCATCTCACTTGCATAATCAAAATCATTTCATCTATTATTAATGGATTAAGAAAATGGTCCATTAAGAAGATTGAAAGACATATCTAGTAGAGTAAAATTTCCAAGAAGAAAAAGTTGTTGAAGAACATGACATGGCATAAGAAGATGGAAAGACATATCCAACAGAGTAAAATTTCCAAGAAGAAAAAGTTGTTGAAGAACATGACATGGCATAAGAAGATTAAAAAAATATCTAACAAAGTAATATTTCCAAGAAGAAAAAGTTGCTGAAAAACATGACTGGTAAAGATATAATGCCATTATTATGAATATCTAAAACCAGTAGTAAAGATGATTTTGTTATTACTCAAATCCAAGACTGAAAAAGGACTAGCTGGATCAACATAATCATCACATCATCATCACATAAACATCACACATCATTTGCATGATCAAATCCATCTCACATAGCATGAAACATCATCCACAAAACATATAGGATCATCCATCATGCATTATCATATAATCATTGCATACATCATCATAATCATCATGATCATCATCATATAAACATCATGAACACAAAGAACTATACACCATCATACGATCATTTCACCCATCCATTCACTCATGCATTAACATTATCATACATTCATCCATTCATTGCATCATCTATTTGCATTAGAAAATTACAAAAACATAAAATGCACTACATTTCATTGGCATAATAAGATCCATCACATGTATCATATAGGCATCATTCATAAAGCATCATAGAATCATAACACATCACTTGCATCATCACATAGAACGTCACATAGCATATATATAATAGAAATTAAATGCATCCATCATAATCATCATGATCATCATCATATAAAAATCATAAACACATAGATAAATCATCATCATCACTACATGTCATATATAACTCAAAATGATGTCAAATGTACAAGGATATCCAAATATCACGAGATACATCAATACCAAAAAAATGGCACTATATCATAGTGTCTCCAACTGAATCAAGAAGTATACATCATGCCCCAAAATACAACAAATTTTTCATCACATCGGAGCTATGTCATGCTCCCCCCAGATGGTGTCGAAGTCAATGGATCAGTGCCTTCCCCACCAGATGGACCTGCACCAGGATCTCTTGGATCTCTAGGAAGTAGCTGTGTCACACCCCTGCTAGTAGTCCTAGTGTGTGTGTGGTTGCTAGACTGGGTGAAGCTCTCTCAACGCTCTGGAAAAATGACCTCATGATACTTTACTCTATAAAACTCTGCCTCCTTAGCAGACTGTTGTACCTCTCGAAAGTAATCTGATGTCCCTGCGACATTGGTATCCCTTTGCAATCTCTCTGCAACTCCCTCTGCCTACTTCACCTGTTGTCATAGAGTTTCCCTCTCTACGGTAAGTGTGGCAATCTATGCCTATGGTTGAGACTAGGCTTGGACTTGTGCAAGCTGTCCCTGTGCTTGCATACACTACTGTCTCACAACATTCCTCTCTACCGTCAGTGCAGTAATCTATCCCTGAGCCTATGTGAGCAAAGCTTGTACCCACTCCAACTGACCCTGGAGTGTCTACACTTGCACTTGTAATGTAGCAATCTAATTCTATAGCTGCTACAAGGGTAGTCTAATCTCTACGTGCTGCTTGGTTGCCGCTACCAATGATCGCCTCTTGCAAGGTACTCTCAACTCTCCAACATCAGGACCTAGGCCTCCTTCACTCTCATCTCTACCTCCTCCATCTCCATATCCATCCCCATCCTCACTGCTCTCCTCTCCTCCATCTCTCCTCCGCCTGTGCCTATGTACTACTTCCCTCTCCTCATCGTCTAATAATGGCACTGGCTCATCTGGGCTAGAGATCCATGGAAATGGATGTAGGAATAGGTACCAAGTATACTCCTCTGATATCAGAGCCTCAATAATCTCTGGATGAACATCCCAAATGATAGCCTGTAATCCCTAGAATGAAGCAACTACTGCATCATATGACAAAACAAGTCTCCACTCTGTAGCATCCATCTATCATCGTGCATAATGTGCCACACCCTGGGGCATCCCTTGCACTCTTCCATACTACCTCAGTACCCTCAACAACAAGAATCTCTAAATAATGAACCAAGTTTGCCCAATCAGGTACATAGATTGGCACGAAAATGGCATCTCAGTGTTGTCCTTCGGCCACTGCTCAAAATCAAGATAAGGACGCCATGTCACTGACTCTAAATCATCAAGTATCCTCCTCCAGTACTCCAATTTTCCCAACCTAGGCTAAGCAACTGGACTGACATAAACATGTACATATGGTCTCATGGCGGGTTGCTATCTATCTCCAACTGGACGAGTGACTGCTATATGCTCCCAGTGAAGCAATGTGAGCCCAACTGATAAACTAGCCCCTCAGAGGTAGACCACCTAGTGTAAATCATGGTATAGATGAGGAAGCATGCAACATCCCTAGGCATATTGGGTACCCTAAGCGATCATGCTCTCAAGAATCCTACCCCATCCAACTAAAAGTCCCTTTGACCTGCGATTAGGACAAAGGAACCCTCCAATGATTCAGGCAAGAATAGACGACAATGTGGCATAGGCATCGACCATCTCTCTCTAAGGAATCTCGTAACCACATATATGATCATCCTCGAATACTCTCCTCAATGCATCGGTCCCACCTTGTTGAGTAGAATCATATAACAATAGCTCTCCAACAACAGGTATCCAGAGAATCTGATAGACATCCTCTAGAGTCTCTATGATCTCACCAGTGGGAAAATGAAAGGTGTTATGCTCACTATGCCACCTCTCTGCTAAGGCTGTCAGTAAACCCCTGTTAATCATAATCTGGGGCATATCTATTAGAGAGGACAATCCGCATTGTGCAATAACAGCTACCTCAGCCAGTGCTAGGTGTGGAATCAACTCCCATGTCCTAGGGAAACACTCTCGAATCTATAGATTTGTCAAAGGCTCCTATCATCACAAAATATTGCAAATCAATAATCTTGTCAATCAATCAAAATTAATTAGCCTATCAATCTAATTAGCTCTAGTGAGACTTTGATCAAATCTCATGAGCATCATTCTATCATTCAACCTTGCCTATCATGAGGTTTATCCATCAATCAATCATCCTCACCTATCATGAGGTCAATCAGTCAATGAAACTATCATTGATCCTCGCCTATCATGAGGTCAATTATCAGTATCCTATCACTAAATCTCACCTATCATGAGATTAATCATCATCTAATCTATCAACATCATCAATCATCATCAAATCAAAGGCTGACGTGATAAAAAATCATCAAAATCTAGGAGTCTAATAAAAAAATTCATCATTCTGACATGTATGTGCTAAAACAGTCTTTCTATGTGCTACCAACATACACGAGCCGCAAAAATTCATGAATGTGCTAGAATAGGCCTTCAATGCACCAGATTCATGAATGCACCATAACAAAATTTCTATGCGCTAATTCTACCTATGTGCTACATCATTTACCCTATGCGCTAAATCTAGACATGGTTGCACTAAAACTCCTAATGCGCTAGTCTATTATACCTATGCACTGAAACGACAGGTGTGCTATTATAGTCATTCAATGCACTAAATCCCTAACCCTAAGCACTAATTTATTCTATGCGCTAGAAACAGTTAATCTATGCGCTACATCGGGCTTCAAATGTGCTAGAAAATTTAAATCCGAATTAAAATGTGAAAAAGAGTGAGAAAACAAATTGCATAATTTACGAGGAGGTTTTTTCGGGGTACATACTAGAGGCCCATACGCTGTCGGGCAGTTGTGACATCTGGTATGCTAGAACCAATGCGTATGGTAAGGGATCAACATTTTTCTCCTAGTTGTTAGATCATTCAATCACTCTCAATTTCAAAATCCACAATGCACAAATGAAATGCAAAATCAACTTTTTAACCTTTTTAAGGTTAATTAAGTGTGATTTTTATGGGGTTGTTTTATTTTATTTTTCCAAAAGGGACTTAATTAATCATTTCATCACTTGGTGGCTTAAACATCATTTTTCAGGATATAAATCATTTCTGAATCATAAAATTTTGAAATCATCATCAAATCATCAAAAATTCCAAAAAATTCAAAAAAATCCAAAAAATTCAAAAAATTCACTGATTTATCTCCCAAGAGGGTATATACCTACCATCACCTGAAAATCAACATTTGGGGCATTGATTTTTTTTTTTTGGTCGACATCAACAACAAATTTTTCTTTGAAGCAACATGTAAACACATTACTTCAAAGAGGAGCAAAATATATACACCTAAAATTGGTCAAGACAATTAATTAATTAAATACTAGTTATTTAATTAATGACCCCTTTTATTTCATCTACTTATAAATAAATTCTCAATTTATTTTATAGTTCACACTTTTCTAAATTCTTCATCTTAAACCACATTCTTCTAAATTTAATTAAATAAACAAATGTCAATAGTTTGTTTAATTAAATATATTCTCGCTAAGTTTGAATAATTTCAAATTCAAATTTAGTCACATGTCTACAACACTTTTTTGGCCACAATATCAAATGTCACATGTATTTAAATATGACTAATATTTAAATCAGATTATTTTCAACCAATTCCATAACAAACTTTTGACACATGGCTTTCTCACACACTTTATTCCCTCATACATTTGACATGTTGCCCTTGGTCAAAGGAACATCCTCCACGATTCTTCCATCTCCACCATTCTTCTCTCATGCTAAAATATGGACCGTCAATTACTACCACATCACAAGATGCTTTGGGAAATCCTATAAATACAACCCCTTGCTACAACATTTAACATCCCATCTTTGAGTAAACTTATTATGCAAGAATAGCATTGGAGCAATTGGAGCATTTAAAGTTTAAGCATTTAGCATTTTCTAATACTTAGCAAGTTGCATTGTAGTATAATATTAATCTAGAATCATGTCTTAGTTTATAGTTGTATTTTAGTTATCATCTTCAATTTCATATAGCATTTCCACTATAGCATTTAACATCATTATCATAGTGTAATCTCCATTTTATACAACAACATCATAATCATAGCATCATGGATTCATTTGTTGATAAATCATGTAGGAATTAGATTCTTGCATTTTGAATAGTATCTCGTTTCTCAAGTTGTCATTCTAACAATCATAGTGCATGCACAAATATGAGAGCCAATATGATTTAATGAATCCTTGAGAATAAAGAACAATGGAATGGTTTTAGAGATTTGTTTTGCTACAAGTAGATTAGTTTTATGATTCAAATCTTTAATGTAATACGTCTCATTGAGTTTGTGTGTTTATTACTAACCCCCACAATTTAACACATACACAAACCACCTATGTACTTAAGTAATGTATCCTGAGTATACAACGAAACATTTAAAGCAATATCCCATTTTCTAAACTCATGGGTGTAATCTTAGACAGACTGACCCTTACTTTTCTTAAAGGTTTTCCAATTCATTGTTAATTGCTGCATATAACCTAAAGGGTAAAACTATTTTTTAAGGGCAACAAAAAATTCCATCCAAGTCATATTAACCTTACCATGGTGAGCAATTTCCTCCTGATTCCTACTCTCCCACTAGGTGAGAGCTGTACCTCCCAACCAGATAGTGGCTAACTGGATCCTAGTAGCATCTTCTACTAGGCCTTGAATCCTACATTACACTTCTACCTGCTAGACCCAATCATCTAACTTTTCAGCATTCAACTACCCACAGTACTTAGGTAATTCAAATTTTACATCCAATTTAATAATAGGCTTAGACTTTCTCTTGAAAGGATTAACCCTAAGGTCCACCCCCTGTGCCAGGAGATAACAATAATGTCCCACTACATCAAGCTATCAAGAAGAAAAAAGGCTAGCAGAAAGGACTACATCAAGACAGTAACACAACACCAAAGGGCTAACAAGACTCCAACATAAAAAATTACAAAATAACATCACGTAACAAAGACACCACTTCTAGAGGCACACAAAACTAGGGAATGCTAGATTGTTATAGTGAGGAGTGTCATCGCATAGCTTGCTATGAGTTACCCTAACGAACCTTCCTAGGTTACTGGCCCCCATCCTAGGTTACCCTAGCAACCTCTACTGATTGTCGGCCCCGATACAAACTCATGCGGGATCAACATACCTTTCAAGAGGACAAGGTAGTTGATCTTTCCATTCCAAGCCTACCCACTCATCTCAGGCCTAAGCAAGCACTTGAGCCATGAGTGAGGCATTATCTTGATTAATGTGAAAATTACCCAACCCTCTAATTCATTTTAGATTATCACTAATTAAAGAAACTCTCAATGAGTTTCCTTGGACACACTTTGGGTGGCGACCCCCATTGAAAGCCACTCCCCCTAATAGCAACTAGAGACCCAACATGTCAACAAGGTAAAGCCATCTTGCACACTGAAACAAAGCCACAAGAATCACATATCCAGAGCATGACATGAACCATCTTGCTCATAAATCCCAACCATAATAAAAAATAAATGGTGCAAGGCTAAAGACCCTCATGTACACATCTCAAGTGTAATATCAACCATTTCAAAAGAACAACCATAAAATCCAAGCCTTTGGAAGACTATTATTGACCATTTGCATAAAAGACTTTCCCCCATAGGACAATAACCAAAAAAAACTCAATGTCAAAACCAAACACATTAATCAATAATAAAATCCACCAAATAGTGCATCCAAGGGAGACATTATTTGCACAATTTCTAAATCTCATTACCTAAACACCAACTTCACTTAATAACCATTCACACAATAATACTCAAATGTCAATGATAACAATCATCCAATATACAATTCAAGTATAGGAGGATATGTCGAAACCCACTTTTTTTTTCTTAAAGAATATTAACTTAAGTTCTACTATTATCCATTTATAGTAAACAATTTTCTTTATTTAATTTCCAATACATTTTTCAAATATAATCATGAGAATTGATTCCTAAACTGAACAAACTAATAAATTTACAATCAAATGAATCGATCAAGGAATAAATTCAAATCAACCAATTTGAATAGATGATAAATAATAATATATATATATATTATCTTTTTCTTCTTTTCCCTTAATTAAAGCATTATTTCCCATTTTCGTATCACTCAATTTAACTTAACCACTTAGGCAATTAGTAGACTATTTAATATTTATATTTACTCAGTAACTACATCGTTAAAGACACAACCTTAATAACAATAATATAATTTAATTATTTAAGGGTGAAGCCACAATAGTGGTTTACAATTGAAGTGAGGAAGGAAAACTCACAAAAAATGAATGCATGGCAAAAAAATTGATTTTAGGGGTTCGTACGAACCTATTGGTTCGACCGAACCAATTAGGGGTTTGGTAGAACCTAGGTTTCGGCTGAACCCTCTTAATACTTTCTTGCCAAAAAAGCCATCAAAACCCCTTATAGAAGGGGGGTTTGAATGAACCCTGGTTCGAGTGAACCCCTATGGGTTCGTTCGAACCCCCTTTATTCCTCATCCCCCCTGAGACAAAAAAAAATGAATTTTGGCACTTTAGAGCTTGATTTGAGGATTAAAATGGACGAATATTCACAAACCCAACTGGAATCAGGTAGTCCTCAGAACGAGCTATCCAATGAATATAATTTTAATATGTTTTGGTTTTATTATGTATTTGTTTTTTTAGTTTTATTAAACATAGGTTTTTCATCGAAAATGAAGGTCTTTGTTCGCACATGTGGAAAAATAGTAGATTATCAATTTTTTTTGAAAAATATGAGTGCACCAGATATTGAAGTCCTTGATCCAATAGAAAAAAATTTGAATTTCGATATATACAAAAAGTTGTGTTATATGGTTATGTGAATTGTAATTGGTTTGACTTTGAAACTTGATTAAAGAAAAAATATTCAATAAAAAATATCTAACCAAGTGGAAGCACTAGATATTGGAGTTACAAATCTAAATTTGAAAGAATTAGAATTTTATCCTTCATGGAAAAAAAGTTATGCATTATATTGTGCCACTTTTTAAAATGTTGTTTTTGAAAAAAATAGTTTTCGGAGATGGAAAAAGAAGTGGAATCTGATTCCAAAATTTTTGAAAAAAATATTTTTAGAATCTACAGACAAAATGTGACAAGACTCTATTCTGCATCATCTTCAAATTCTTCATGGTTTAGCTGCTATAGGTGCCCAAATGTGAAGATTTAGTTTAAAAAAATAATTTCAGCGTCCAGTTTGGCCAAAAATTGTAAACCACTATTGTGGTATCACCCTTAAACACATATTTTTTAAATTATATAAATCCAAAAATCCTCTTCCTACTAAATTTCTAACCCGCTCTTCTACAAAACAAATATTATTTAGACAATTATTTTTTTCCTAATATCAAATCTTATATGCAAATATATATATATATATATATATATATATATATATATATATATATATATATATATATATATATATAAAATTTATGATGGTATGCTATCTTAATATAAGAAATAGTATACATATAAAAACTACCTATAGGCCGAAATCTCAATCATCAGATGTCTCATAATATAACCGACTCATCAATTAAATACAATCAATTGCTATACCCATTTTGTGCCTTAGCAAGATATATGTAGGCGATTCTACTACATAATACATATTTCATTGATTAACAATTATAATGAATAAATACTAAACATAAAGCCCATGCATCGATTGATGTATATATATATTTTGTGTATAAATTGGAGGATACTTAGACCAAGGAAACTAAGCATCAACTAAATAAACAAGGAAGCATTGAATTGTAAATATAAACAAAAATCGAATATGAACATGAGATTTCAAATATACTAGGCAGTGAAATTGATTGCTAACTAGATAAAATAAAATAGTGAATTAAATTTGATAGATAATAATTTTATTTGTATTAAGTATAATATGAGTAGAGAGTATATATCACATAATCTGAGTGTTCATCCAAGTATGAAATCAAAAGTAGCCCCCCTTTACAAAAAAATCAAGTTTCCCCTAGTACAACAGATCAAGATAAACCTGATTGCTTCCACAACCCCCTAAGCTACCCCTTTACATAATATTAGTGCTATCCTCAACTGACTGAGGATAAAAATGGAGTCCATCAGTTGGCCTGTATCAAAATGTTATTAGTTACATCATATAGTCATTAAAAGCATTTACATATATAAACCACTGTGCAAATATATATAGCTACTATTGATAAAAAAGGATATATACAAGGAATTTCTCTATCCAATGTGTGCTCTAAACTACCCCTTGACCACCACTCAAGACTACTAATGCCTCTACAACAAACATTTCCTCTTCTAAAGGTCGCCCTATGTGCCCCATCTTATCAACTTTCTTGTTTTGTCCCTCTGTTAGGTCCTGTCGGAATGCATGAAGAGCTCTCATAATACATCTACACTTGGGTGTCCCTTCGGCCACATATGCCCATACCTCGCCTCCATGATATCTATTGTGACCTATCTGTTCTCCAGGTAGCTCCATAGATCTTCTTTTGAGAGAGCCACTGTAATATAGACCTGCATAGAAATATTGTAAAACATGAGTCTTCTAGAAGACTTAATAAGCATCCTCTTCCTTCCTTGAAATCTATCTTCATTTCTTTCTTTTCAGATGAACCAAAAAATATTAAAAGAAAGGAATAACCAAAATAGAGTAGTAGTTTTCCCCATCTTTATATTATGATTAAGCAAAATTTTCTTAGGAGGAAGTTGTCCATTATTTTCCCAGATATCCTATTTATTGTAGAAAATTTTCCATATTTCCTTAGCAAATGTGCATTCAAAGAAAATGTAGTTAATTGTTTTTGGTATTCTACATATACTGCACACAACAATATCCTCTATTTTGCTTTTAAAGGAGAGTTTATGTATAATAAGAAGCCATTGAAGCATGCTTTTTTCACTTCAATTTGTTTAGACAAATTATTTTGGAAGACCTTTTTCCATTGGTCCCTATTCCACTGTAATTTCCACATTTGGTTCAAATGTTTAGTCAGATCAGTGTGTTCTATTAGCATAGTGTTCATTTCTTTAACTTTAGACTTCCTTATGTTAGTGCCAATTTTCCATTGAAAGTCTTTGAATTGAGCAGTATCCTTCTTAGTCACCACAAGAAATTTTAGCCAATTAAAAGCCTCCCTAAGGATTGTGTATGTCTTCCAATTAGTAAGGGGTTTATTGAATTCAAAGTTTAGATCATTCCAATCCTTCAACTTTCCATCCTTTAGTATATTATTGAAGCACCTGATCCCTTTATGAGCCCATCCTTTGGTAGAGCAGCCTTGGATTAGATCCAGGAGTTTCCCTTTATGCTTTAGGTTCCACTAAATAGACTTGTGATCCTGTACGGTCCCATAATCCCCCTTGGTGAAGTGGTGATTGTCTAGATACTTTTTCATCACTTCCCATGCCTTCCAAATTGTTCTAAATACATTGGATCCTATAGGTAACATATCGTTCTCTACTAAGGATATCATTGAGAGGCAGAGATATCCAAGCTTTTGTATGTTTGGGGACAACATTGAGCATGTTTTTCCTCACTAAGACTTTCCAGGGTTCTTCCCCTTCCAATTCCCCTATCACCCACTTTGCAGCTAAGGCAATGCCCTGTAGCCTTAAATATTTTAGCCCCAGTCCTCCTTTGGAATTTTCAATGGTGCACCATTCCCATTTTACTGCATGTCTCTTTCTCTTCCCTTTCCTGTCTGACCAAAGAAAGGCTCTTATTCTTTTATGAATTTCATTGATTTGGTAGGAGTTAAAAAACCAAATAGAAGCAAAGTAGATGATGTATGAAGAGAGTATCTTCTGAAAAATTGTATTCGACCAGCCAGAGAGAGAAATTGCCTATTCCTTTTGGTATTTTTCCTTTCAATTTTATCCCTAATCCAATGCCACATCTCCTTTAAATCCGGTTCCATTGCAAATGGGATCCCAAGATACCTTACCAATTTCTAAGGGCCGCCCTATTGGAGCCCAAACTTGCTAACCCAATCAGGGGTCTTCCTTCCACCCCAAAAGCCAAGATTTTAAGGGGGAAAGTTTCACTCTAGAGTCCAAGAAGAATATTTCTATTTTCCCCATCATGTTTGCAAAGTTTTCCTCCTCCAAGATTAGCAAAATAGAAGTGTCATCAACAAATTGGAGGTTAAGGAGTTCATTTTCATCAGGCAGCCTAATGCCTTTTACCTTTGGGACTAATGCATTTTCCCTTAGAACATAGTGTAGAGCATCTAATGCTGTAACAAATAGTGCTGGGGCAAGAGGGAAACTTTTCCTTATAAACCTTTCAAGGGGGATCTCTTGAGTAAGAACACCATTGATCTCAACATGAGTAGTTGCATCCTGAAAGAGTTGTTTGACCATTTAACAGAAGGAGTCAGGAAAGCCAAAAGATTTCAACATAAGGAACAAAAAATCCCACTCAATCCTATCATAGGCCTTCTCAAAATCCAAAAGCAACACTGATGCATTCTGATTTGTTATCTTTTCCCAGTTCATTGCTTCCCAACTGGTGATCAAATTTTCAAGGATGTATCTTCTCTTTATAAAACCTGTATGTGTGGAATTTATGATGGAGGGAAGGATTAGGGCTACCCTATTAGCTAGAATCTTGGCCAAAATATTATAGGAGACATTGAGCAAAGTGGTGGGCCTCCATTTTTTTTATTAGAGATCTATCACCCTATTTTGGGATAATTTTGACTATCCCTTTATTGATCTTACTGCCAAGAGTACCTTTTTCAAAGGCTTCTTTGTACCATAGGAGAATATCTTCGCACACCCACTCCAATAATTTCTTGTAAAATTCGGCAGGGAGTCCATCTGCCCTCGAGGTTTTGTCATCTTTAAGTGAAAGGATAGCCTTTTTAATCTCTTCTCGTGTTATCTCTTTCCCTAGGTCCCTTGCCAAATCAGCACTGATTTTCTTTGGAATAATTCTCTGAATGTGTTCTCTTGCTTGTTTATTAGCCTCCATCTCCCCTTTTGAGGAGAATAGGCCTTTATAGAACTGGAAAAATTGGTCCCTTATCTCTTCTTGGTTAATCACTGAGGATCCATTCAAAGAGATGTGATCAATTTGTTCTCTAGCCTACTTTTCCTTAATATATCTAAAGAACTTTGTGCCTTTATCACCATTCTCTAGCCATTCCATCTTAGCCCTTACCCTTAGACCTTGAACCTTATGAATTTGGAGCCTCTTGAGCGAGTCTTTGGCCATAACCAATCTACTTGTTAGAGCTTCATCCATAGGATTAGATTCCAAATCAATCTTTGCTTGGAGAAGCTTATCTTTGAGAACCTCCCTCCTTCAGCAATCTTTGGACCTCTTTTTCTCAATTATTTGAAATAGAATTTTCTAGCCCTCTGTGCTCATTGACCATCTATCAATGGGGGAGATAGTCTTGTACATTCACTTATTGATATGTCTGAGACACAATATGGCACTTCTACAATCATTGTCCTTCAGGAGGTTGGTGTTGAGGCAAAATCTATTATTTCTACCTACAATTTCCTTTAAGCATAATTTAGCTCTGATGGGGTGGTGATCTAAAAGGGAATAGGGGCATACTTCAACCTTACAATCCTCTTTCACTGGGGAGACCAAAAAAAGGCTTTTCTTACGTAGAATCTATCAAGCATGCAATAGATTCTCGTACCCCCTTTTAGGAAGTTACACCATGTGAACCATATTGCTTGGGAATCTTTCTTCTGGCCATCAATAGGGTCCTCAATGCTCAATATGGATTTCATTCTCTTCCAATAGAATCTTTCATTACCTTTCCAATCAAATCCAATTCCACCCCACTTATCCTCTTCTCTTTCCACAAAGTTGAAGTCTTCTCCAATGATCCAGGGAATATCCTATAATGTATAGAGCCAATTCCACCACAAAATCCTTTCCTTATAGTCATTGGGGGCATATATCGAACAAACCCCAAAGCATCTTGCATCTTTCTTTATGACCACCCAAGCTTCCCTGTTACAAGGGGAGGTCCCGAAGCTATTCACATGTTGAGCCCACTTGTTTTCCAACAGGATTACAACACCTCCTTTTCCATTTTCATGGTTGGTAACATATTGAGTGGATTCTTTCCATATAACCTTTAGGCTTGTTTCAAGGGTGAAACTAGTGGCTTTTACTTCTTGTAGCAGGACAAAGTCTTTCTCTTTTTCTATGCTAGAAACCTTCTTAGCACATGCTTCCTATCAGGGTTTCAAGCCCCCTTACATTCTAGGAAATACAGTTAACCTTCATTAGGTTTGTTCATTGGGTGGGGGCCCTTTATCAATCTGGAAGTTATCAAAGCATTTAGGAAGTCTATTTTCTACTTCCACCCTTTTTGCATTAGGAGGTAGAATCCCATTGAGCTTCTTTATTTTATCTTTTTGAGGGTGGTTGAGATCTTTATCCGGAGGGGACTTGCCCATCTCTAGGCCTTTCTTCTTCCTATATCTTTGGGTCTTTTTAACAATAACTTCCATGGGGTCTCTTCTCCATCAATGGTATCCTTAGTAGAAACCAAACCTAGGTCATCTACAAAGTCCATACCTGATTGCGATGCAAAATCATCAGAGCTCATCACTCCACCAAGGGGGTTGGAAAGATTCAATGACATGTTAGGAACCATGATTTCATGCACTTTCTCATTTCCAACTACAAATTATATAGTGTTGAAGGTGATAGGGTTTTTTGTTTTGTTCTCGATGTCTTTAGGGTGGAGATACTCTAGGCCAACATTATTTTCTTCAGTAAGCCTTCCTTCCTGGGCTGTATCCAAGTCATGAAGACCCTCCCCAATATCCAGAGTTTTAATTTCCCCTCTGGGGGTTTGTAATGCCTTCTCTCCACCTCCTTCCAGGGGCAACCTTCAATTTGATAATCCACCTCATTTTTTTCTTTGAAGTATTTAGAGTTAAAGGTATAATTTTTTTTTCCTATTTTAGGGTTAGGGTCATTAGGTTCCTGCTATTACCTTAGTTTTAGGAGAACCAACTGTTGTGCATTTAATTTTAGAATTCTTTCTAACCTACCTAATTTCCTTAGAAATTTAGGCTCGGGCTCCTCATTTTATTTTTGGTGGTATTTATTCACTTTATTCCCTTCCCTTGAGTTGCATTCTAATTCATAAAGAAGAGAAGTTAGGCTTTCTTCCATAGTCGCTACTGTTGTATTATTTTTTTCCATTTTAGAATTCTCCCTTTGAGAGGAGTTAGTCCTTGCTTTCTTATTGAGATTAGGGCTTGATGGGGAGAACCTCTCATCAAGCTACTGTGGAGTGGGGCTAAAATGAAAAAAATCCCCCACATTATTCATTTCACTCTTTGCCGAACCCTCCATTGTTGAGGGCTGCTTATTATTATTTTTATTCTTATTTACTTCACCAGAGGTGGCTTTGGAGTTAGTTTTACTCATTAATGGATAGTTCCTTCTAATATGGCCTTTGCGCCTGCATAAATAGCATGCATTCAACCCTCCCAAGGTTTCAATTTCACAACAAACATTACCAGATTTCAATTGAATTTCTATAACCCCTAGCAGTCATTACCTAGAGATAGGGAAATCAACACCCGTCCATTCCCGTATGGCTCCAAAAGAAGTAGAACAAATTTCTACAATCGGGGAGGAACATGTTTAATTATTAGCCATCTAGGGCTAGATAGGGCCAAGACCACCTCGTCCACAACTTTCGGATTCCAAGCCAAGGCTCGAAAGACAACCATGCCCACATTCCAAAACTATTTCTTAATTGCCTCTGATTGAGAATTATGGTTATTAAAAAAGATAATATATAAACCCTTCTGTACCATCCGACAATAATAAAACTGCAACCCTAGCTTTTTTCCCCAAACATTATGAAACCACTCTTCCATGTATTTTCTTGCCGAGACCCTATTAGGGTTGACGGTTACAAAAACAATGGAAGTTTTCAACAACCTAGAGTCCTCTTCTGTGATTGCCTCATCTAGGGTATTATTGGGAATCAAGATAGCTTTCAAAGGAGGAGCCGAGGAGTGCTTACCTTACCTTTCTCCTCCATTCTCCTGTTCTTCATTGATTTCCTCGAGCATAAACTTGGCACCCTTTGATAGACAACCTCTTTGCCCCACAATAATATCATGAAAGGATATGGGAGCCACATTGTTGGCAATTGGAATGGAGGCATTATTAATGAATTCACCTGGTAGATTTGTATCCATGACCATCACTTCGGAATCCTTTGTAGGAGTCACACATGTAGCCAAACCTGGGTAGGGCTGTTGACATGAAGACCCCGTCCCACTTAATGCAAGTATATTTAATTGCAATTACACCTTGGAAGATAGAAGGATATGTTGTAAGCAAAGAGAATGATTAACAAATGTTGAGGAGGGCCGAGCCTCCTCTAGGAAAAGGAGATTTCACATGCGCACATAGTCCTTGTTGCAGAGCTCTCCTGAAGGTTTTTATCTCAAATCAACATCCTAGTATTGACTTCCCAAAATACTTTTCGATAGATAAGAAATTTCAAAGAAGCCATCAATTAAAATCAAAATTCAAAGGTGGAGTTTATACAACAAATTGTTTAAAGTTGGATTCCAACAAGAGATTCACCTAAAATGTTGGATGCCCACAACATGTTTAAAATTGAATATTAGGGAAGTAATAAGGAATCAAGTTTTATATGAATAAAATCAAATGCTAAGGTTAAATTCTATACTGTAGAAATCATTTTATTACAAGGAAACAATAAGAGAATATAGGAGGGTGCACCAAAATATGTTTACAAGCATATCAAAATTCAAACAAAGGCATTGAATGCCAAATCCTAAAGAGGCCAACGACCTTCTAAGCCAACATCCATCTTGCCAAGATAGGGAAATCGAATTCAACCATCATGGGTTGAAAAAATAGTGATAGGAAAGGAGATGGGAGGATGACAAGGAAGGATAAGTGGCACTGGTACAACCTCTTGAAGGCTGAAGAAATTTTCAAGCAGGTTCAAATGAAAACAACAACTATATCTAATATTCATCGTTTCCACAAAAATATGAATTTCTTAGAATGCAAAAATTAGAGGTTCAAAACAAAAACATATAAGCATCCAATAAAAGGTGCATATCAAGAAGGAGAACATCTTGCACAGTGTGTAAGAGAAGCATGGAAGACACCATCTCATGGAATACAAAGGTTCCAAATTAAGTATGAAATGGGTTTGATGAATTTTCAAGTGAATGCAATTAACAGATGGAGTAAGACTTAACCTCGTCAAATACAATGGTTGCAGGCTATACATAGTTTGGATTACAAACTTTCAAGATTACCATGATTGTTGAACTTACACGAAATTATTTGGTCGACACTTTTCAAGCAAATGCAGTTTGCTGGTGTAAATCAATTCAACATCATGTAATGCTATGCATGCAAGGTAAGCACAAAATGAATTTACAAAAGATTCTGAAACCCAATCAATGAACAAACAATCATTTTCGAAAAACAAAAAAAGAAGAATTCAAATTACATCAATCGGGAAAAACAAAGCAAGACACAAAATAAGGCCAACCTAGATTCCAATGCTACAGAAATGGAGGAATGGTGTTGAGATCAACTATTACATTCACAACAATCCGCTTCTTCCAAACCATACAATAATGATCCACTTTTCCTAATTCAACATTTTCTTTCCTACCAATTCATAAAACACAACTTATTCTATAGAAGAATTTCTTTAGACAAAGTTCTTGTTCGAAAACTAAAAATCACAGATGAAAACCCAAAATCTCCCCAAAATCATATTTAATAACCAAGGAAAGCTTTTGTTTTTTGAAAAACAAAAAGCAGATAAAAATCTCTTAAAAACAATAAGTTTCCAAACAATACCTAGTTCGAAGTCATGCATGTGCTTTGAAATTACTTTTTCTATCTTTTTAATTGCTTTTACAATTTAATCATTATCTCATTCCATTTAATATTTTATTTTATATTGTAATATTTTCCCACCTTTTAATTTATTAAAAATCCAACATTAAATAATAATATCTTTATTTTTTTAAAATTTTAGAAATACTTTATAACTTAATGATTTAATTTAATAATTTAATTATCCAAGAGCAGCATACATTTCTATTTTCCAACATGATTTATTTAATAATTTATTTAATTCGTTATTAAACAAAAAACATTATTAAACCAATTTAATTCAAACAATCCAAAACAAAATTTATCAAACATCATGAACAGGCCAATCATGGAGGGGCACTGCAAAATCCAATAATGAATAACCAAACCTTTTCAGTTACTTCCTAACTCATGTAGGCCTCCTCAAAGGTTGAGGTTGATGTTATTCTTCTTTTTTAGAACTTTCAAAGCTGCTTGAGCTCTCCTCATCATCAGGTCCAACAATAGTGTGTAGTTCATCTTTCTTCGGAGTGGGTGGAATCTGAATTACATCCTTCTTTTGTTTCTCCTCTTTCTTTGGCTGCAACTCAATAGTGGAAGGTTTCATCTCTTTGAAAATAACACTCCTGTTGTAGAGACCCTTCAGAGCTTCTAGATCCCAAAGCTTGTACCCTTTCACACCAACACCGTAGCCAATAAAGATACAATTAATTATCTTTTCCTTCAACTTTGACCTCTTCTCAATTGGAACATAAGCATAAGCTTTGCAACCAAATACTCTGAGATTTATCATCGAAGGATTTTTACTAGATCACGCCTCCATGGATGTCTTTCCAAAAAGTGCTAATGTAGGAGATCTGTTGATCAAATAACATGCAGTGGTTATTGTTTCAGCCCAAAACTTCTGCTCAAGGCTAGCACCACTCAACATACTCCTAGCCCTCTCCATCAACGTTCTATTCATCCTCTTTGCAACTCCATTTTGTTGTGGATTGTAGGGAGTTGTATTATGTCTTTCAATCCCGTGCTCTTTAGAAAACTTGTCAAACTATGCAAAACAAAATTCACCACCATTGTTAATCCTCAAACGCTTAATATTTTTTCTAGTATTTTTTTCTACCAAGGCCTTAAACTCCTTAAATCGGCTAAAGACTTCATCTTTACATTTGAGAAAATAAATGAATTTCCTTCTAATGTAATCATCTATAAAAGAAACAAAATATATAGATTTTGATAACGAAGGAACATTCAAAGGACCAAAAACATCTGAATGAACATTGTCCAAAACTCCATAAGACTTGTGAGAACTAGAGTAAAAAGAAATGCGATGTTTTTTTTCCATAAACACAATGCTCACAAAAGTCAAAATCGAGATTACAATCATAAAGGACTTCAACAAGGCTCTTATTCTTTAGGGTTCCAAGACCCTTCTCATTGATGTGACCAAGTCATTGGTGCCATAACATTGTCTTCTCTACAAGAAGCTTCATTTCCATGGAATGATCACCCTTAGGTACCCAAAATGCATGACCATTGGATGTAGCTGCAACAAACTTCTTCACTGTATGATTTGATGGTGAGGATGAAGAATCCAAAGGTCTCTTCTTCGGTACATCAGAAGAACTATTGCATTGTATTGTGCATGTATCCAACTTGTACAAAGTTCCAACTTGAACACCCTTAGCCAATTCCATAGCTCCTCTCATCATCTTGCATCCTCCACCAAAGAAAACAACTTTCACTCCCAAATCATTCAATTTACTTATAGAAAGCAAGTTTTGTTCCAAACCTAGCATATGCAAGATACCATCAATCCCCTTCACTCTTCCATCAAGAAATCTGATTTTGACTCTTCCATGGCCAACTATCTTTAGGTTAGAGTCGTCACCTAGGTACACCTTTTTGCCATCATACTCTTCATACTTCGAAAACCAACCTCTATGAGAGGTCACATGTGAAAAGATGCACCTAAATCTATCAACCACACATCTTCTGATGAATGGATTTCCAAGGCTGCAACAAATGCTTCTACTTCATCTTGAGAAGACTTGTCAAATTTAGAATCGGAGAAAGACTTGTTTTTATTCTTCTTCTCCTTCTTACAATCTTTTAAAAAATGATTAGTTTTTCCATCGTTCCAACATTTTTCCTTGGAATTCTTATCAGGAGACTTAGATCTCCCTAGATACTTTGACTTAGATTTCTTGTCCTTTTTCCTTTCTCCTTCGGTCTTCCATGAACAACAAGGGCCTCCTTGGCCATCTTGGAAGACTTTATCCACATCTCTTCAGGTAACAACAAAGCAACCACATCATCAATTTTTAAAGTGGTTGATGTGCTTCCAATAGCCATCACTAGGTGATCCCATGAGTCCAACAAAGAACATAATAGGAGAATGAAATGGCCTTGTTCATCAATCTTGTCTTCAAGAAAACCCAGTTGAGTAATCAACATGTTAAAGGCATTTAGATGGTTTTCCATGGATCCTCCATCTTCCATCTACAAATAGTACATCTTCTTTCTCAAGAATAACATTTTTACCAAGGATTTAGCTTGATAAACATATCCAAGTTTCTTCCACAAAGAGGCAATAGTCTTCTCTTCATGAACATTCAGGAGAACAAAATCAACCAAATAGAGTCTAATGAGACCCTTGGCTTTCCAATCCACGAGCTCTCAGTCTTCTTGTTTCATGCTTGATGGTTTGGTTCCAAAAACAACAACCCATAAATCATGATTTACAAGAATATCTTCCATCTTGATCTTCCAAAGCTCAAAGTTACCATTGTTAAACTTCTCCATCTCAATCCTCCCAGATGTGCTTTCCATCTTTTTCTTACAACAAGGTCATAAATGCACTTTTGTAAAACTCCCATTGAAACAAATATCAGCTCTAAAAGCCCTTCTAACCCAACAAAGGAATCAAGGTTGGCTACGCTTTGATAAAAAATGAAAGGAATTTAGGTGAACAAAAAAAACTTCCTACACTAATGTAAGTAGGGGAGAGTTACAAAAACTTTCTATAAACACCTTATATAGTTACAAAAAGGAGAAACACATAGAAAGAACGAGATGGGACAAGTGTACACATAGAAAAACAACAAAATATATACATGGGGAAAATTGTTTCAAGTAGAAAACCCCACCCTCCAAAAGTACAATACTATTGTATTAAATCAAATAGAGGTTACAATGTAGCTCCAAGTACAAAGCTTCTTCAACAAGTGTTTTGAAATAAACACTTGTTCTAGAGTGAATCCAACAACACTTCGTTACCTGTAAACAAACTATATATTCTACAATGCAAGGCATACAATATATAAAGAGATACAAGCTAGATAAATTATCTAGAAGAGGATGAGCATCCCAATCCACATGACACAATATCCCACACCATAGACATGTATTTGGACACTTGTATAATATTTCCTTACACCTCTTACAATCGTCATAACATGCAATATCCTATCCTCAAGCTTGGGCACCCAAAATATTTTCATAATAGGCTATGATAGATGCCTTACAACTATCATAAAATCTACCATAAGATCTGTCATAGAATCCATCATAGAATCTATCATAACTAACCAAAATATCTTTTGCTCATTCAACTTGCCATAACCCAACTTGGGCACCAACTTTCTCCATGCATAAAGATGCCTTATGATGCATCATAGAATCTGTCATAAGTCAAAGATTCCAAAGTGGGATGCCTATGTCCACTTGGGATAATGATGTGTCTTCTAGTCACCTCCAACGAGGATGCCACCTAGTCAGTGGTCCCAATTTATGACATTAAAATATAGGCAATTAAATAATACAAATAAATACAATAAAACATTAAATTAAACATGTTAGGACTCTAAGGTTGAGACACCTTAATCCCAACAAAAAAATTCAAAATAGAAAAGCATCCCCAACATCCAATTGTTCAACTCTAAGGTCAAACATCTCATATACTTCAATAGAATAGTAGGGATGTAAGCCTATATGCTTCAATAGAATAACAAGGATGAAACCTTATCTAACTAATGGGAGATCAAACCTAAATATCCATTCCCACAACAAGGGAATATTCCCAAAACCATCCTCTACATTCCTTGAAATTATCTTCATAATAATATCATGTGTATAAGGAGACAAAGGAAAAATAACCATGCTAAGTAATCCTCCAATAAGCCCTCTATAACTAGCATCCATAACTCAAAACTCATTTGCATGAGAAAAAATAATGAAATAATATATATCTAAAAATGAGGTGGAAAATACCTATTAGAAGATTCACCATTGAGAGGAACGAGAGGGGGAGTGAGCTTACTGATCCAAGATGCACCATGCCACAAAGAATCTCTCCACATGAACAATATACTCATCAAGTCCATGTTGAAATCATATCCAAATTTAGGTTCAAGCTTATTTATCTTATTTTTGAAACATCATCAAAGTAATTGGGTAAAAGTACAAAAATGTGTCACACTTTTGACTAACTTATCAGCATAAGTGAAATTAAGAATTTTTAACTAAAAATAAATTTTGGTCAAACATATGGTCTAGTTAGATTCATTATAGCTAAGTTAGATATGGGCCACCATTTTTCCAACTTGAATTTCCCACTAAATACATATGTAACACACATTGGGGGCAATTCACCAAAAAATAAAATTATTCAAAAAGTTTGATGTTTAGACAACTCTTACTTGAGTGTAAATAATATTTTTAGAAAAATATAAAAAATACCCTTTTGTAGATCTACGAGTGTAATTTTTAAAAATAACGTTTTTAATAGTTTAATTATTGTTTATATTTTATATTTTATTTTTACTAAAAATAGGTCATCAACACCAAAATATAAGGTTGACTATCTTGTCAAGAAAAAATACTAAAATTTATTTAAAAAATTGAAAAAAAAATGATGCACTAGAGAAAATATTCTATGTCAAGATATAATTTTTTTTTGGATAAATAATTAAGACAAAAGGTGATGTCATATGGAAAAAAATGTTTTTTAGTACACACAACTTTTAAGATTTATTTAAAAATATATATTTATCAAAATGGGAAAACAACAAATCCATGCACTAAATTTTAAGTAATAAATACACCAAAAAAAAATAAAATGGAAGAAAAATAAAATTTACTACAAAGAGTGATGTCCCATGTAACTTTCTTTTTCAACATTTTATCAACAACTAAATTATACTATAAATTTTATAAAAACATATTCAAAATAATTTTTTAATTTAAAAAACAATTACAATCACAAAATATACTAAAAATAAGCATTTCACCGGTTTACATCATTTCAAAATTTAAAACATATATGTCACTTTTTAATCATTCAAGTTAAAATTTTGAAATAGTGTTGATCATTTCTTTTATAAAAGTGTGACACACCTTTATAATTTTACCCAATCATCTTAACACATGACTTCTAAGAATAAAATGTCTCTGGGCTTACCCAAATTTGATGTAAGTGCACAATCAATCATCTCATGCCAACTGAACTCCAACAAAACACCTTGATAACCATAGTATTACAAAAAAAATCACACTATATTGACTAGATTGTCATCAATAACCACTAAAAAATCTCTAATTATATAGTTAACAATTCACCATTAAATCATGATATACATCTCCTAAAAATAAGATGATGTCTTAAATAAAAAAATATCCTAAGAACACTTACGTGTCATGCCAAAACTCTAACATGTGATCAACAGTTTAGCATGACATAATAACATTCATTTTTTAAATCAAGTATAGTCTATAAAACTAAGAAATCATAACTTACAGCTCAAGCAAAGACTCCAAGAGTCCTCCATGCTAGTGTTGGCTACAATTTTAAACTTAAAATTGTAAATTTACCATCTTCACTTATTGTTCCTCAATACTTCGTGAAATGAGAAACTCTTCACAAAGCGCAAACGCAACAATTGTAATCTGTTGGCTCATTGAGACAAGCTTCCACTACTACAACCCTTGATGTGGAAATAGATTATCTACCAAAAAGGGGCAATGCTATGCACCCTAAAACATAGGAATATGGAGCACATATGAGGGGAATGTTAGCTAGTTCTTATGGTTCAAGGCTTGATTCATATGTATCCTTACTAGGTTCTCATGGTGTTGGTAATGCTACTTTTGTTCTTGGAGGTCGTGGAGGGAAGGGTCTTGATGACCTATATGTCCAAAGATCTCTATGCACAAGTTTGTGAATTTCCATATATAAGGGAATTTGTTTTGGGTGGATGGATAAATAAAATATTTACTTCGAGCTTATAGAAAAATAAATCACAACAGCTTGGAAAAACTCTATTTAGAAACTTGAAACTATGAGAAATTTAGTTCCAAGTGGATCTGTAACATCTGATGTGGATTATATGAAAATCAAGACTCCACACAACAAATTGTTTCTACTTATGGTCAGTAAACAAAAAATATTACAAAGATGCTAGCAATTGGCCACTTGAGAGCTATTTGTTGACGTCTTCCAAGTTGAAGGTTGTATTTATTTGTGCAAAAGAGACCCTCACAAATAATCATGCAATTGTAGGTGGTTCTTATGGAAAGAGGATGTAAGTCATTTTGTAGGATATGTGTACTGTGTGATGCTGATGTTGGTAGCCTCTAGATCTTATGAAGACCACTTCAAGAAAGAGAAAACATGATAAATGAATGGTTTTGTTTGTGTTGTAGACACTATAAAAGAAGGCTCTGAGCCGATAGTATTTATGAAGATTTGGTTCTAGAAGGCCCCTATATTGTGATAAGCTTTACAAAAGATATTTGCTTCGTGACCCAAGAAATAGAATTGAAGGAAGTGAATAATTTATTATTCATCTTTCGACAAAGGAAAATGGGAAATCTAATTGAGAATGCAGTTATTTCTAGTGAAATCGAACAACCGGATAGGATAGAGAAGAGAGATTGACCATTAGGTGTTAACACTTCTTTTCCTCAGAATGATTGAGCTACCACAGGCTTAAGAGGGACATCAAAATTCCCATATCATCAAGAGTGCGAATCTCATAAATATTTCAGTGTGATACTTGCAAAAGATATATTAGCGAAAGCAAAGGAATCAAGTTTATAATTAAAACATTTTAGATGATTCTTAGTTTGTTATCTCGTATGATTCAATATTCTCTCCATTCTCCTTCCAATCTAGTGCTCCCTTCTCGAGGACTATGAGTAGCAATGAGTCATATTCCTTCATGCAAAGTAACCACCCAATTAAACCAGCTGTCTCCACACTTACACATGTTGGTAGACCATTCCTAGTATCTGCTATTCCATGTGTCAAATTCAAGGGATGTGCAGTACTCAGATATTTTCATTGACATTTCTTCTTTCAAGAATGTTTATATACAAGCATATGGGAGTAATTGATGAAAATTCTCTGCCATCTATCTCTGGTTACATATATGATAAAATATATTTGAGTAAGAGCATCACAGGGCCACACCATGGTGGCATAGATTGGACAATTTTCTCCTGTCTTTTTCTGGCTTCTACATTATTTTCATTTGAACCTAGTAGAAGATGGTCAGATGATCACCCCTGGGAGTATTTAGAATTAGCCTTGAAACCAATACATGGTGCTGGCAAAGACATTGCTACAAAGAATAATATTTGTGATTCAATTTGAGCTCTTTTTCATGATCGTGAGTATTTCACTCTTGAATGACCTTTAAATAATGAGAAGGATCTCGAGCAACTTGATCAGATTCCATTGTATAGACTGTGCCCAGAATTTAGAACTACAACGTTTGTGTTTGAAAGAACAAGGCCAAAGCAGGTTGTGTCAATAATCATGACTGGTCCAATACTCACAGGGCTCGCACAATCATTCTTGGGTGCTATTAATTGTGACATCATGGCATAGTGTAGAGGAAGGTGAATGTACGTGAGCTTATGAGTTTTCTATTGAAACCTAAGTGGGGCCTTTGATCAATCAAAACCATGTGAAGAGGTAGCTCTGCAAGAATCACATGAGGATTAGAGTTCAGCTGAAAGAGTTGGTCTCCACTTGATGATAAGTTAGCATTGACCGGAAAGCAGCTAGAGGTTAACCAGAAACATGGAAATGATTACTTAAAAAGATACGAGAATACTATTTCAGATTAAAAAAGATTTTAGATGAGTATGCAACTAGAATAGCTAACATTCAGAACATGTATATAGCTCATTAGAAGAAAGATAAACCGATGTATCTGAAGTTCTAGAATTAGCTAAGAAAGAAAGTTCTGACTAGAGGAAAAAGAATCAACAAATTATGTCAAAGCAAAAATTGAACAAGAGCAGATTCTTGCAGAAATTGCCCCTTTAAAAAATAGTATAATTCTTCATATGTAGGAAAGGCTAATGCTGCTCGTGAAAAAGTTGGAAAGGAAGTGTAGAATGCGAAGAGATAGTTGATGACTCTTCACATTTAATTTCTTTGTGATGTTTCTCTTTGAAGGCAAAACTCTGTGTTCTCATCTATTGGTTATAAATATTTGTTCTCTGTAAGGGGAAGGGATCTTTTTGCTGCTCTAAAATAGAGAACTGTGTAGAAGTCTTTGAGCTCCTCTCATATTAATAAGAATAATTGTTGTTCTGAAGTTGTTTTTTCTGTTGTTTAATCAACTTCTTAATGTTCATAATTTTTTTATTTGCTTCTAGAGTGTAGATGATTTGGAAGTCAGTGTGTTTTTGTAGTTATTGTAATATGTTCTTTCTCATTTTGTTCTCTTCTTTTCCTTTGGTCGTCTTTTGTACTTTTTGGTTAAAAGTACTTGAAAAAATAAAATTATATCATACAACAGAGTTGTCCCTCTCAAATATAGAGGATAATTGTTAATCTCATAACAACTTAACCATTTGTTGGTGCTATTTATCACTTTCCATTGGGTGATTCAGTCGATTTTTGCAGCAACAAAATAGTTTACCAGTAGCTAGCAAGCTATCGAAATCTCTAAACTACATGAAGATAAGAATCTCATGTCAATATAACTAAATATGTAAAATAAATCTCACTTAAAATAGGAGGTAAAATCTATGAGCTCCTTCATGACATCAAAAACCACTATAAAATATTATCTATCATCAAGTTGTGAATCTGCAAATTTCAAAGCTCCCACTAAACCATGAATCAAGCTACACATGTCATCATGATAATCATATTGTAAAAGAATGTCTCTCATGGCCCTTACATAATCAAACAAAATTACTATAATACTAATAACTAAAAAGGATAAAATAGAACCGTGATCTCTAAAACAAGAAGATAAACCACCATTTATAATCGAAGAATCAATCCATCAGTACCAATAATGTATCTACATAAATAACCATGTTATACAAAGTATTCAATAATAAAAAGAACCTCCATGATAACATGATCACCACCAACAATGTATCTACACAAAATCACATTTAGTCTCACATATTTGTACCATATAGTAGATAAGTATAGATACCACATCACAACTGTAAGATCCCAAGACCACTAATCAACTTCCTAGAACTAAACTTTACTCATAAGGCTAGAGTTGTTATATAGCAAGTGGAATTATTTCATAAAAAAATCATGGATGGTTCAAGGTCAATTTTATGAAAGTGGGTTTTATTTCCTTCACTTTGATATCAACTAAAACTAAGGAGGGTGTTCCTAGAGGTTTGCATAGTAAAAAATGATAGTTAATAATATGGTACCTAAATCCAAATAGTTGATGCAGCTCTAAAGACTCGCTCAGAATGAGAGAAACTAGTTACCCTGCTACCTCTATATAGTTGATTCACCACCATTGCAATGAGTTAAAGGTGAAATCAAAATACATGATTCACAAAGTTTACTAAAATTGATATTCCACACAATGATCTAATAAAAAAAATGTAACAAGTTTAGAATCTTCTCACATTCATCAAAGAGTGCAGGTGCCTACATTTGCAGCAATAAATTTGCTAAGTAAATATCCTATAAAACACATATTTCTAAAAAGTGTATACATTCATGGAGAATTTTTTTTTGAAACAATAACCTTACAATAAAATTTGTACTGATCTGACAAAGTCTTTGCCTTCCTCTAGTTGAAGTGAGAAAAATATCTCTCTACAACACTTTTTATGAATTATTCTTCTACTTTGTCTATGCCCATGTATTGTCCAATGATTATTAAAAATGCCAAAATTTTAGCAGTTTATGTAGAAGGGCCCAAACCCTAATCGCTCTACTGTAGCACTCAAAAAATATACAACCTACAAGGTAATCCGTCCCTAATTTTGGTTCAAATTAATTGCTTAGATATGGCATTCTAAAGCTGACTTTGACTCACAGGTGTTGGTTTGGAAGATATTGCATTGCAAGCTACCTGTGGGGGATAGATTGAAGTGCATTATGGTTCAACCAACTGACTTTCCTTTTTGTAAGGGTGTGGAAAGTTTGAAACACATTTTTTGGGACTATGTATATGTTAAAGGGCTTTGGTTTTCAACTTTTAGAGATTTCTCAGCTATTTTTTGTCATGACTTGACTTGGAAAGATATTTTTGGTTTTGGCATGCAAAAGATGTGATTGTTGATTCTATTCGACATGTTGTTTTAAAAAATATATGGAAAAATAGGTGTGCTGCAATGTTTTCTAGTGACTATTATCAGGTTGTTGGGACTTTACTACTTTACTTTGACATATATCTTCAGGTGGCTATTCTTTTCTCACAGATTCAGGTTATATGTAAGAAGAACGAATGGGCTAAACAAAAGTTACAATAGGTTAAAGACCAAATTGTGAAGTTTCAGATGGACAATAAGATTGAGCATTGTAAAAATGTTATACAACTTTTGTAATTTGTCTATTTGTGATTATATCTTATGGTTGATGCCTTGTACAACCTTTGTTAATGCCACTCTGATTTTGTAAGTTTGGTTTTGGTTAGTTTGGCTGGTTTTTCTAGCTTGGTTGAGTTTCAACTACTACTGGTAGCTCTTTTATTGTAATTCTTTTGCTTTGTTCAATAAAAAAAAAAGGGGCATCCTAGATCAAAATTATCATCCTCAACAAATTTTGGCAGGTTGAGCATTGATTTTTGGTCATCGGGTGACTATTCTATAATAATGGTGGGTAGATAAAACCAAAGCCATGGCCTCAAGTTTTGGCACTCAATTTTTTTCAAGTTTTTGCCTTTGAAATCCATGGTTGGTTTAAGATGCATCCATGACACCTCAAATTAACATAAGAGTAGGTGGGAGATATTTCTAGAGAAAAGCTAGGAATTCTAGATGTTTAATTGCTTGAAAGGAGTTTTTGTATGTTTGGACAAAGCTTGCAGGATTTCAAAGTACAATCAGACAATTTGTAGGATCCTACAACTAAAGTCGATTGGAACCACACCTATAGGGAAGACCAATTAAACCAATCAACTACACAATTGACTTTTGTGTCTCATTCAAATAAATTGTTTTTGATGATAATGTGAACAAAAGGCTAGGATGGTGTCATAATGATGTAAGTGTGATGTCATTATGGATTGGGGGTGCTAAAAAAATGGATAATATCATTATTTCAATTGATTGGGATGATGTGAGAAAAAGATAAGGTGACATCTACAAAGGATAACATGTAGGAAAATGCAAGTAGACTAGTTTTGTAGTGGAAACCAACTAAATCAAATAAGAATGTGGGTTTTAAAAGGTTTAGTTTAATTGGCTATGAAATTTCCACAAAAAAGGGGGAATGATGAAAATTTGATTGAATGACAACATAAAAAATTTATGGGATTTAAAAAAATTAAAGTGAAGATAAATGCATAGCTTTTATCAATTAGGTTCAAATAGACACTAAAATTCTATAAAAATTCAAATTTGGTTTTAAAATAGGTTAGATGCAAAAAATTGAAGTGAATTAGACTCTTCACTTTCAAATGAGGAAGTTTAGATGGATGGAAAATTCCCACAAAGACACATGAAAAAAATTAAGTGAATATGTTCTCAAAATTTTAAAAGGTGTAATTCAAAAGGGCATTAGGATCCCAAAAAATGACTTTTAAGCATGAATAAATATGGAAGGGAACTAGATATGTTGGAAAAGACAATTAAATTGGACCTAACACTTTTAAAAGGAGAGGTTCACTCGGAAGTCAAGTTCCCACAAAATCTAAAGTCAGTCAAAAATTATTATTTTTTCTCCTTTTACAAGAATTTCTAATCAGTCAGGACCTTGCGGGGAAACCAGAGGGAACAAGACGTGGTCCATATGGATAGGGAAAACATGCAAGAAGTTTTTTTCTCGGTTTTATCTCAATTTTAATTTTTCTTTGAACATTTCTTGACATAAATAGAAAAGGAAACCCTTTCCCTCAAAATTTGGTGCCTCTTGTAGGCATACCAAGAATCCAACGAACTCTAGGAGAAGACCAAAATTTTGAACAAGATCAAAATAAAATGACATCTTAACCAACTAGAATCAAGAATACATGGAAACCATCAAGAAAAATATTAAATATGTAATATTTCACTCACTAATCAAAATTTTAGCTCCATCACTTATGAAAAGTAATGCTTCAGATATTGACCATACATAGGAAGCTCCATTAATTCTCCATCCAAATTTAGGAGATGGTAGAAATAAAATTATACCTCTTAGCTACTCCTTAAGGCCCAAGACATAAAGGGTCAAATTTACCATACTTTCCCTTATCCTCTAACCTAGCGTTCCACAAAAGAACTGAATCACCAACCTAGAACTCTCTTGGTGATGTTTTATTATCATGCATATGCTCAATATCTACTTATGTTGCACATTTATATCATGTGTTATTCTCCTTTTCTCATAAATTTCACTCAATGTCATAACCCTTAGAGATATTACATCACATTGATTGTCATCCATATATTACTATAGTTGATACACTATAAAATCTACACTGGTAGGAATTTTAGCCTCTACTTCATAAACCAACTCAAATGGACTCCTAATAGTGTGCTTAAAGGTAAGCCTATCATCCCAAAGAGCATAGTTGAGCTTGTCATCCCATCTCTTCTTATTTTGGTCAAATTTCCTCTTTATGATCTTCATTAAGCTCTTATTACTTGACTCGACTTATACATTACTCTGTGGGTAGTAAGGGGATGAATGCATAAAGTTTATACCAAAATTAGAACATACACTTTGCATATCCTAAGATCTAAATCACATGGAATTATCAACTAGAATCCTAATAGGTACTCCAAACCTAGTTAGTACGTTGTTGATCAAAAAGTATACCATCACCTTGGATATTGTGTTGTGGTTTGGAATTTCTTCAACCCACTTGGTGAATTAATATATTTCCACAAGGATCCACTTGTATCCATTAGTAGAAATTTATTATATTTCTCTAGTGAATCAATTCCCTATTTTATAAAATGTGCTTCAACTATGAAAAGAAATAGGGAAAGTGAACCAATAAGATTTAGCTAGAGTCAAATTTCTAGATTGCATGTCTACATCCTTGAACAATGTAGGCCACCAAAAACTAGCCCTAAGAGTTTTATGTTTTGCGATCATAGCCTTGAGATTTCCACCATATGTTATACCATAATGAAATTCTCTCATTACTTTATTAGCTTTATTACCATCTATCCACTTAAGAAAGACTCTTTTGTGGTTCCTCCACATCAACTCACCATTAACTAACACATATCTTTGTAATTGTAGCTTGAGTGTTCTCCTTTAATTATCATCCTTGGAAGGTAAACAATACATGTTCACAAGACAAAAGATCACATCTATGTAGCACAAATCATCACTTAACTTACATAGGACAATAGCATCATCTATGTCTAGCTCATTTACCTCTATTGCCTCTAAGTTATTATTAACCATTAACTTGGCCTCTAACCAATTTCATGATCTATATCTCCATGTAATATTCTTGGCTCTTATGTCTCAAAAAATATCTTTTATGAGAAGTTTATTTTTGCATGAACATATTACTTCACAACTAAGTGTGGCATCTATGTTAGAAATTTAGCACCCAAAATATATGATATGAAGTTCTTCACAACCTTAACTAATGCATATAATGTTTTCCCATTATGGAGTATTTATCTTGGATTCTTAAGATTACTTACTAAAAAATGGCATTAGCTACTCATATCAGTCTTTGTTCTTTTGTAGAAAAACAACTATAGTATTAAAGGATGTAAAACAAAACAACTAGAGAGGCCTAAAAAAGTCTAGACTTACCAAAATAGGGGCCTCTAAGATTTCTTGTTTGATACCCTTGAAGTATTCAACTATTTTTGCACTCCACTCAACTATTTTTTTCTTTATTGAGTATCTTTAATATAGCTTTAGTCTTCTTAGCAAAGTTGGGAACAAAACTCCTAAAATAATTGATCTGTCTAAAAAATAACTATTTTCCTTTGATAAATTTTGGTTTAGGGATAAGCCTAATAACCTTAACTATTTCACATGGTTTATTCTCACCTATTCCTTTGACACAATGTGTCCCAAAAGCTTCCCTTCCTCAATGAAAAATTTATATTTTTTGGGATTTAAATAAATCCCATACTCTAAACATCTTTTGAACATTAATTTAGGGTGCTTAAAATTTTCAACTCTTTCTTTAGAAAATGCATTCATATCATCCTAGTATACAACCATGATTTAATCAATGAGACTAAACAAAGACACATTCATTTCCCTTTAAGAATTTGATCTTGAATTCTTCAACCCAAACAACATCCTTGCATACACATATGTACCCCATAGAGTACTGAATTTCATTTTATGTTGGTCTAATTCTATAACAACCAGCAGGTTGTATCTTGAGATGTCATCCATTGTGGACATTAATTTTGGTCATTTTAATCATTTCAACAAATGATCCATTCTTGGAAGTGGGTGCTGGGACAAAACTATGAATATTTGTTTCAAGGTTATGGCTACAATTCCAATGCATAAATTTATTTTGTTCCTATGTCAATTTGGGACTATATGCCTAGGGGTTGTAGATAGCAAGTTGAGTACATAATGAAATACACTATTAACTTTAAAGTTAAAGAAAATCCTTTAATTTTATACTTTAAATTCTACTTCAAACCAATTATTTTAACTAAAAATATGATTTAAATCCTATTCTGAATCTTAGAAATAAAATAGAAATTTGTGTTGTAAAAACTATAATGAAACAATTCTGGCAACAAGAGTTGTGTTAGAACTCAAGCGATAGGAATTGTGTAAATTGGTTTCGATTACAAAAAGTATAGTTACTAATTCTAAACAATTAATTTATTTCTAAAACTTGTTACACCAAATCGAGATCATACTTAACCATTAAGCACACATAAATCATACTTTGTAGAAAAAAACATAAAAACATGTTCAATCGGTGGCTAAGGAGTGGGCCCTACCTCTCAAGCTGATTGACAACAATGCTTAGCAAATTTGCAAGATCAAATTTGAAACAATATTTCTTTAAAAAAAATACTAATTTTGTATTATTTCCACTTGGAAAATCTTATGCTATATGAGATAGCTTATATCATTTTCATACAAAACAAAACATCCAATTTTATGCTTACAAATTGTAGTCTTATGGATGAAATACATTGATTGAACTTTAAGAAAGTGAAATGGGTTGCAACCACTCTTTCTTTAGACAAAAAAAAAACTAATTACATAATAATATACTAATATTCCTATTTAGGTCTAACTAAAAATAAAAATGAGAAGGTCACGACAACCTCTACAAGGAATCTCCATCACTCTTTCTCACGGCTATAGGAGGCTTGTTTCACATCCAACCACCAATATTAGTAGTAATAGATGATTAATTCCTAAGGTATATCTTATCCTTTAACCCATATTAATCATCTTTTTATTCATAAAATTATTATGGAAAGCTAAAGGGAAAGGTGAAAACATAGGCTAAAATGAATGGGAGAACTAGGTAGACTTTCATCCCATCATTTTCCCCTAGCTGAAGACATTGCATGTCCTCATGCATTACTTACAAACTTGGGCTGATTAATTACTATTTTTTGCACTATTTCCATTATCTCTTTCTCCAAAGAAGCCTTCAAATTATTCATTGTTTATTGATGCTCTGCTTTGGTTATGTAATCTATCATGACTTTTTGTTCCCATCCAGCCTTTTGGTTTCCAATTTCATGTTGATGTTCTACCACTGTTATGTATGCTTTCAAATATTGTTCATTTTTCTTAGTCAATTTTTTCAACTATTGTTTTAGTTTCCTTAGCTTCTTAGCCTACTGTTGGTTCAACTCATACACCTATTTTAGTTGTTCCTTAAGAGGTTGAACCTCCATTTCCAATAGATGTACTTTAAATTGTAGTTCTCATATTTCTTTTTGTTGTTTATTAACTATTTCTTCCAAGTAGAACTCCTCTTTCATAGGTTAATTTTTAGGTGATGTTTGTTTTGTAGTCTTTTCTATGGATATTTGTACTATACGTTTTTCAATATTAGGAAAAATGCTCCAATTAGCTTTGGTATCCATGCCATCTATAGCAAAATGTGGTACATTATGCTCATCTTCAAGGGAGCGAGTTACAATATGATTATCACATTATTTTTTCTTGTGTTTGTTCATAACTAGGGAAAACATAATCTTGACTAGATATGCACTCCACACTATTTGATACATTAACAAAGAAAATATCATGTTTCCCATGTATATTTTCTTCCTCTCTTAGATTATTATCAAGAGATACATTTTTTTGTTCAAACATATCCTTTTCTTGTTTATGTTTTGTTTCTTTAGTACCTTGGTATATCTCAATTTCCACTTCCATTTGTTCCCTTCTCTCATGTTATTTCTTCTTTTGCCTATTTTGTCTCATATTTTCATGACTTTTCCTATCCTTTGTCCTCATTCAAGGTATGTGGCTAATACTTAAATATCTAGCTCTATTTTTCTTTATACATAGTACTAGCAACATTAGCTAATTTTTGTAATTTAAAGGTTGAGGGTTCTTCTACCTCTAGCTTCCTTTTGCGCCTAGTACTACAGGAGGGTTTCATTTCAGTTTGAGAGTTAGTTTTTTTAGTACGATATGAGTTTTTCCTTTTATTGAATTTTAAACCCTAGGCTCAACCCTAATCTTTTCACCACTATCTTTTGTATATTTTTCCTATAATTCACACTCAACATTTTGGTTCTTAGTTTCATAAGTTGCAAATTCACTTTCTTCTTTATTTTTTTCAAAATCATCAAGCTCTTCATCTCTATCACTGGCTTCATGAGCCTTTGGATCACCTTCTAAAGTTAAGGAAGAGCACTTGTTCTTCACCCATGAAGACACACCAACTAATTGGGGGAATGGCCTATTTTAAACCCTCAATTATGATTAACTTGATTAACCCTTGAAGTGCTAAAGAATTATGATGCCCTTTTTGTACTTTTGAACACATTATTTTTATGGAATGGAAGAGATCTAATGTGTAAAATTCACCAAAACTTTATGCCTTAAATGACATAAGAACCAAAAATGTTGGGTGAAAACATATGCATACCTCCCTTCTCTCGTGATATACTGAATGATAAACTTGGAAACATTGTCGAGGGTTATGGAAGAAATCTATACAATGAATCTTATCTTGGAACTTTTTTTCAATTTCATTTTCTCCCTATGTCTCAAGAATTTCTCCTTAAGGAATTGCAAGTCAGTTGTTCTAGTGGCAGCTATAGGGAAGTATGCTTCACTTGTCCAAGGAAATCTTGCGACATCTATAATGGTTTGGATGGTGAGAAGAAAGGAAAGACCCTACATTATTAGAAAGCCATTATTGTTGAGTGCCAATGCAAATTCATATGCAATTTGGTCATCATACCTACATAATGACTTGAAGAAAATATGCCACTTAGCTTGTTTAAAGATTTTATAAGCCAATTTATTTTCTCTTAGAGCGATAATAGTGGTGGGATCCTATTGATTGTGAGGGCCACCCATGGTGGCTATTCATAGAAAATAAATGGGAGAACAATATGGAAATAAAGAAATAAAAATGGTAAGCTTGGTATAAGAACACAATGATTAAAGAAAACAAAAGATAGGAAAAAAAGAAGTGGTAAAACATGTTTGAAATGAAGAAAAATATAGTGAAAGGTGAGAATGAGATCTATGATGCACCTATTTCTCTAATTTCATTCAAAAGAACATGAGAAATGGTAATCAAATCTAACCCAAAAAATAGTCAAAAGGTAGATTTGGAAAGGGTAAAATGTTATGTACCTGTCACCAAAGATGCTTTTTTAGACCTCATTGAGGACTCATTCACCCTATGCTGAATGGGTCCTAGCTAGGGTTCTTGGAAAATGCTTTTTGGGTTCTCTTCTGCCAGGTCTGCACTCCCTAATTTCGGTTGTTCACTATTAGAAAGCCATAAATAAATCCTATAGATTAGTTTATGTGATTTGAAAAAATTTCTTGCAACTTTGACAACTTTGCAACTTCATTTTTGCTCTCCAATTGATCTTCAACCTAAAATCTGCAATCAAACATCATAGAGAGAAAAATGTTGTTTGTTACATGAATGGAGGTTTGCCTTGGTCAAACCCCATTTTGGTAATTAGAACTTGAAATGAAATCAAATAACATGAAGTAAGGAATGATGAATGAACAACAATGTCACAACTTACCAAACCTTATTTGAACCTTGAATAATAAATCTAAAAATTAGCAAGAAGTAGCCTCAATGAATGTAGATCTTGATCATGAAACTTGTCTTAAAATGACGTCCTTGATATGCTTGATTAGATCTTGAACACTACATCATCATATTAGCTCAAACAACATGCATGATGCCATGCATATTTGACATGAAAATGGAACCTTGATTGCTGTAATAATATTCTTATAAATTTGTCCTTGATCACCTTAGAAATTTCTCTTGAATGCTCTATAAATGCTCTTGTGAAATCTTAGGTTGCTTGAATCAAAATTTCTAGGTGAAACTAGGTGAAATAGCCTTGTATTTATACATATAGTAACATTAATTCTTGAAATTCAAATATCACAAGCCGACATTGAATTATAGATTTGAAATCATTAAAATACTACCAAAAACATATTTCAAAGAGGGGTCCTAGGTCTAAGTGAGGACCCATCTGCCATAGGCTGAATGGGTCCTAGGCCACTTACTTAGGACACACATCAAAAAATATTAAACATTATGTAAAAATAGGGTCCTAGGACTAAGTGAGGACCCATTCGCCCTATGAAAAATGGGTCCTAGGTCACTTACCTAGGACACACATCTTCCAAAGTTAAGTGTTGTGTAATGGAATTTATGAATGTCAGGTTTTATCTCTCATAATTTATATTTAATTAGGATTGGATTTAAATTAAAGGGGCCAATTAAGGAAAATTAACCTCAATCAATTAATAAAGCCCTAGGTTAGTGTGAAAGTGTAAAGATACACCTTACAACACCTTAAACAAGGCACAATTAAGTCCATTTAATCTAAAAGGGCCCTAAACTTAATGTGAATATGAAAAACATATTACAACACTAAATTAAGGCATAATTAAGCTCATTTTATTATTAATTATTCCCAATTAAGCGTGACAAAGGGATAATTTTCCTACACTACATTTTCCCCCAACTTGAGTGAGAGTATGACCCCATGTCAAACTCACACTAAAGTGGACATTGAAGACACTTATGTATGCAACAATGAAAAATATACACAATCATACAACATAAAATATTAGGAAGATCATGCCTAGACTATCCAACGTGATGTGGAACACATCTAAACTATCGGTTTGTGCTCACTTTGAGGTAGTAAAACTTCAAGTTTTCCACTAGGTGAGTCATCCAATGGGGTGGAAAATGAGAGAATCATATTAGGCTCCCATACCATATCAAAGCTATCCTTCTAAAAAATTTAATAAGGCACCACGATGCTAGGAAAGGCTCCACAGGAAAGCAAGGTGTGTTATGCTAGGTGGCCTTGAAATTAGGGTTTTGGGCTCCATATGACTTAACAAGCTACGTTATGCCAAACACCTATGAACATGGGGAAGGCTCCACAAGAAAGAAAGGTGTGTTATTCTTGGTGGCCTTTATTAGGGATGGGTTCAAGCTTCACAAGGTTAGTAAGTTATGTTATACCAAACACTTATGAGCATTATATATATAGGTTTTTGTTCAAGGGGATCTTGCTTTATTCGTATAAGGTCTTCTTCTTAGGGAACATCATGCCTAATGTATCCAAGAGAGGACAAGTCAAGAGTAAAAGATTCACAACTTAGGGAATGCAATGTGTTCACCACTAAGAGGAAAGTTGCATCCTAAGAAATATCACACTCTTGGAGGACATAAAACCTGATGGAACCACCAAGAAAAGGATGCATCACAAGAAAAAAGAAAATCACACCATGAAACATGAAAAATGTAAAAAGATATTATCATTGTATGCCCCCAATTAAAAGCGGTTTCAAACACCATTGTTCAAGGGGATATTATTTCATTCGTGTAAGGTCTTCTTCTTAGGGAACATCATGCCTAATGTATCCAAGAGAGGACAAGTCACGAGTAAAAGATTCACAACTTAGGGAATGCAGTGTGTTCACCACTAAGATGTGTTGATGGGTGTTTTATCACTTTCTCAACACAGGCAGTGCATAAGCGCACTACCTCTCTTGAAAGGTATAAATTCGTAAGCAAGTTACCAATTGCTACCCCAAGGTCTCTTGGGTGTCAGGTCATGACATGCATGAAATTCCTCAATTGATGTTTGATGTGATTTTGATGATAATCATTGGGCAGACTTACGTACCTCGCTGGATACGAGATGAATCATGAAATGGAGTTTCTAAAATGGAAGTTAAAGTGTAGTTTGTTGCAGGTTTGAACAATAATCATAAGCTACTATTCTATCTTAGGATTTGGCTTTACAATGTGCAATGAACCTTAGCATAGGTCACTTATTAAAAAAAAGGAAAAAGGCAGGGAAGAGGTGAGGTTCCTGGATTTGAAACTGACTATGAATAGTGATTGTTGGAGCTTTGGATTTCACTCCTTATGTTTCACTCAGGTCCTGCCTCATGTCACTGGTCATTCATGGTGTTGAAAATTTTGAAGGGCTAGGGTTTTAGCCTTGTCTTCATCTTAAACCCTAGTGTTTGTTTTCTGCCCTGGTTGAGGTTCTATTTGGACGTTACCTTTTTTTGAAGGGTCTTAAAATGACTTGTGCCCCATCGTTTCATCTAAGACTTTGGTCCCTTCAGTTTTAATTTTTGCAGGCTTCGCAAATTTTGATTTTCCTAAGTCTAGGTTGACCCTGTGCTTCGTCGTTTAAAAAAAACTTATGTTATTGTTGTCCCATCGACCTAGTAGTGTCCCCTTTCCCTTTTAATAAATGTTTTATTTTGCAAAGGGTTGAATTAGCACTACTGTTGATCCATTTGCTATAGATATCAATGGTGCCTGCTATCTCGCGATCAGGAATTATGGGATCGCGATATCATGGGCGGATGCCACGTGCCCTTCCTAAAGGATGAAATATGTGTGACCATTGATGTGCTGTCTTTTCAAGATCAACGGTGCCCGCTATCCCACAATTAGGATTTATGGGATTGTGATATCACGGGCGACTGCCATGTGTACCACCTGATGAAGCCGAAGGAGTAAAAGGACAGGTTACTAAAATGCTTGTGGGATGCATGTTCTAAAAATTGACAGAGATGTTTTAATCTTGATGGGGGAGCTGCTTGATAGTTAATGGAAGGTCTAGTAGTTGTGTCGAATGAATGAGACCATTTATGCCTAAGATCGACCTTCGCCCACCATCCCATGATGGTGAATTGAAGGATTGTGATATCACGGGCAACCGCCACGTGGTTTTCCTTTGCGACATATGACATGGTGGGCCCCTTCTTTCCATGTTGGCGATTATGTTAGCTTGTTAGAGGGTGGTCGTTCGATGATTTGTTTCAACTGGAGGGTCGATGGCTGAATTTTAAAGTCTGAGTCAAAGTATGGTTGGCATCGTTCTTGCATTTCATAGGTGAGTTTAAATGGTGGAAGAGACGCTTACTGGCATGATTCAATAAATAAGTCAGATATTGTGGTTGCAGCTGTCTCCAACTTTGCTTTAATGGTAGGCTCAGTGTGGGTGTCTGGTGGTCTTTATTGTTCCATCAACTCTTCCAGGTGTGTCAATTGGCTGGTGACATCTATACTCTCTGGCCTAATGCTTGTCTGCTCCTTCATTCTCTATAAGAAGGATTTCAAGGCCAAAAGTAAGAGAGAGGAGAGATGCTTGGAGCAGTTTGTTGATTGACGGTGAGGAGGATTCTAGATGGCATCTCCAAATTGATTTTAGGGACTCTTCTAGATTCTTCTCTTCTCTTCTCATTAGCAAGGGGGAGAGATTAACTTCTGGTTCGGGGGTGATGTATGAGGTGGGGGTAGATAGAGAAATGTCAAGTTCTGAGTCATATTGAGTTTGTAAGTTGTAACTACTGATTTTATGAGAAAATACAACTAGTTTGTGTTAATAAATCATTAACGTCTTCCAAGGGTTTGGAAATTCATGAATATCTTCAAATTGTCTCCATACTTGTACAATTTAATCATATGAATTCAATAATACAAAGTGTCTTTGAGTTTGTCATCTCAAATTTCATGAGGTTGTGTCATTTGTTTATGGGTCTATTTCAAGGAAATGGTTAAATGCTTTGAGTAGATAACAATGATTTCAAGTGTGCAGGTTGGATTGGGTAAGGTGAGTTTGATTGATAATAGGAACAAGATTGTTGGTGTAAGGCACTAACAGTTGATGCAAGGCATTAACAATTTAAATCCACTATTTGAATGTTATTTGCTGATGAGTTTTTTTTTATGTGTTTGACTCCATGGCCCAGAATTAGGCACTGATTTATCTTGCAGCTTAGTGCACCTCAGAAACAATCTTCAAAATTCAAAACCATTTTAAATCCCTGTACATTATTGTGTTGTCATTATCTCATGCTCCAAGTAGTTGATATTACTGATGAACAACCAATTCTATTTAGTATTATCCTATTATGTTGAGCTATTAAATGAGATTATCTATTGAGCAATATTTTGTTATGTATGTGTTTCAATTTGTTGATATTGCTAAAGGGATCATCCTTTCAGGTCTCACAGAGCCCGAAGTGTAGAAGGCCTTTTAAAGTCCTCATCAGTTGGTCTAGGTCCTTCGAGCTTCCCTTGATTGGAATTGGCAATTCCATAGGTAGATTAGAAGACCAACCTGGTTAGTAGTAAAAAAAACCAACAGTGATCATGGAGGGTTCTACTGTGGACAACTTCCTTCAAACAAAATTTCACTTAACTAGAAAACTCACAGTATTGTGAAACTTGTGCTAGCTTCTAAGGACTGCAAATGTTCTACCATTCGTTCACCATAAATATGCATAAACAAAGATAAAATTTTGGAGTAGCTTTCAATTTAAGTCTAGACTAACTTTACACAACTATCTGCCATTAGCAAACAACAAAAAGTATGGACTATAAAGGCATCAAAACAACAAAAATATTCACAATCATTGAACAACATTACTAGATCTATCTAAGCAATCTAAAACCAACTGAAACAAAAAAATAAATCTATCTAAATCAGCTAACAATGGGAGATGATTCATGAAACATACAAAAAAACTCAAGAATCCATCAAAGTCAATGAATTTCTATTAAAATTTCTACAACATGTCTTTACAAAAACTCAAATCTCTCTTGAAAATGAGAGGAGACCCCCTATTTATAGTGTTCAAAAAGAAAAATGAATGGGAAAGATTGATTTGCATTGTGTGGCCAAGATGCACTACAAGTTAGGGTTTCACCTACCCCCAAATATATTATAATTTAAAATACATTGTTTGTCTTTTTCCCTATTTTGTCCTCTAGTGGAAACACTGTAGCATTTTGTCTTCTGGATGATTTCCTTTGTTGTAGCTATTATGTGCGGAGCTTGTCATCAATTATTAGATTTCCCTCTTGCTTCTTTAAGGTGACATACTCTATAAACTTGCTAATTAATGCTTGAAGCTTCTTGATCTCCATTATGTTGGATTGGAGCACTTGATAATTCCATTGTTTAGAATGATCTGTAAGTGTCTCCCAATCTTCATCACACTTGGATGTATTATCTCTGACTTGTTCTGATTGGACAAAAGCCTAAGGAGAAAAATTCATAAAATCTATGGTGAGCTCACATGACATTCCATCTTCCACCTTTTTCCAAAAATATGACTTCACCTTTTCTGGATCGATCTCAATAGTAGGCATGTCGTAGCGAGTCATCTATTTCAAATACTCAACAAAATTTGTTCTAATTTCCTTGGCCCAGTCGATGTATGACTCCACTTTGCAAAGGACCTACTCCAGTATCTCTTTTCTATGCTCAAAGTCCAACTTCCACATTTCAACTAGCCAATGATCATCCTCTGTGAATGCAAGGTCTTCTCCCATATTTTATGGGGCATCTTGAGAATGACCTTTGTCTTAGGGTAGGCGAATTCATATATTCATGGGAAGTTAGTGTAGAACTTCCACGTACCCTCAAGGGATTTTTGGATTTCCAAGAATTTATTGGTTGTTCTGACAACACGACTAATGCCCATGTTTCTAGCATATAAGACTCACTGGAACCAATCCTCCATGGTGTTAGTACAATTTTTCTTTTTCTATAGCTTGTCAATTTTTTCCTTGGATAGTAGTTGCGGTGGAGCCAAGGATGTTGTGGGAATCTTTTCTGCTGATGACCATTGCTAAATATAGGTTGTCAAATCGGCTAGCTATGCTTTTAGCTCCTCCTTGGAGAGCTTATCCTTCTACATGAGGTGCACCACCATAGCAAAAAAATCCTGAAGGTGATCTATTTTCTACTCTTTGGTGGCTATCCCCAAGTCAATGGTGGAGATGTTGTAACTTATCCCTTCTTCACCCACCACCGGTGTAGCTACCTGCATCGATTTAGAGCTAGAAGTGTCCATTGTCAGCTTGGATCTAACTTTGGGCTTCTTCTCCTTCTTAGTGTTGATATGAGCTCGAGCCAAGATAGCCTCTAACCTTGCTTTCAAATCCTTTGGGGTAGGAGCTTTCTTCTCTAGTTGCTTCTCCAGCCACTTGGGCATCTGGGACTTCTCCTTGGGTGATTCTTGGTCACCTTCCTTTTCATTCCTTCTAACTTCAATTTCTTTATCCTTGGGAGCCTCTTGCTCCGCCCTTGTGGTTTCTCCTTCTTCATCAGAGTCTTGGATGAACACCATGCATTTAATGGAGGACTTAGTGGGTAGGCATCCCTTGGGTTTGTCTTCCCCTTCAGTATCTTTTTCTTCTTCTTCATGCCCATGTTCTTTGGGCTACTCTATTTCTAGACTCTTGTGGGTTTCAACCTCTTCTTCAAGCTTATGTTCTTCTTTACTCTCCTCTTCCTCGCATTGAAGTGACACATCTTCCTCTTTATTTTCTTGTTCTTCTTGCCCTTTTGAGAGAGGGACCTCCTCACCATGTTTGGGGCTTTCTTCTTGTTCCCCAGTTGGAAGTTCAGTGTCATCTTCCATTTTATTGCTAGACTCTTTTTCTTCTTCAGGAGGTGGTCTTTCCACTTCCTCTCTAACATCCTTTAATTTGTGAGCTAGGTCTTCTTCTAAATTTGAATTGATGGTTTTTACAATATACTTGGTGCTAACATCTTCTTCTTCACTACCTTCAGAGGACTCTATTTCTTCTCCTTCATGGACTACCTTATCAATTTGTAGATGTTGGTGCTCTAAATGTTTGCGGTATTCGTCTGCTTCTTCCTCTAATGCCTTGGCAGCTTCCTTGTCTTACCGCTCCAACTCCTCAAATATTTGCATCATGGCTTTCATCTTTAGTAGTTTAGTTGGAGCCTTTGAGGTAGGAATACAAGCAAGAACCTATGCTAGGGTAGCTTGGATGGTCGGATTCATCAATACCTCAAAGATTTCAGATGGGACATTCTGCATATGCCACGAAAATTCCTCTGGAAATGAGAGTGTAGGCATGGGTACTATTGCTATTGCTTGTGAAAGAGATGTGGTTAGATACATGGAAGCAAAAGAAGAGTCAATCATTATGACTAGTCTAGTAGGTGAAGAAGAGGCAAGGTGGATTGAGATGTCCACCGCAGGTGGGGAAGTAGCTACCATGGCTTGAGAAGTAGGCAGAGGGACAATAGTAGTGGAGGTGGAAGGTGGAGACTTTGGTTGTTCAACTTCCATTTCCTCTCCCTCATGGAGTGAATCTTCTTGGATAATAGGCATCTCTGTGATGCTTCCTGAACTCTTATGTCTTTTGGAAGATTCCCCTTATGAGGTCTTTCTTGCGTACACCTTTGGATTAAGCAACTGCTCAACAATTTCTTTTCTTTTCCTTGACCTAGTGAGTGGAGAGGATCTTGAAGTTTCTCCTATTGAGGTAGAAACTGCCCTGCCATCTATTCCACGTGGCTCACTTTAAAGCCCTTCAAAGGTCAGAGTGACCCCTTGCTTCTTCAATTGGGAAACTTTCCCATCAACCCATTCTTTTGTACGAGCCTCGACGGTCTTGGTTAGAATTTTGAGGTCATCAACCTCTTGCTCATCCCAATCAATGAAAGGTATGGGTAGATTAACAACTACATTATATCGGGGATCCATGACTGTGCTCTCATCTTCCTCTACTTGGTTAGGCATTGGGAACAAATTGACCCTCTTCACAAAGGACGTGGTCATCTTCATATAATGTCTCATCCTTACCTCATTATCATCTATATAGTTGGCCCAAAAATCTTCAATGCTATGCAGATGGGAATATTTAGGCCCAAGCATTTTCCTAATATGGCCATATGGATCCATCCATGGCCTAGTAGTGTGTTGTCTCAAATGGTATTCAACCAACTCCTTCTTTGAATTGTGGGCACATTGTGAGGTATGGAGTTTGTACATCCCTTGGTCAAAGGAGAGGGGATAATGAATCCCCACCATATGTTTGCTGCTCAAGAGGTTGTGCACATGCTACAACTGCCGAGAGAGCTCCAATGGTATTATCTAGTCATTAGGGTACTAGGGTAGCTTGTTTGGTATTTCTAAGAAGCCTTCTACATGAATGTATGTAAACTTTGGACATTGGATGAATAGAAAGGTGTATTGCTTCAGGAAAGCATTGGCACTATGGGAGATTCACCTCTTGAAGTCACCCCTAAGTAATCTGATGATATGGCCTATGAAAGCATCATTGGCCTTGTAGTAATCTTTCTTGAAGTTCCTATACTGCAGTTGGGGGTATTTGTCATAAACCTTTAGCTCCCTACCAGGTTCTTCATCTAGAGCTTTGAACAAGCCATTGTATTTCCTCTATTTGGCTAGTGAATAGATCAAGTAGGATGTCATGTAGAATTTGGAGGTCTTTTTGATAGCCATGAACGACTCATGAAAGTAATCACTAATTATCCCACTCTAGTAAAATGTGGTATCTTCTCCACGAAGAATCTGTTAAATGAAGTAAACCATCCATTCTTAAAAGTAAGCAATAGTAGGAAGGCCCATTACTTTGCTTAGAAGGGTCACCAAATCATGGTAGTCTTCATGAAAATAATTGCGAAAGAGCTCCTGGGGAACTTTTGCAGCACTTCCCCTCTTCTCCTTGAGCCAAAACTGATTTATGAGTTTCTTACATTTAAGGGGATCTTCGTTCAACTTTTCCTTTCACTCCTTTATAGTTGGTAATTCCATCTCCCTGAAGGTAGGGATATGAAAGGTCTTCATTATTTCCTTGGTAGACATATCAACTAATATATTCCCATCCCTGTCTACTATTGTTCAGGTCTTTGGTTGGTACACCTCCTTATAGGCCATTACTAGTTCAGGGGCAACAAGATTGGGAGGGAAACCCACAACTTTGGCTATTCCACTACCTCTGATCAGTCTTTTACTCTCTGTCATTGGGTTGACCCTGACCCTTTGCTTGAACTCATTGATATCAATGTGCTTGATATTGGTGTCAGAGATCTCCTTCCAGTATGTGGTGATTCTGGACCTTAGGGGTTCCCCTTTGAATTGATACTTCATCTAGTCCTTGTCTTCTTTTTCATGGGGTGCTTTGCCTGTTTTCTTTCCTTTGTCCTTCTCTACGGTTGCCCTTGAGGGTCCTACACCCGATTCCATATATTCTGTAGATAAAGGAGAGGTGAGTAAAATCAAGCATGAAAGCATAAAATGTTAGCCAAATCCCTGCAAACAAAGTTAGGTTGGATAATTTAGCATTCAAGAAATCTAACATTTAACCTAGATTGTCGTTAATAGTTCATAGGAGGGAGTTTGGATGGTTTGGACCCCAAGGGTTGGACTTCCCTAGCCAAAAATTTTTTTTAGAAGGGAAAACAGGGCAGGGCATCCCACAAGGTTCCATTCAACCTAGGACTTTGTCAAATCATGGGGTCCACTAAGAAAACAAGCCATTTTGGCAGGTGGGTCAAAGTTCGTTTGGTAATTGGAAGGAATTTAGATCATCTTTGAGGTCATCAGAGTTAGGGAGGAGCTTGGATGTCTGGAGTTTTCCATTTGAAAAGGCTTTAGTGAGACAACATCTCAGGGGCGGAGTTTCGACAGCTGAGAACCACGAGTTCAGAGGACGATTGGCATCATACCCTGGTGTTTGGGCCGTTCAGGTCAAATGGGGTGAAAAGCTGTTAGAGGATCGTTGTTTGAAATGGCGGACAAGAAATGAAAGTCCGCCAGAGGAAGTCCGAGGGCATGGGTCTGACAGAGGGCTTGAACCTTATGTTTTCTTCATTCTCTTAGTGGATTTCATCAGTAATCAGAGGATCAAACCCTGAAGACCGGGAGGACGAGGGCAATTTTCTCCCTTCAAATGACCTAGACGGGATAGAGTCTCGACAATAGAAGTCTAATGACAATGACTCACTGAAGGTTGATGCACTTAAAAGTTATCATTTCATTCATATAGCCAAGGGATGATCAGGGCCTGAAGGGCAGAAGGCAGCCTCCAAAAAGTCGTGAGGAGCGATGATGCTACCACAACGGTCTGCGAATGAAGGTCCACCAACTGGAACCTAAACGAAACTTGGTATGGTCATTTGTTCATGTTAATGTTGCAAGTCGAAAAAGGAGGCGGGACTCAAAGTTCATGTTTTTGGGTTATGAAGGCTACCCAAAATGGTGAGATACAAGCAACATTCTGCCAGCGAAAACCTGCTAGGTAAAATCCAATACCGGCCTAGACTTTGGATTTTCAAATTGGTTTTAGGGGAAAGTAATGGGACAAGATCTGGGTGGAAAAAAGTCATAGCTAGGAAGTCATTTGTAACCAGCTAATTGCAAAAAACGCTCTGGTGATGGAGTCCAGCAGAGGCGGGCCTGATAGCATATTATGTTGTTTGAGTTTATCTTGTAAGTAGTGACGACAACAAAGATAAACCCCAGACCCATAGAGCCTAAATTCTCTACACAAAGAACGTCACTGGGGAGTCGAAGTTCCATAGGTGAAGTGTGGGTGATTTATGAGGATTTTTAGAACTTTTCCACGTGGGTTTTAAGTGCCCTAATTTTGTCTATCTGATGTTTTATCCATTTCTTTTGAGCAAAATCAAAGAAAAACATAGGATAAATCAGCCAATAGATGCAAGGGACCTATGATGGAAGGCTTCGAGCTCGAGGGAAGTGCATGGAGATAGTTTTTTGATTGCTCTGATTTGCTCTGGTTAGACTGACATATGAAAATGATAGGTCAAATCTGACTATTTATAGAAATTAAGGCATTAAATGCCCACAATTAATGTACACACGAAAAACCAAGAGATTGGTGCATTAAAATTTGAAAACAGTTGTGGTAGGGGCAAAACCTGATGGGAAGAACACCATTGGTCGATTGATGTTTGAAAGTTTTGTGAGGATCAGACGACACCAGATGGGTCAGACTTTGAGTGATAGAACGCTATGAGGGAAGGTCATTTGAAGTTTGGTGAAAACCAAGGGTGAAGATAACTCTGGAATATGATGGAGGGAAAGCTGCCCGAGAAAGGCTCTTTTGAAATGGTAGTGGAGTAACGAAAACCCAAAAAAGGAAACCCAATGGGGTGGGCCCAATGGGACCCAAGGATGGTTGCCTAGACTTGGTCATTGAAACACGGGGAAACAACGATTGAAGTAATGGGTCCTGGGCCGCGAGAGGATGGGGTCCATTGACCAGTTGAGATGACAAGTACAACAGGGAAATCCGCCAGAGGAAACATACGAGAGTGAATCTGGAGGACCCTAGGGATGCCGACAGAGGTAAATTGCCACGAGATCTCTGTAAAGGTATTTGACTTGGAAAATCTAAGGGGGGTGAAATATGGTCCACTTAAGATGACACTTTTAGGGCTCACTGACCATTTTGAACACCAAGATGGGGGCATGTAAAATGAGGTAGCAACAAAATGACCCAGCAAGGCGAAGGAAAGAGAGGGTCCCTATTTCGAACGGGGCATGTGTGCTGAGGGCATAATAAATAATGACTTTATTGGAGAACACTCTCGAGCATTGAGGATAAGTATTCATTCAGAACCCAGAATCTCCAGGTTTACAAACTAGGGGCTGACTTCCATAAGTCAACTAAGAGAACACGATCCTTAGTTGAATCAAACTACAAAACATCTTAGAAGTGTGTGTGGTGAATTCATTTCCTTAGAAACCGTGAAAACAACGATCAATCAAATTGAGCGAGCTACCTGAATCGTCTGACCCCAAAAGTAACCTGGACATTGCCCAGCTGCCGGTCAAGCGCCCATAGCCTTGGTGGAGTTGTCATTGTGGAACCATGCATATTGCACTATTGACAGTCGGGCATCCATAGCCCTGCTAGAGCTATCTACACACCCATACGATTGCTTGATTTTATAATTTTCTTCCTTTTCTTTCTTTAGATATTTCTTTTCACACTTCATCCTTTTTCTCAACCGTGTAAGCACTAAAGCCTATGATGGGTTTGGGAACCATAGTGGTCACTAGAGTGGACTTAAGATTTTTCACTCACCAAGTCCTCATAATAGCTATTGTACAATCCTTCAAAATTAATTAATATGTGTTTTGGTGTAGGATTTGAGATGAACGTAAAAAGATTCAACAAAGGGTCGAGTTCTAAGGTAGAGTTCAAATAGGGAAGTCATTCCAAGGTAGCTACCAAGGACCAATGATTGAGAATGAATATTTAGCCAAAGAACACTAAGGGAAGACAACAAAGTGATCCACTGCAATAGCAATGAAGAACATCCTCATCAAAACAAAATAGTCGGGAGATGAGCAAAAATGAAGCATTGCAAAACAACAAAATGAAAGCAAGCCAAAAGCAACCTAAACTAGTCTATGCACAAGTATTTATAGGAATAGCTCTAAAAGAGCTTAGAATTGGAAGTAATGCTTTAAATGCTTCCCGTTGATAGGAAACAAGACATCTTCACTAGTTAGGGTCTTCAAACAAAAAGCATTGTCTCCCAAGATTTCAGCTATTTGAAAGGGGCCAAGCCAAATCTTGTCGAATTTGTTGTGTCCCCCTTTCAATTCATGGGCCTTGTCCCAACACAAGACTAAATCTGTAATTCTAAAGTCCTTGATTTTGGCTTGGTGATCAAACCATCTCTTGACTATGCCCTGATGTTTGGTGAAATTTTCTATTGCATGGTCATGCACTTCTTCCAAGTGTAGTAGCTTGGCTAGGCAGGCTTCTCTACAATCTCCTCCTTCATAAAAGTCATTGATAAATTGGAGGGTGGGAATTTTCAAATGGATGGAAAATATGGGCTCTAAGTCGTAAACAAGATGAAACAAGGAATCACCAAGGGAAGCCTTGTGACATGTGTAGTTTTCCCAAAGGGAAAAATGGAGTTGGGTGTGCCAATCCTTGGGATTCCTATCGAGAAGTTTCTTGATTATAGTGATCAAGTTCTTATTGGTGGATTCTGCTAGGCCATTACCCTAGGGATAGTAGTTAGATGAGAAATTGAGGGCTATCCCATAATCAAAAGCCCAACTGACAAATTTGAGTGAGAAAAATGCAGGGCCATTGTCACACACTAATGCATAAGGACAACCAAAGTGATTTAAAATAAAACTCTCAAGAAAATTTTTAACTACCTTTGTTGTGCTTTGCCCACATGCAATTGCTTCTATCCATCTATTGCAATAATTAGAAGTAGTTAGAATGTACCTATGTCCTATAGATGATGGTGGGCTTACTGGACCAATGAAGTCGAGATCCCACTGCACAAATGGCCTCACCTCCAAAATGGGTTGCAACGGGACAACAACATTCTTTTCCCTAGTGGTAGCTGTCTGACATATATGGCATGTGTGAACATGATTATGAATGTACTTGAAGATTGTTGGCCAATAGTATCCTGATCTTAATATTTGATGTGTGGTATAAGGACCAGATCCATGACCAGTGCTGAACTTGTCATGAAACTCCTTCATGACTCGATCTGCTTCTTCTTTTCCAAGGCATCAAGGATAGATACCTTCATGATTCTTCTTATATAAAATGGACCCTTGCAACATGTAGTTGCTGCTCTTCAACCTAAGGGAACGCTTTTGAACTCCTTGCAAGTAGGGTGGGCACTTGTGATTCAACAAATAGTAGATTATGTCATTGTACCACTCCCCTGAGGAAAAGTCTTCAAGTTGGTATTGTTGTACTGTGAGTTCAGGCCCTACATCAATTTCTGCTTAGCTATCATTTGGGTGAGTGATTGTCCTCTAACTAACTTCATGGGTTGGATCTCCATGTTGTATTCTTGTAGCAACATGACCCACTTTTCCCTTCATTGTCCCAACTCATTTTCCATAAGCAACATCTTCACTACTGGGTCGTGGACTATGGCAAACACCTTATTGCGTAAGATGTAGTGTCTGAACTTCTTCACTTCCTTGATGAGGGAATATGCCTATTTTTCCACATTGTGATACTGAAGCTCGACGTCTTTCAATGGAGCACTCATGAAGGAAATCAGGTGCTCATTTCCCTCATTGTCTTTCTAGGTCAAAATTTTGGCACATGAATGGTCTGAAGTGAATGAATAAATGTAGAAATGCTTCAGATAGTCTGGACTGACTAGCTTTGGTGCTTCAACAATTGCTTGCTTAATTTCTTTGAAGGCCTACTTTTCCTTTGGGGTCCACTCGATCTTTGCATCTTGCTTTAGTATGGCGTTGAGTAGCTTGATGATTTTGGAAAATCCTATAATGAACTTTCACATGAAGTTAATCTTTCCAAAGAAATATTTGAGTTCTTTCTTGCTACTTGATGACTAAATTTTTAGTAAGGACTGGATGCACTTAGGGTCAATGGAGATACCTTGCTCTGAGATGATATGCCCAAGTAATTTCCCTTTAGTGACTTTGAAGATACACTTTTTAGGACTAAGAGAGACTCTAAATTCCCTGCACCTTTGAAAGAATTTGCATAAATCAGAGACATGGTCACTCTGTTTCTTTGAAAACACAGTTAAATCATCCATATAAATGATTATGCACTTCTCAATCAGATCTTTGAATGCGATGTCCATGGCATGTTGAAAAGTGGTGCCAATTTTTATGAGCCCAAATAGAATTCTTCTATAGGAAAAGGTTCCCGACTTAGTGGTGAAGGTTGTCTTGTGGTGGTCTTCATACTACACCATTACATGATTATACCCAAAGTACCCATCGAGAAAGGACATCATTTGCAAACCATTGATGATCTGTAGTACCTCATCCAATGATGGTACTGGATAATTGTCCTTTTCTGAGGCTCTATTTAGATTTTTGAAGTCTACGCACAATCTAATTTGTCCATTCTTTTTCTTGACTAGGACTAAGTTGGCAACCCATGTGGAGTGCCTAACTGGAAAGATAATCCTTGCTGAAAGTAGCTTTTGTACCTCTTTGTAAATGATTGGTTCTAGCAATGCATTGATAGGGTGATGTCGTTGATGGAATGGCTGTACATCAAGCTTGAGAGGGATGATATGTGTGATGATGGAGGTGTGATAAGTCTTTAGATCTTTGTAGCTCCATGCCACCACATTGTGGAAATTTTGAAGAGTGTCCACAATTCCCATCTTTTCTTCTGCACTACACACTTTTCCAATAAAAACATTTTTGATTTCCTCAGCTGTGGACATCACATTGATTGTTAATGGACTCCCTTTTTGCTTGTTGGTCTTGGTATCTAATATGATCTAAATCAAATATACACTCTAGCTAAACCATACCTCTGGGAATCGTATTGGTCTTGAGGTTGATAACTCCTTCTATATCTAATTCAGCTTCTTCTAGATCAACCTCATCTATTATTTGCATGGAAAACACATCAGAGCTCATGATAAACTCAAGGATATGCTTGTCATCATTAAATACTTGGAAGTGAGTGACATTGTCTGGGATGGATGGAGTGGATTTCAACTCAACTGTGAATCATTTGAGACCAGATAGGAGCAGGGGTTGTAGCACGCTGTCCGGTTGAGCCAAAGCATCATATGTACGATTCTAGGAGCATGGGATCATCTGAATATTAAAAGCATCTAAACCTTCTAAAAGATCCCAGACTCTATTCCTATAGTTGGCTAGTCTTTTGTCATGACAAGAATACAAATTTCTAACTTTCTTGAATACCAACTCAGAATCACCAAAGACTTGCAACATTTTGATGTTCTTCCTTAAAGCCATAAGAAGACCATGAACTAGAGCTTCATACTTAGCTACGTTATTGGTACAATAAAACTACAATCTATGGGCAACAAGATAGGTCTCACCCATTGGGATGATAAGTTTGAACCCAACACTAGCTCCCTACTTTGATTTGGATCCATCAAAGCGAAGCATCCATAAATTGGAAGGATCCTTGACACCAGGTCCAACGATGTCTCCATTTCCTTTTGGCTTAGTGTTGGTCTCCACACCTTTCAAAGGAAGCGTCAATTGGACGTGACTAATGGTAGGTTGTTATAGTAGTATTTACCTTGGCACTTCCTTTTGAGGAGTGGTTTATCCTTGGACTCGTTCTACTATTTTTTTGCATAGACAACACTCAAACTTAGAGTGGGAAGCATTGTGAAATATGCACCAATTTGGCAACAAGAGCTCTAGGAAATTCATCCGGGCACCCAGGTTGAGTTGGTCTTGGAAACTGTTTAGCAGTCCGAAGTCACTGTCTTCATAAGATTTATCATTTGATTGTACCAAGATTTCTGTACTTTGAGGTGCTTGGGCCAAGTTGGCTGGAGAGCTACATTGTACCAAGAGTACTTCAGTGGCCAATTCTTCTTTGTGAGGCTCCAGTTCTTCTTGGCAAGTGAAGGGTAAATAATTTACCAACTCAATCTCAACAAACAATACCTCATTGGTGTTGTTGTACTTTGTGATCATGCACTTCATATGAATCTCATGGTCTATATAGATCTGATTTGGAAATCCTCTCCAAGGTAGCCACATGTGAGAGTGATCTATTGCAGCATATCCATTCAATGTTCAGGTGAAGTATTGCCCAAGGATAAGCCCATAGGTGTTAGGAATGTTGACCACTTGAATGTCAATAACTTGCTATATCCTTGGATCTACAACAATCTGCATTGAAATTCGATTCATTTCTCCCACTATGTTAATCTCAGTTTTGTCCAGCTGGGTTACTTTCCTTTTTGAAGGTGTGGGAGTAATCCCAAGAGCTTCGCCCACTTCCTGGGGCATAACGTTCACTGATGCTCTTGAATCAAGTAGGAAATTGTGCAAATTCTTTCTGAATGTTCGGATGGTAGTGAGGAAGGGAAGGGTTTCCAACCTACCTTGGAAGAGGCCTGTAGGTGTGTCCACTTGGGCTACTTGGGATTAGTTCTTATCACCATCCTTATCCTTAGTTTCTCCCAAGGGATAATCCTTAGAGTTTTGTCTATCATTCTGATATGATTCTTTTGCAGTTTGTTTACCCATAGACAGATTTGAGGGAACATCCTTCCTTTTCCCTATGATCTCCTAGATCATGGGCTCTTGTCTAGGTTCTTCAAAGGTGACCCTCTTGGTTGGTATTTCTTGTGTCACTTTGGGGGAGGGAATTCCATTAATTACCCTAAAGAAGGCATACCTTACAATAGGGATCTTGAGTAATTCAAAGGTGGAAATGTTGATTTTAACTTTCTTAAACTCTTCAGCAACATATTCACCCATTTGTTTGATTTTAGCTTTGAAGGCTTTGTTTACAACAAAACTAGAGGGTTGGGCTTGTGTTTTGATTGACTGATTTTGGGGATGACCTTGAGATTGAATTTGCGATTGATTGTGATGTTGGTTCAATTTCCTATCTTTGTTTAAGTATTGAGTAGGAACATGAGGAAGATCAGGATTGTTGCTGACATTGGGATCCAACAGGGTGGTGAAGTAATTGGGTGGAGTGGATGTAGTAAATGGTCTCCCTACTTGTCTATTCCTTAAGTAGTATGGATTAGCTCTCTAATGGAATGTGTGTACTTTATCGTCAAGGGGATCTTCGTCATCTACAGGACCATTATCTACTAAATCAAACAACTAAGATAAGGCTTCACCATTACTTACCTCTTTTACTTCTTCGGCCTTTGGAGAGGAAGTCGCACCTTCAGGCTCATTACGTTCACTTCTTGGGAATGGGGCTTGATTGACCAAGAGCATGAAAGAGTAATAAGGCTTAGATGAGACTATGTCTCTAAAATTTGTGTTGTCAATGACATTTTGGACCTCCACTTGGAAGATATCAGCTGTTGTTTGGAACTCGGGGTAGTCCAACTCCGAATGCCTGTTTGTTTTGTGGATTTGGCACCATCCAAATAAGGAAGCCTTGGTGAGGTATACCCCACTGGTCATCTTCTCATTGCTGGTAGGTTGATCAAGAGGGGCAGGAACACCTCCATTGTTGGGCCTCTATCATAATTTTGTTTGGAAGAGGTGCTAGCCTAGCGGTCATCTCTATTGTCTCGATTATCTCCATTATCCCAATTGAGATTAGCTTGGATACTCCATTGGGAGGCTTGCAATTGGTTGTTCTATTTCCTTAAGTGTTTCATCTTGGCGGACATCTTTTAGATCATCTCCATCAACTCATCCAATTGATCCTTCTCTGCATTGCTTGGCTGCGATACTTGATTTTGAAGGAAAATGGGTGGGCCAGTTGGCTGATTTTGTTGAGCGAGTGGAAATTCTGGCCCTTGCAGATATAGGGGTACTTGAGGCTGCTGCTGATATGCTTATTGCTACTGGGGAACTTGGGTGTAGGTCAACTGTCATTGAGGCTACAAGTATGAAGGTACGAGAGGTTCCTAGTTCAAGGGTTGTCCTAAATGAGGAACTATGGGCAGCTGTGACACCTAGTTCATAAGAGGTGTTTGATGAGAAAACACTTGGTTGAGTCCTTGAACCTACATCAAATGAGCCACTAGACCCAAGGAGGGAAGTGGGCCAGAAATATTTTTTCCCAGATCAGTACTAGCAATGACGGCCTCTGAATAGGAATTCACCAATGTAGCAAGTGGTGGGCACATTCTCTTTACCAATGTTGCATAATAGACAGGAAAAGTAGTGACATCGTTGAGCACGTAAGGGGTTTGAAGTCTCATGTAGATGGGATGGAAAAAATCATTGAAAGAGCTGATTGGATCATTAATTTTCCTACGTATGGACATAAACTGTCGGTTCAACTCTGAGGGGTTGATTAGAATTTTGTATTTCTACAGGAAAGCATTCATCAGAAGGTCTCACGAAGTAATGGACCCCCTTAGCAAGTTGATATATCGATAAAAAGATTCTTCTCCCAATGAGTATGGAAAGATCCAACATGCCACATCCTCATGAGTGATTTGTATATCTTTGAGCGTGGTTTGGAATATCTTAATATGTTCTTTCATTGTCTGTTGTGGGTCGCAAGGATTGAACTTCGTGCAAAAGCTTTCGGTATTCTTGGGCATATCATGGTAAGAATTGAATTGCAACGGAGAAGGATTTTACACCAACCAAGTCATGAGGGGAGGTGGAGGTGGTACCTACTATTAGGGAAGACCAATTTGGGGTTGCACAGGGGCCGCGAAAGTTGGGACTGCACCTTGGACTTGGAGGGCAGGGGAAGAGGGATCACCCCAGTTGTGGGAGATAAGAGGTGGAAAAGCAGTTTGGTATGCTTGAGAAGAGTGGATGAAGGTGAAGGAAGTCTATTGACTTTGGGGTGAATGGAAGGAGTAAGGAGGTGAGGGTAAATGTGAAGTGGGTGGGATGGAGGAAGAAGAAGAGGTTGTTTCCTCTCTCCTGGTTTGTCTTTCTCTTGTGGAAGGCTGCAATTCTTGGAATTCCCCTGCATTCGGTGTTAACCTTAAGATTATTTACAACTTCTCAGGGGAGAGTGAATCACCTTGATCTAGCTTAGCTCAAATGGGCCCTCCTTCTAGTGCCATTTCTGTTGATAGGTGCTACAAGGAAATGTGGGCATAAAATGAATGATGAAAGGAGCAATGTTCCTTTCCCTTATTCAACTTTCTCAATGGGTCCTCGATGGACCCATGGTAGGTTTCTTGTATCTTGCATACATGAAGTGTTGTAAGTGCTTTCATACACAAATCAAGGAAAATGTTAGTCAAATCCTACAAAATCCTTGTTAGATTCACTTATGCATCATTAAAAGATCATAATATTCATCATTGGAGCTCATTTGGACCACAAACATAAATGTGGGTTCAGGGGTGTTGCTGTCTATCGCCCACCATATGTTCATCGTCCGTCTGCCATGTCGCACCTGCATGGAATTCCTCAGTTGATGTTTGACATGATTTTGTTGATAATCATAGGGTGGACTTACGTACTTGGCTAGATACAAGATGAATCATGAAATGGAGTTTCTAAAATGGAAGTTAAAGTGCATTTTGCTGCAGGTTCGAACAACAATCATAAACTCCTATTCTATCTTAGGATTTGGCTTTACAATGTGCAATGAACCTTAGCATAGGTCACTTATTAGAAAAAAGGAAAAGGGCAGGGAAGAGAAGAGGTTCCTAGACTTGAAACTAACTATGAATAGTGATCATGGAGGGTTCTACTGTGGACAACTTCCTTCAAACAAAATTTCACTTAACTAGAAAACTCACCATAAACATGCATGAATGAAAGATAAAATTTTGGAGCAGTTTTCAACTGAAGTCTAGACTAAGTTACATAGCTATCTACCATTAGTAAACAACAAAAAGTATGGACTAGAAAGGCATCAACACAATAGAAATATCCATAATCATTGAACAACAACATTACTAAATCCATCTAAGCAATCTAAAACCAATTGAAACAACAAAGTAAATCTATCTAAATCAGCTAACTATGGGAGATGAATCATGAAACATGAAAAGAAACTCAAGAATCCATCAAAGTCAATGAATTTCTATTAAATTTTTTGTAGCATGTCTTTACAACAACTCAACTTATGTCTTTAAAACCCTAATTTGTAGTGCATCTTGGCCACACAATGCAAATCAATCTTGGCCATTCATTTTTCTTTTTGAACACTATAAATAGGGGGTCTCCTCTCATTTTCAAGAGAGAGTTGAGTTGTTGTAAAGACATGTTGCAAAATTTTTAATAGAAATTCATTGAGTTTGGTGGATTCTTGAGTTTCTTTGCATGTTTCATGATTCATTTCCCATAGTTAGCTGATTTAGATAGATTTACTTTGTTGTTTTAGTTGGTTTTAGATTGCTTAGATAGATTTAGTAATGTTGTTCAATGATTATGAAGATTTCTACTGTATTGATGCCTTTCTAGTCCATACATTTTGCTATTTGCTGATGGTAGATAGTTGTGTAAAGTTAAAGCTACTCCAAAATTTTATCTTTGTTCATACATATTTATGGTGAATAAATGGTAGAACATTTGCAATCCTTAGAAGCTAGCACAAGTTTCACAATACTATGAGTTTTCTAGTTAAGTGAAATTTTGTTTGAAGGAAGTTGTCCACAGTATAACCCTCCATGATCACTATTATATTGGATACTAAGGATGTGTTGCTGATATGTGGTTGTCATTGATGTCAACACTATTAGCATTTGGTGTATCAGAGACTATATATGTTGAGGATATTAAGAAAATTGTAAGAGAAAGTGTTCTAGGTTCTCAATGGAACTGCACAAGTCATGAAGGCATCTTATTCTCTATGTTGAAGATTACCTAGTGTGGATTAAAGGGTTTTTTGTTGAGTGTATCTAGATCATCTACTAGAAGTTTTAGAGGTCCACACATAAATTTGATTGTGTTATGATATGATAGTGTTTCTGTAGTCTTTGTCAGTGTTCCTAAGTGAATATTGTGTGATTATGATAATATCAAATGTTGCAGATGCTTTTCTGATGTTTCTTGATGTCTTTGGATGTCTCTAGATCATTCTCTATCTTTGTGGTACATCCACATTAATTGGTGTGGTTGTGGTTGAAGATCTCTTCTTGTGCATGTTTGGTTTTTCATGTTCCCAACCAACATGTTGGTGGTAGTATGTTGTGGATCTTCGAGGTGAAATTAATTAAAGTATTTTTGTGTTGAAGATGTCAATTTGGGTCTCCACTATGTTGTGGCTACCCTTGGTGGATTCACATTAGAAATTTATTTGTAAATTTTGGCCGACATTGCAAATATGTTCTATTTTTCTAGCTGACTAAGTTGTGATGAAATATCATGTAGGGGATATATATGTGTGATTGTTTCATTGGTACTTTGTGTGTGTGATGTGCTCATGTGTGTGTATATGCGAATATCATCCAAAGCAAGAGTGTAAAGAAGATAGAGTGAAGTGTGAAGAAGATTTTCTGAGCTTAATTGGAACTATAATCAGGCTTGTGCAAAAGTTGTTTTCTTAGTTCATGCCCTTCAGATTTTAATCCTATTCTATATTTAATTATCCCTAGTTAATTAAATAATCAACGTATTTGATTAAATCCCTAAAATTCTATCTATTAAATTAAATAATTAAAACCTTATTTGATTTAATCTAACACCATCCCTTTTAATTAAATAAATCAAAATCCTTATTTAATTAATCTCTTGTCACATTCCTCTCTTATCTAATTTAAATAAATCCATAAATATAAATCAAATAAGTCACATCATCAAATCTCCTGTTAAATTAATTAACCCTTGATTAATTTAATCTAATCTCATGTCACACCCTCTAGAAAATGCAAGTTGCACATGAAAATAGATTTAATTCATTTATTAAATCTCTATTTTCCTCACAAGGCATCTTTTGGAATATTCTCTTAAATTGAATTCAAAAATTCCAAGTCAACATGTGCATCCAACAAAGCAATAATTTTATATTATATGTCCTTTGCCTTTAGCCAAGTGACATTTATTACATCCCCTTCCCTTTCACATGTCATTTCATCAAATTCAAATTTCAAACTTGCACATTGATCAAAATGTGCTCAAACTTCCTCCATTCACATGATGACAAGTGGCATCTTTCCATTGGATGGATGTTAGTCCCACATTGCTCAAATTTGGAAATTCATCCTTTAATTTCATCTATAAATGAAGAGCTCCTCTCCTCATTTGATCATCCACAATCCAAGCAAAGTTACCATGCTCAAATACCTCTTGAATTCCATCCATCACCACTGAGTCATAGCTAGGTTCTTGCAGATTTTTTGTTTGGGAGCTCTCATCTTCTATCATCAAAGTGGATCAAATCTTCATCTACACATTCATCTTGCATCATAGGAATTGGGAAAGGGCCAATTTTCACATCAAATTGGCACCAATTCCCCCATGGGATCATGAATTTGTACTTCTAATTAGGATTTCATCTTAATTTTATAATTTGCATTGTATTCTTTCCTATTTTCTTTCCTAGTTTGAAGTTGTAAATGGATTTCATAGGGAATGCTTGTTTATGCTTGCAAAATCTAACTTGAGGTGTTTATTGTCTTCATTTTGCAGGTACCTAGGCCGAGGTTCGCACATTTGGTGCTAGAAGGAGGGTAGGATATCACTATTTCTAACCTTTTCTTGAAATTTCTGTGTTTTTCTTCACAGACAGGAAATTCCAACGTGGGCTTGTCAGTGTCGCTATTTTTCCACCGTGATCTCGTCAGCGTCGCTGTTTTTGGCACTGCTTAAGATGCAAACTGCACAGCTGGGCTCAACCCACCAATTTTTTTGAATTTTAAACTCCACCATTGGACTCGCCGATCTGCAGAAAAATTTTAAAAATACTAAACTTCACCGTTGGGCACGAACTGCGACGCTGGGCGAAAATTGTGATGCATTTGAGCTCTTTGTCCTGACACAAAGCACTACTGCCTAGTAAGCGACGCTGTGAGAGTGATGATGGGAGCATAAACTGTGACACCTTCACGAGTTGCAATGCTGGGAGACAAAAAAAGGGGAAAATTTAATTTTAGCACATGCTTTTAATTTCTGATTGATTTATCCTCTGTTTTCTACTTTTTAACTTCTGTGGTTTTCTAGAATCTAACTATTTTTCCCCTTTTGTAGGTTGGAATTTGAAAGCAAAGGAAGGAGCATGGTGATGATATTTTGTCCAATCAAAGTTTTTTTAAACACTTTAGTGTTTGTTTAACACTATTTTTGAGGAATAGTTATATTTTCATTCTTAGAACACTAGTTTTCATTTGGGCTTAAAAAGAACTTTTCAATTGCTTCTTGCAAAGGTTAAAATGAACTTTAGGATCAAAACTTACTAGATTTTGTTTCTTGGGCTAAAATTGAACAAGACAAATTTCACACTTCATCTTGGTGCTTTAAAATGAACTCATCATTGCTTTGAGGCTAAAAAAAGAACAAGTGTCTGATTGTGTGATTTTTTCTTTGGTGCATTTTGAGTGCGTATCCTCTCCCCTTGTGCTTCATGCGATCTGGGGTGCAAGAGAAACACTCAAAATGCATTTTATTTCTTTGAGTCACCTTTAGAGGGGCCTACCTAAGAGACACATCCGAAACGAGAACTCGAAGGTGACTCCAACTGGTTTTTCATTCAGGCTGGTATATAAATGGATAAGACTAAACTGTCAAGTCCTCATGGTATGTAGGCATTAACCATATAGTGTCTTTTAGAATGGGGTACTACCATAAAACATAGAAGAGCCCCTAGTAGGACTGATTAAAGCCTTTAGTGGCTTTTTGGACGCTCACAAGGTGCCATGTCCCCGATGTTGTGTCATTAAGAACCTTGTTTATAGTTTCCAACCAGTCCATCCAATGAGTTTATCAAAGTGGTGCATTGGAACTTAGATTCCAAGAAGTTACTCGCCATGTCCGGTATTGGTTGAAATATAGAGGTTAAAACTTCATTCTTAACATACCTTTTTATTTTGTCCTTGGTTGCATGTAAAGTCATCTCTTCTACTACGATGGGCATGAGGCAAGCCCACCAAGAAAATTGTACCAATTGAGCTAGGCTGTTATATTGCTTGTGAGTCAGTTTGAAAACACAGTGCTTTTATTGAAAACATCGAAACAAACATTCAACGAAGCATCAAATCTCAAAACCTTTAGGAGAAGCAAATACCCTTGAACAAATTCACATGTTACTGCTTTCCCTTGGGATTCGTATCCTTAGAGGCTTCTAAACATTTGGATTTCATTTCAATTTGCTTCTACTAAAGTCAACTTTAGGTAACATTTGCTTTGATTTCCTCGATTTCCACATAAGGTACTTTGTGGGATGAAAGAGAATTAAGACATTGGACATCTTAGTTTGAAAATCTATTCAAAGAATTTTTTTTTCATAAAATAAAGACATTAAGCAAAGCTAAAAAAAAAGAACTCTCATGTGTGATTGAAGACTTACAAATTCTCAAAAAAATCCAAATCACAAGGTCATTTGCCCAAAATTTGAAAATGTTTGTTCAAAAGAAACCATTCTTTGGTTATAAAGGTCTTTAGGAAGCATTTGCATGTTCTTCAATACCTAGGTCTAGGCAAGCAAAGTTTCTTTTTAGGTTCATCTTAGGATCAAAAGCGAACATCAAAAATCTCTTTTCACCCATCCTCCAAGACATTAAAACAAAAATCATCTCACAAGTCACCTTTGGAAAATATTGAAATCATTCTTGATACTAGGATTTTTGGCAAAATCCAAATCATCAAAATCATCAAAAAAAATTTGAGATAAAAATCCTTGAAAACATTATCATCAAAATCACCTTTGGCTAAATGTATGTAGATGCATCCTTTTGCATATACTTAGTCAAAGATTATAAAAAACATATTGTTTAGCTTAGTATATGGAGATGAATCCTTCCCCATATGCTTAGTGAAACTATCATCTTGTTTGGATAGGTGTGGATAGATGCATCCTTTGATCAAAACTATCCCTTAGATAATCATCCAACATCTTAGGGTCTTTTGTTCAAAATTAAAAGAAATCAAAATCAAAATCAAGGAAAAAATCCAAAATCCAACATCAAAAAGTCCTAAAATCCTAGTATTTCCTTCAAAGATTCACCAAAAGATCATAACACTCACCCCATCCATCTTACATTTCACCTTTTGATCTTCAAAAGATATCCTAAAACCTTTTACTTTGGTGCATAAAACAAGGATCAATTCAAGGAATCAAGAGATTCGTATCTTCTATTTTAAAAAATTGATCCTTGTTTAATGGTTCAAACTAGATCTCAATACAAGAAAAGCATGGAAGCCAACAAAGAAACACCCGCTTCAAGTGATCTTAGCCAAACGAATGTTGAAATAAATCCCACCGAATCAAGCAATCCTTTGACTCTCTCAAATCCACAAGAAGAAGCTCAAGGAGAAGATCTCCCTTATGGAATGTCTCACGATGAAATAACTGAAATGCTTGAAAATCCAGAAAATCATAAGATTTTCAATATCATGATGAAGCTTAACCCTTCATTATACATGCTTGAACTAGAAAAACAAGGGGCCAAATTGCCTTCGGATTTTGACACGAGCACCATAGTGGAAACATCCTTTTTCATCTCATCTACCGTTCCAATCTCATCCACACCTCCATCCCAAAACATCACTCAAAAAATTCCACAAATTACGACATCTCTTGCTCCAACCCAACCCAATGTTAATAAGGGAAATGCATTTCTCAATGCTATCCAAGCACATCCCCTTGTTAACAATCAAAACTTGGACACAAATACCATCTTGGAACAAAACATACTTGAAAACCCACTACAAAAGAATGTTCCTCTCACTTTCTACTACGATCCATCATCATCATACTTTCACGCAATGCCTCAAACTCCTCTCCTCACAAATTCGCAAGAGGAGGGAGGCATGTTCAGACCAGGGGGCATCTTTGACACCATAACATTTTCACAAGAATTGGAACCTCTCACATTTCCACCGCTTCCACCATTACCATCATCATCCATACCACTCCTTGGTTTAGGGCTTCCCCCTCTACCAAATACCAATCAAACCACCATCCCAAATATCAACCAAAACATTTTACCAAACACCCAAAATTTGTCGTTAATATCACAACAACAGACGACAAATACAAAAACAATTGAAACATCATCAAACACCCCCTTATCATCACAAAGCATGGTCTCTCAAAGACCAATCATGCAAAACACCAGTACCACACTCACGAATACCATTCCAAATCCATCTCCACCCCCACCACCACCAACTTACACAACATCAAACCAACAAGACGCAACATTGCAAGCTACTTTTCAAAGAGGATACCAACAAGTTCAGAAAAAAAAAAGCCAAACAACTAGCTGCTCAGCAAGCCGCTCAAGCTGCACAAGTTGCCCAAATAGAACAAGCCGCATTACAAGTGCAACAAGCCCAAGCATTATTACAAAAACAACAACAAAAATCTGCCCAAGATGCTCAAGCATTGCAAGCATTACAAGCACAAAAGGCTGCGCAAACCCTACTACAACAACAAGCATCACAAGCACAAGCTACACAAGCACAAGCTCAATATCAAGCACAATGTCTTGCACAAAGACAAGCAATGCAATTGCAAGCATATCAATAAGCATTAAAGCAATATCAGGAACAACAAGAAGAAACACAATTGGTAGCTCAACAACAAGCGTTGTTGGAACAACAACAAGCACAACAACAAGCACAACAACAAGCACAAATCTTAGCACAACAACAACAAGGTCAACGTCAAGCGTTGTTCATACAAAAGCAGGTGGAAGCCTACCTCACTCAACACAACATACAAATACCATCAAAAAACACGCCAAAAAACCCACAATTGAAACACCCCAAAACACCTTCATCCCACCCCTTGATCTGCAAAATGATGTGACGACACAAATCAGGTTACTTTCACAACAAGTGCTCGATCTGCAGTCTGGACGAACAATGAAAACACCAAGCAACTTGTGTCCCTATCCATTTGATAGGAGCCTAGAGATGAAAACATTCCCAAAAGGATTTGAAATCCCCAAATTTGACAAATATCGAGGGATGGGAAACCTTGAGGATCACATCAGGGAATCCAAGTTCATTGCATGGAAGTCGCATACAACGATACTTATTTGATGCAGCTATTTCCTAGGAGCTTGGTAGGTCCTGCTATGGAATGGTTCTCTCATCTACCATCAGGCATTAGAACATTTTAGGAAATCATAGACGCATTCATTAAAAACTACGCATGCAACATTGCAATGGATGTTAGTCTAGAAGAACTCTCAACTCTAAAGCAAGGAAATAATGAATCATTCGCTTCTTTCTTACAACGATGGCGATCAAAGGCCAATCGAAGTAAGTGGACAATTTCGGAAGAACAACAAGTTTGCACCATCATTTCCAACCTGGAAGGCCACTTGGCATTTCATCTCAAGGTTCAGGGCATCACCACATATGATCAATTGATCCCCAAGGCGCTTAGCATCGAAAGAGCCCTCACGACTCAACCTGCAGTATCAACATAATACCATGAACAACAAAATAATCGACCACCATCCAATTACAATGATAAATCTCGTACATGGGAAAGAAACAAAAACATTACTAATGATGGTGTTGTCGATGCCAAGGTGGTCATTAGTGGTCCTTGCCAAAATGCACCCACACCGCAAATCCAACACCAAAACACTCATCACATAACATACCAACCCAACAACAATCCAACCGTCAATAACCTCACTGATCAAAGGGGACTACCCCAACGCAAAATTTATCCCAAATGAAAATACACCACTTTGGGGGAACCACTTGAGGACATAATGAAAAAGTTGATCAACAAAAAACTCATCAATCCTCCTACATTTGAAAATTACCAAGAACCCGATGTCAAACCTCTTTGGTGTAACGAGAATCAAATTTGAGAATTCCACAAAATCAAAGGCCACACTACAAACAGTTGCATGAGACTCAAAAACATCATCCAAGATCTCATTGCTAAGAAAATCATAAATGTGGAACAACCTTCGGGAAATCAGGACCTTAAGATATGCACGAATCCAATGCCGAATCATGGCAACAAAGGGAATAAAAATGATAAAGGAAAGGGCAATGTAAATCATATTTATGAATCAGTCATTGCCTCCCTAAATGAAGACTATATGGTCATCACCATCAAGGGCGCCCATGCCGAAGATTGTGGAGTCACCACAAGAGGCGGCAAAGTCACCATTGCAGGATCATCCCAACCAAATAGAGTCTCTTCATCCAGATCTGTTCTGCATGGTTACAATGTTGTAGACCAACTTAAGAGAATGCCAACACACATCTCCATCATGGAGTTGTTAAAAATATCATCAGCTCATAAAAAGATCCTTAAGGAAGCATTAGCCTCATCAACTGTCCCCGCAGATCTCAATGTAGAGCAATTCCAAGCTATGGTCAGAAATATCATAACGCCTAATCTCGTTACATTCTTTGACCAAGATTTCCCCACTCAACCATCTCACAACCGTGCACTTCACTTGGAAGCAATCGTAAATAAAATAAAAATCAAAAGGGTCCTGGTGGATGGAGGTGCAGGTTTGAATATTTGTTCTCTTGGCCTCATCAAGTAGTTAAAAATATCAAAAGATTTCATTGACAAGGGGAAAGGCATCACGATAAGAGCATACGATGATCAAGAGAGAGTGTCTCAAGGCACAATCAAACTCTCTATCCATGTAGGGCCGACTCTCATGGAAACCACCTATCAAGTTTTAGACCTTGAATTGCCATATAACATCCTCCTAGGATGTCCATGGATTCATGCGATGAAAGAAGTAGCATCAACCTTCCACCAATGTGTGAAATTTACACATAATGGACAAGAAATTACCATTCATGGAGATCCTGAACCTTTTTCATACTGCAAAAATCTTGAAGAAAAATATTACAAAATACCCCAAGTACCAAAGAATGATGAGGGCCCATCCAAATCATACATCGACCTTGCCACCCTTGCATCCACCTCTGAGACAGAGACACCCGCCATTCCTACCATCTCTGACATCAAGCTCATCATACAGGAGGACGGTTGTGGAAGCTACAGGCTCCCTAACAACGCTTTTGTGATAGGAGAATGCATAACTTTATAACTGAGGCCTATATTAGTAGTGATGACAAGGATACCATGACCAATCTACCTAGGTTATTTAAGGATACCACCCTTTGCATGATCAATACCTTATCTTTTGAGTCAAACAACCAAGACCATGAAATTCGCTTAGTATATCCCCAATTGATCGACTATGACCAATTGAAATTCAAAAATGATGAGGTGCTCTCAGAATTCATGGGATTAAGGGATAACATTCCAGATGGAGATCATAAAGCAGGGTTTATAATAGAGTTGGACACACAGGCTTATTACAGGGAAACGATTGAATCCTTCAGTCGCAAAAGTGAGAAACTAAGAATCATATCCAAGTCCTTGAGTGAAAACCACATCGTGGCACTCTTTGACAAGAAAATAGTAAAAAGAAAGGACATATCCAATGGTGAAAACCTCTCTGAGGTGCCTGAGGATGGGGGATTCAATCTTCCTTTAACAACTATTCATCAAGAAAAGTCAGCAGTCTTGGCAGAAGAATGCAATCCTGTCAACCTAGGAATAGAGGAGACCCCGCATATCACATTCTATGTGGAATAACTACTATCAGAAGAGAAAGAACTCCTAGCCACATTCCTAAGGGAGAGACAGATAAACTTTGCGTGGAGTTATGTTGATATGCCAGGCCTTGATCCAGATACTGTCGTCCACCACTTGGCAATATATCCTAAAGCAAAACCCGTCAAACAAAAGATTTGAAAAATGCATCCTCAGATTGCCCTACTGGTCAAAGTGGAGCTCAGAAAGTTGTTAGATGCAAGATTCATCTGACCCATAGACTATCCAAAATGGGTATAAAATCCGGTACCTATTTTGAAACCTGATGGAGCCATTCGAATATGCATAGATTTGAAAGATTTGAACAAGGCATGTCCAAAAGATGATTTCCCACTTCCCAACATCGACATGATAGTGGACATGACAGTAGAACATGAGATGCTATCACTAATGGATGGATTTTTAGGATATAACCAAATCATGATAGCCAAAGAGGATCAACATAAGATAACCTTCACTTGTCCATGGGGGACTTACTATTGGAATATGATGCCATTTAGCCTAAAAAATGCAGGAGCAACATATCAAAGGGCTATGACATTGATATTCCACGATATGATCCATAAAATAGTTGAGGACTATGTTGATGACATCCTAGAAAAATCCAGAAAAAGACAAGATCACATAGCAACCCTGAGTGCCATCTTTGACAGATTAGAATAATACAAAGTAAGACTAAACCCAAAGAAGTGCATCTTCGGCGTACAATTAGGTAAACTGCTAGGATATATAGTATCAATGAGGGGTATTGAAGTGGATCCAGCAAAAGTGAAAGCAATCCTCGAAATGGAAGCACCAAAGACACTAAAACAATTGAGAGGCCTCCAAGGCAGACTCCAGTCCATTTGAAGGTTCATAGTGCAATTAGCAGATAAACAAAATCCATATTCTCACCTACTCCACAAGGGGGTAGCATACAAATGGGATGCTAAGTGTGAACATGCATTTAACAAAATTAAGGAATACCTATTGACACCACCGGTCTTAATGCCACCTATCCCAAAGAAACCATTGATCTTATATGTGTCAGCAACAGTAGCAACCCTTGGAGCTCTCCTAGCTCAACATGATGAGAATGAAACAGAGAGGGCTATATACTACATTAGCAGAACAATGGTTGGGCATGAGTTAAACTATTCATTTATCAAGAAAGCATGTCTCGCATTAGTGTTTTCATCTCAAAAATTCAATCATTACATGTTGGCACATAAAATAAAACTCATCACCAAAATCAATCCCCTCAAGTATCTACTATCAAAGGCAATGCTCACAGGAAGAATGGAAAAATGGGTAATGATATTATCAGAATATGACATCGAGTATGTGGAGAGAAAAGCAATCAAGGGTCAGGTCATCGTAGATCAACTAGCAGAAGCACCTATTTATTCTGAGAATCCTCTTGTCTCAGAGTTTCTAGATGAATCCATCTTTAACCTCAACGTAGCCGATCACTGGAAACTATACTTCAGCGGATCATACACGCAGCATGGATTAGGAGCAGGTGTCTTCTTCATCACCCTACAAGAGATTGGTGGAGACCCTTAAGGAGTCCATTGAAATACCATTTGAGAAAATTCCTAGAACCAACAACAGAGCAGCAAATGCTATGGCGACAATTGGACCTTTATTGGATATCCCTCACAACACTTCAAAATATGAATTTCTAATCGAGCAGCTTCTTGTTCCCACATTTGAGGTACCAAAATCAAAAAATGTGTGTGAAATAGTTGGTCCTCGCAATCCTTGGTATCATGAAATCTACAGATATCTTCGCATAGGAGTTATACCCGCTGATCTATCCTCAAACTTAAAAGGAACCTTTGTTAAAAAGGCATCTAAATTTGTCATCCTAGGTGATACCCTATATTGTAGAAGCATAGAAGGTAATTTACTGCATTTTTTAAACGCTAACGAGGCATTAACAACTCTAACCAAAGTTCACAATGGTATTTGCAGTTCGCACGCGAGTGGAATAACCATAGCTAAGAAACTGTTGAGGATGGGGTATTATTGGCCCACAATGGAACGAGAAGCACATGATCATGCCAAAAAGTGACTACAATGTCAGCAGCATGGGGACCTCATCCATGCTCCAGCTCAAGAGCTCCATTCTATTGTCACACCATGGCCCTTCTCATAGTGGGGACTCAATCTCATTGGGAAAATCACTCCCACCTCATCTAACGGCCATAAGTTCATCATAATCGCAACAAAGTACTTTACTAAATGGGTGGAGGCTATTCCCATGATGTATATAACTGGGAAACAGATTTTTAAGTTCATCCTAAACTATCTCATATGCCGCTATGGTGTTCCACAAGCCATTATCTCAGATAATGGGACACCATTCAAAAATTAAGAAGTTCGTGACTTATGCAAAAAATTCAAAATCCAACATCTCTTCTCCACTCTTTATTATCCCCAAGGCAATGGCGAAGCAAAAGCTAGAAACAAAACCATCCTTAAAATCCTCAAGAAAATAGTCAATGACGTAGGTCGTGACTGGCATTTGCAGCTTAATCCCGCCCTTTGGGCTTATCGAACCAGCATCGGCACACCCACTGGCGCCACCCTCTTCTCCTTGGTCTACGGATCAGAAGTGATACTCCCAATTGAGATCGAGCTCCCATCCCTTAGGATATCACTGCAAAACCTCATCATAGATTAAGAATACAAAATATCAAGATTGAATGAGCTAGAGCTACTGGATGAGCGATGCATAGATGCCTTAAATCACTTGCAAGTCTATCAGAATAGACTTCAACATAGCTACAATAAGAAAATTAGAAGCAGGATGTTTCAAGTCGGGGAACTGGTCTTGAAAGAGAATCAAAAGAATGTCCCAAACCCAAGCGACAAAGGCAAGTTCAAACCCAATTGGTTGGGGCCCTTCATCATCACGGTGAGTTACAAATCAAGGGCATATCAACTATCAACACCTGAAGGGGAACCTCTACAGGAGCCCATGAATAACTCCCATCTCAAAAAGTTTTATGCCTAAAATCTTTCAAGGTATAGAACCAAAAATCCAAAAAATTAGAAAATGTCCTGAAAAAATGGTTACCTTGGCAAAAACCTGACAAATAGGCGTCCTAGTGACGAAAAAAAAATCAAAAAAGCAAAAAAATCTAAAAAAATCAAAAAAATGATGAAAAAATAATCGTCCTATAGTGAAAACCACTTTGGTGGCACTTTGGGCAAGTACCTCGGTGAAAACCTGGCAAACAGGCGCCTTGCGTAAATAAGTACTTTCCATCCACCAGGATCTTTATGGATTCTTTTGCATCATCCATCCATTTCAGTTCCACCATCCATCGCATTCAGGTCTCCATCCATCACTTATCCACTCGCATCCACACCATAGCTTGGTCTTGTTTTCGTATCATGATCCCTCCTAGTACTACTCGACCCATCCTCAAGGTCAGTCTGTCCTGCCTTTATCGGAGTAGTCTATTGCATCATGTTGAGGGCACATTCTCATCAGATTGGATTCGTGTATGATCTTAAAGTCCTCCAAAAAAAAATCCAAAAACATTCAAAACATATCAAAATCCAAAAACATTCAAAAACATCAAAATCCAAAAACAGGTCAAAAAGTCGTTCCAAAAGTAAAAAACAGAGTCGTCAGTCGAACTACGTCATCTTTGAGCTTGAACGTAGGCAAGGTTGATCTTTGATCATCCCCCGAGAAACTTAGGTTAGTCCTTGAGGAGTCCTTCAGAATAAAATGACATCTCATCATGTATATCTTCATCTGTAAATCGGTCTGAGTCATCAGTCGAACTACGTGGTCTCTGCGTGTATAACGTAGGCAAGGCTAATCTATTGATCAGCCCCCGAGGCCCCTAGGATAGGTCTTTAGGTTAGTCTCTTTGTTGAAATCTCATAAAATCCCAAAAAACATTTGAAAAGTTAAAAATCAAAACATTTGTAAAATCTTGAAAACACCAAAAATAACCTCAAAACATTGCAAAACTCCAAAAACATCCAAATATTTGAAAAATCCATCTGTCTGATTTCACTTGCACCTGCAATAAACACCAATCATACTAAACTAGTCATCATCCTCAAACTTTGGTGAAACAGTTAGAAACAAGTCTAGCAGATTCAACGGGAAGACTCAAAAGTGTCAAGTCCCAAGTCTAAGTCAGTACATAAGCAAGTTGGTCAATTCTTTGTGTTGATAGTCCATCACCCAATTAGTCCCATATCAATCATCTGATAACATCATGTCCTAGGATGAATCTTTCCTACAATGGGCATTATTTATCAGAAATAACACTTTGGATAAACGAAATGGTGTGCCGCCATCCACTAACATGTCCTAGGATGTATCCTTCCTACAATGGGCATTATCTTCTGGCAATAAGTTTCGGTTCTTAATAACACATTCCTTTTTGGTTAGCGGAATTGAAGAACATCAACTTGTTTGTGTGCTTTGTCTTTGTCTTTTGACGTATCTTATTTGTGCTCATTCCAAGGACATCTCGATGATATCCCAAAACAGAGGATTTAGAGAAATAAGAATGGGGCAACGATCACTATTTTTTTGTCTACTATGCTTGTTGGAGGTTCTTGTAAGATAACTTAGGCAAATAATTGCTTTGTTAGGTATGTATGGAAGAGGTCTAGGACAACTTTTTGACTATTGCATGGATAGGTTCTCCTTCCTGTGTTTTGGTTTGAGGCGTCTAAATTTTTTGAAGTGTATCCTAGCAAGGTTTCTGTATGTTAGGTGTGAACAAGAATGCTTCTATCTAAATTGTAGAGTCAAAGTCCATCTTACTAGGTACAACGCCATCCCGGTTTTCTATACCTTGATGCATCGTACCATGTGTGTTATCAAACATAAGAAAATTTGGCCCTTTGAAAATCCCAATTCCTTGGAAAATCATCATCATCATCATCATCATCATCATCATCATCATCTGCATTTTCATTATCTAGTGTCTTGTTGAAATGACTTCTTCTTTTCTTACTAACCGCACTAACAAGGTACTATGATAGTTGACCATTATCGCAATCATCGTCATTAATCCTGCATCCAAAAACCAATGGCATATTGCATACCCATAATCATATATACAATTTGATCATAAATAGGTACATCCATGTCATTGCATTTCACCCATTGCATTGCATCTCATGACATTATATCAATCATTGCATAAACATTCATTTCACAACCATTTAATATTACCATCTATCATATAAACCACCACATAAGCATCTACAAAAATATTTCATAATCATTTTTCACATAATCAATAGGTATATAAGTACTTAATTCATCAAGGCATACATACGTGGATAACATCATGACATCATATTACCACTTTTATGTTCACATCACATTACACATCAGCATATCATTTTTCATTTAATGTACCATTGCATCACATACATCATCATTTATTATTCTTAGAATAATTACATTTGTTATTTTAAGCATCATAGAAAATACCATCTCATTTACATTGCATCTACTCTTTGCATCACAATACATCACCCATCGCATAACATTCATTCGCATAAACATTTCATAACCACCTATTGCATAATCATACATAATAGATGCATAAGCATTATAAGATAATCCATTTCATACATACTCACACAAATTACGCTCATTTTTCATAAAACATCATCATATCATTGCATATAGGGCATCACATTAAATACATCACATACATTACATTATCATTTAATATGTTTAGGATAATAATATTTGTTATTCTAAGCATCTTAACCATTTCATTTACATATCAAATAAAACATGACCATTGCATTATATCATTATCCATACCATCTCATAAATACCATAACAATCATTTCGGCATTTCATTGCATAAATCATTCCAGATCATCATATAGAAACATAAAAATCCATCACATGAAAAACATACATCCATCCATAATCATTTCATATATAAGCATGATTCACATCATTTCATGTATACACCATAAATCACTTCCATACCATTTTACACATTACATTTCATATAACATATCATCATCATCATAAATACATCATCATATATTACCCATCCATACATTCGCATAAGCATAATATAGATATGTTAGTCATAATCATTACATAATGCACTCATCATAAAAAATAAATTCACCCATAAACACATCATATAAACATCATTACACAACATATAGAGTCATCCATACACGCATAAATAAATGGTACACATCATAATATAAATCATCGGCTCATATATATATATCATCAATTGTCATAGTACAAAGAATAAATCGGATCACTGTACATGTGTCAATCAATACAAAATGCCCATCAGGCTATCAAAAATGAGACCATAAGGCACAAAAAACTATATCATCTGGATTAGGCCCGGTCCCTATGAATGCTACCCTCACCCCTGTCACCATGACCCTCTGGTGGTCTTTGGCTAGCCCGCTATAAGTACTCGGGGATCCAATCTGCTCTAGGTAAGCTATCATGATAAGCCCGATGATAGTATTCTATCTCTCGGATGGCATCCCTATAGGACCGCATTGACACTGTACCCTGGGAGGAGGAGGCTATCATACTCTCAATCTGCTACCTGCGGCCTAACTCAGTGGCTACCTGTAACTCTGCATCCTGTCTCTACTGCACAACCTGATCCCTCTCTGCTATGAGCTTCTCTCTCTCAACCCTCGTTTGGTGTCTCTCCATTTTCAGCGTCTGAACCTGGGCCTACAACTGTGTAATCAGGGCATCTCGACCGTCTGCCTGACTTGTTGGCTATACCGGTAGCTGCACACAAGCCTGATCCTCACCACATGGTGGTGGTACTAGCGGATCTTGCTACTAATCTTGCATCTGAACATCCCCCTGGCCTGGCGGGACTGGGGGTGCAACTAGTGGATCCTACCAAATCTCAACTCTTTGTACTTGCCCCCATCCTCTCCCTCTACCTCTGACCCTGCATGGATCTAGATCCTCACCTAGAATGGTCAGCCGAAGAGGAGGTCTAAACCAATCTCTGTAGGCCTGTGTGGTCCCAGGATCTACTAGACCTTGGTCATAAGCCCAGGAGTGGACTACCAAATGCCAAAAACTGTCAACTGCCACTGCTGTGGGAATCCCATGTCCCCATGATACCTATGTCATGCTCTGTGAAAACACGGCCATGTAATCGTCATCCAACCAATCTTGTGGCTCTCCAAACTGATGTTGCATGTGCCCAGGTAGGTACCTCTCGATCATAGTATGCTCTCGCCCCTGTATGTATCGATCCTGGCAGCAGTAGAAGAGTTGATCGACATCATCAGCCCATCTAGGCAGACCAAGGTATGGACACCAAGTAAAGAAAAGCATCTTGTCTTGGACCCGCCTCCAGTAGGGAATCCCGTGCTCACCAGTGTGTGTGAAGGACACACCGCCTCTGTATCGTGACACAAGGGCATCCTCTGCCCCCATCATAACTGGAACAACTCAGGGATGCAACACAAAAATATGCTCCCATGCCCAAACATGAAGAAGTGTCACTCCTACCCCGAACGTTCTGCCATCCATATACACATATTCATGCAAGTCCCTGTAGAGTGAGGCAAGATGTACATGCCCCCTTGCGAACCAAACAAGCTTGTCCCGGACCATCCTCTCCCAGCAATACCCCCAGCTAGGACTGAAATATCACCCTTGTCGGTCTGGGGCACAAGACCTGAAATGATCGCTGCCATTGCCTAGCAGTAGGGAGGTGCGATGACCCTGTATCTCTCCAACTCAATCTGTCCCTCGCAGTAGATAATGTCTTGTGTGGCAAGGACTCTGGTGCAATACTCACGTCCCTCGTCCATGTCATAGATTTCCCATCGGCCATGAATAGACAATCGTAGAATACACCAAACATCCTCCAAGGTGATGGTGGCCTCACCAGTGGGGAGATGAAACAACAATGTCTCGCTATGCCAACTCTCAGCTAGCGCTGACAACATCCCTAGGTGAGTATGCATGGGTGCAGCGTATGCAATATGCCACAATCCTATAGCTCCCAGTCGATCTTGGTCTCTATCGCTCAAGTCCCGTAGATGTTGTATGCATGGGTGCAGCGTATGCAATATGCCACAATCCTATAGCTCCCAGTCGATCTTGGTCTCTATCGCTCAAGTCCCGTAGAACACTAGCCAAGTCTCACGATTGGTGCTCCTTAGAATAGAGCTCCCTCGGTCCATCCTGCATCAAGGAAGGTCACTGTGTTAATTTTTTTGAAAAATTCCTAGTCGAACGCTCCAAACTCGTCCCCAGTGGCACAGTTTGTGATGGCATCGTAGTTTGATCTTACCCAAACTCTAATGCTAAGCCCTAAAAAGAGCCAAAAAGAGCCATCACGGCGCACTTTGCCCTCCAGCGTCGTAGTTTGAATGAAAAGGACGCCACTGCAGCATACTTAACCTAAATCGACCCGCCGAGCTCAAGCCCAACATCGGAGTTTATAAACTCTGAATTGCACCGTTGCGATGCTAAACAACACCGCTGCAATGCAAAACAGCACCATTGCGGTGCAAAATGACCTGAAGCGATGCAATTTAAACACCGAGCGGTGCTATATAGTGCAGCTAGAAGCGAGCTACCCTTTTAAAGCAACAATTAATGCATTAAATGAAAAAACTAAGCTTGGGTAACAATCACATACCAAAGCCCCGATGCCAGGTGGCCACTGGTAGGTCCGAACTCGATCACTGATGTGTAGGGGAAGCTGTCATTGCGCCATATCACCAGAGGGTCAGAGCTTGAATCTCAAAGTTTGCTAGTGGAGGTGTGTGAAAATGACTTGAAAGTGACCCCTCAGGCCCCTTTTTAGCCTAAAATTTAGGATTTTTTAACCCTAAATGGCTGTCTTGCTAGGGTTTTGGCCCCCCCAATTTGTTTTTATCCATTTGAGGTTTTTTTTTCATTGATTTATTGTGTTTAGACACATTTTTGACCTCTAGGAGCCCGTTTAGACCTTGTGGGCGCTTTGTCATTTTTTTGCAAGATCACCCAAAAATTAGAATTTTCGTCCAATCTCTCGAGGGGGCATTATAATGGAATATTTTCTCTCTCCATGCAGTAATGGAGCAAATTTTTAAATATCAATTTTTTTTGGCTTTGATCGAGATCAGTTATTCTTTGAACCAACGCAACGAGTGCATTGCTTTAAAGAGGGGAAAAATGTAGACACGTAAAATATACTGATTGACATCATGCATTTGATCCTAACTTACTAACATTGATTCTTCCTGAATCATCCTTAAGTCTAACCATTTAATCAAATTCACTTATCTGATTAAATTCATCAATATTCATCTCTTAATTAAATAAATCACTTTATCTAATTAAGTCACTTTCTCCTATTAATTAAATCAATCCATCTGATTTAATTATCCCTATTTAATTAAAAAATCAACGTATTTGATTAAATTCCTAAAAGTCTATCTATTAAATTAAATAAATTAAATAAATTAAAACCTTATTTGATTTAATCTAACACCATCCCTTTTAATTAAATAAATCAAAATCCTTATTTAATTAATCTTTTGTCATATTCCTCTCTTATCTAATTTAAATAAATCCATAAATCTAAATCAAATAAGTCACATCATCAAATCTCCTGTTAAATTAATTAACCTTTGATTAATTTAATCTAATCTCATGTCACATCCTCTAGAAAATGCAAGTTGCACATGAAAATAGATTTAATTCATTTAGTGAATCTCTATTTTCCTCACAAGGCATCTTTTGGAATATTCTCTCAAATTGAATTCAAAAATTCCAAGTCAACATGTGCATCCAACAAAGCAATAATTTTATATTATATGTCATTTTCCTTGAGCCAAGTGACATTTATTATATTCCCTTCCCTCTCACATGTCATTTCATCAAATTCAAATTTCAAACTTGCACATTGATCAAAATGTGCTCAAACTTCCTCCATTCACATGATGACAAGTGGCATCTTCCCATTGGATGGATGTTAGTCCCACATTGCTCAAATTTGGACATTCATCCTTGAATTTCATCTATAAATGAAGAGATCCTCTCCTCATTTGATCATCCAAAATCCAAGCAAAGTTACCATGCTCAAATACCTCTTGAATTCCATCCATCACCATTGAGTCATAGCTAGGTTCTTGCAGATTTTTTGTTTGGGAGCTCTCATCTTCTATCATTCATCAAAGTAGATCAAATCTTCATCTACACATTCATCTTGCATCACAGGAACTGGGAAAGGGTGAATTTTCACATCAAATTGGCACCAATTCCCCCATGGGATCATGAGTTTGTACTTCTAATTAGGATTTCATCTTTGTTTTATCATTTGCATTGTATTCTTTCCTATTTTCTTTCCTAGTTTGAAGTTGTAAATGGATTTCATGGGGAATCCTTGTTTATGCTTGCAAAATCTAACTTGAGGTGTTTATTGTCTGCGTTTTGCAGGTACCTAGGCTAGGGTTCACACAATATCAATAGCAATAGCAATAGTATCTTAGCATCATAGAAAATATAAGCATCACTAGAATTCACATCATGGTAGCATCATAGTTTTACTGTAGCTTGAATTTATCAAGTTTCATGTCAGCATAGATTATAGTAGTATCATATCTTTTTAGTTTCATTATCAATCATCACATCATTGTATTTAGCATCAATTCCATTCTCTAGATAGGCATTTTAAGAGTTATGGTACTTACAAGTCTGAGAGCCCTTTCTGACTTGATAAATCTTTGGAGATAGGAGACAATGAGATGCTTTCAAGCTTTCTATGATTTTAAATTAGTTTAATTTCTCTTACATATTGATATATAGTTTCATTAAGAAGTGTTTTTAGTTATGTTTACTTATTTACTTATTTCACACTTACATTTTGGAACCCACCGTGGGGCATAACCCCATGTTTTTAACAAGTTTTTTTGAAAGTGTTCGTATAGATTCTATTGTGATTCTTTTAGCACGATCGGAAGAATCTTGTAGCACTTCCAACATTTTCTATAGCATATCTGAGTATTTCTATAGCACTTCTGACCTTTGTCATAGTGCTTCTGTGTAAATCATTATCTAGATCTGATGTGATCGTGGCTAGTAACTTCATTTTTTAAGTTGGACTAAAATGAATCAATCTAGGATAGTCACTTCTTCAATTGGACTGAAATGAATCAATCTAGGATAGTCACTTGATTAAAGATTTATCAATCCTTGGATAGTCACCAAACATTTCAATTTGGGATTAAAAATGAACACCATCTCTTTTTGTGAAGCAATATCTTCATTGTGAAGCAACATCTTCACATAGATTGTAAATTATCGTTTGGGTTCTAAAAATTGAACAATTGATTTTTGTACTTGTGTGGTGTTAGGCATATGCTCTCCCCTTAAATTGGGTGATCAAAATGCCATTCTCATCCTTCATTTTATGCATTTCCAACTTTATTAAATCTTTTAGAATGCCTTCCATATAGGGAAAAAGTACTCACCCTACGGGAACAACCAAAGCCAAGTTTTCCAACTCACTATAAAATAAAAGTAAATCTAGATAAATCCCCATTTACCGGAAGTGTGCAAGATAACCATCCCCAAAATCTTTGTTCTAAAGATTGGGAGGTCTCCTGAGGAAGTTTATTATTTCTGCTCTAAATGAAAACCCTATCTATGAACCATAGTGTAGTATCCAACTTGTCAGTTTCTGAACATTGTAATACTCAACAGTTTCAAGGAAGGGAAATCTACCCCCAAGACACTCACCATATAATTGCCAAGGACCATTTACTCAAGGGATCAAAAAATATAACCTTGAGTACACACCTAGAAAAGACAAAAACATGGGCACCCTCTAGGGGTGACACGACTATGTGAGTCAACACAATTTTAAGTTGTGGGCTGATTGAGTATAACGATGACCTACTTGTCCTTAAGAGCGAGTCTGTCTAAAGTGTCTTTTTGTCAATAAACCTATGAAAATCAAGAAGGATCTATTTGATCCTTGAACATACACTCACTGTTTAGATCTTAGGACTTAAAAATAATTGTTCTACATTTGATTGTTGTGTATTTCAAAATCATTAAATCCAGATAAAAGATCATCCTAAAAAACACAACAAATTAGACAAAATCAAACTAGAAATATATGATTAGGGATTGGAAAACCACAAATTTTGTCAAGAAATCCCTTGCTAAGAGAATTAGAAAATCGAAGAAACCACTTAGTTACAAAAACCTTTTGAAAAGAAGATGTTTCTTGTATCAAATTAGGAAGATTTTGCTTCATCATAGAAATTTCATTCATAGATTTCACGATTTCACTAGGGGTTACACTAATGATTATGCCTTAGAACCCTTGTATTCACCAGCCTATTTTCATAGAAGAGCTCTTTTACAGGAACCTAACCATAGTCAACCTATTCATCAATCTTCCATCCCGCAACCCACCATAGAATACTCCAACAGACTAAATTAGTTCTTAGAGTAGAAAAAACTTAGAAACATTAGGTTTTTCATCCAAAATCAGGGAGTTACCAGCAAAAATATTCTACCAAAATATGAAAAATCTAGAAAACTGCACCACAAAAAGTTTGTCTTCTCACGGGGAGAAAAATTGAACAACACTGTGACCCAAAAAACAAAGCTTCTACAATCTATTATAGCTCTTCTGTGCATTATTTTAGAACTTCCACTATTAAAACAATGCTTCTACCAGCTGTTTCAGTGCTTCTGCCACATATTATAGCACTTCTATCAACAAGTGAACAAACTCTGTCAGTGTTAGAAAATACCAATGTCATAGCGCTTCTATAGTCTGTTCTAGCGCTTCTACGCTATCTTTTAGCACTTCCACAGTAAAACAATATGCTTTTGTCATCTGTTTCAACACTTTTGATCAATTTTATAGCGCTTCTGTTAATATCAAACATTACCAGTGTCAATACCAGTCTTCCAGCGCATCTACGGTCTGTTTTAGCACTTTTTCTCTATTTCACAACACTTTTCCTAGACCTTTTAGTGCTTCTACATTCTGTTTCAACACATCTACCCTTTGTATTAACGCTTCCACAAAACTAAAAAATAGAGACCTTTCAGAAATGTTAGTTAGATTTGTTGCCATCAATAACTCAGGTTTTACTAGTCAGAAACATTTCACAGTTCAAACAATGTCCTAAAAACCTAAAACAAAGTAGGCTTTTACAAGTCAAATTGTTTTCAAACATAAACCCAGATATTACAAAATAAAAAGTGTCAAATTATCAAAATAAATCTAGATTATTGAGTCAATTTTCCTCATCAGGATTCTGACATCCTACCATCATGAAATAAAACTCGATAATCATATTTTCAACTTAGCCTCATCAATAGAATACATCATTCTATTTAGCTTCATTAAAATCAAATTGACACTAATCACAATGCAGAAGATCCAAGTTTAGTTAAAACAACCAAAACTTGTATGCCAATCTTGAGAAGGTTGCAAAGACAAAAACTCAGAGGGAAGGAAATTGAAAATCCAAACATGACTGAAGAAAACCCCTTTTACTGATTCCAACAACATGATACCAATGAAATAGCACAAGAAGATATACAACATGCCCAATAGGATCCAAATTTTCATAAATTTATGGAAAAGGTCTTAGAACAAGACATGGAGAAATATCTCTTGATGTTAGCAGTGTTAGGTGCCAAACTTCTGAAGGATTTTGACATCAATTGACTGAAGGAAACACTTAGAAAAAATGAAACAAAACCATACCACACTCGGGACATAGATCAAGTGGTTGCTTTAACATCTCAAATGAAAAATATCCAACAGATTCAGAATATACAACCAGGAACCACAAAGAAATATTTATTACAAGACATTTGTCCTTATCCCTTTCATCCATGTGTAGATATGATATCCTTCCCTAGACATTGTGAATTTCCTAAATATGACAAATACAATGGCAAATCAAACCCGATTGACCATGTACAGGAATTCAGAACAATGAGCCTTGAGTTTGCACAAGAAGATACTTACCTAATGAGGTTGTTTCCTAGAAGTTTAGGAGCACAGTGTATGTAATGGTTTTCCAAATTACAACCAGGAATCCAATCTTTTGAGGAAATGGTCAACAAATTTATCACATAGTTCTCTTTCAACATTCAACATGACGTAACCATAAAGGATCTATATAACATGAAACGAAAGAAGGGCGAGACATTCCTATCCTTCTTACAACATTGGAGAAAGTTGTTCACTAGATATCCTCAATCTATACCTGAAGAGGAGAAGGTTGAATTATTTATTAACAATTTAAATGGTGAAATGAGTTATAGATTGGAATTGCAATGTCCCTCGACATTCAAAAAAGTGATTGAGAATGGGCTTAAGATTGAAGAAGCTTTAGTCAAAAGAGAAGTGATTAAAAATTTCAATGACACCTCAAACAATGCAAATTTCTCAATTCACTATGGAAACAATGACAAGCCTAAATTTTGGTAGAAGAACATAAATACTAGAAGCAACAATGCTATAACTAACATGCAAAATACAAAACCAGTATTTAATTTAACGACAACAACTGTCAAAAAAAATCAAAATGAAAATTAGAACAATAATCAAAGCACTACTCAAAACAATAACACTAACAATGTGGAATCTCAACCGTCATATTGAAGACAATCCAATCAACGAAGATTTACCCCATTAGGACAAAATTTGGAATCAACAATGAGAGAGCTCATTGCAAATATACTTATTACTCTACCAGAAGCACAAAATTGGGAGCCAAAGGTAAAACCATCCTGGTGGAACGATGTTGATTATTGCAACTTTAATAAGAATAAGGGACATAAAACAAATGATTGTATGCAATTAAAACATTTGATACAAGACTTGATTGGAGCAAAGAAGGTGTTTGTCGAAGGGCATCAAACAAACAATGATCACAATGTGTTTACAAATCCATTACCTAACTATGAAAAGGGAGAGTCTTCTTCAAGTGGTAAAGGAAAAAGTATAAACTATGTCTATGACACCACCGTTCTTTGTCTTTTTCAGGTTGAGAAAAATGATAGTGATAACCAAACAAATGAAACAAACATCAATGACATTGAATCCCTAAACATGATACCACACACAAACACATCTAACAATCAAATCAATGTCCTAAAGATCAGGGAAACACAAGACCATCAACAAGTCAATGTGATGACAAGAGGGCAGTCCAAAGTGATACTAAAAGGAGTCTCATCCAAAAACACTACTCCCACATCACATCAATACAACATCATGGACCAATTACAAAAGATACCTACCCAAAAATCTATTCTAGACCTTCTCAAAATTTCACCATCACACAAAGAAGTTCTGGAACAGGCTCTAGTAGCTACAACGGTGCCCAATAGTTTGGATGTTTGTCAATTCCAAGCCATGATGGGACATCTTACCACACCTTATTGTCTGTCATTCTCTGAACAAGATGATGTGTCACTAAATCACCCACACAATGTGGCCTTGCATACAAAGGTTCTAATCCATAAAAAATATGTCAATTGTGTCTTAATAGATGGTTGAGCTGGATTAAATATTTTTACTTTGAAACTAATTCATGCACTAGGCTATTCCTACAACACCATTGATGCCAGAAGAAAGATAAAAATAAAGGAATATGATGAAGAGGAAAGATCTTCCAAGGGGTTGATTGTACTTCCAATTCAAGTGGGACCTATTTTTTTTAAAAAATTGTTTGTCAAGTGTCTAATATATAACAACTCTTGGGTCATCCCTAGATCCATGAAATGCAAGTGGTACCTTCGACATACCATCAATGTTTGAAATTTCCAGTCAATGGATAGGAGGTCACCATATCAACTGACAACAATAATCCATAGACTTGCAACATGTTAAAAGTAAATCAAGACACTCTAGTACCCCACAATAGAGAATTCAATGCTTCCACTTCATCTAGTGGTGAAAGAAAACCCAATTTCATATCCAAATGGTTTGAGAAGAAGGTTCAGGTAAAGGAAACAATTGTTGCTAACCCAATTTTATCAAACAATGAAGGTCCCATGAATAATCTACCACAACAATTTTTAGACAAGATCCAGTTGAAGGACAAAGGCTTAGGAGAATATTCCCTTGAGCAATCTTTGTGTTTGTCACAATTGCTACCATCACCAAAATCAAATGGACAAACCACACCAAACACACAACATTCATCATAACCAATCACAGCTCTGAATGAAAGATTTATCAAATCAGGTACCCTTGAAGATGAATCAAAAGACAAAGCTATTCTAAATTAGCTACACAAGGATGAAGAAGCCTCAACATCAACAAGTATTAGCATCAAAACAGATGAGTATGGAAAAGGGAAGGCTATCTTAGAAAAAATGGGCTATGAAGGCCAAGGACCAATTGGAAAGAGAAAGGATGGTATTATAGAACCTATTCAACCCTTAACATTGCCGCTTAAAGACAAAACAAGATTAGGCTACACAGGGGAAACAAAAGAGGAAGTAACTTAGAAAGTGGTAGAAAGGATTCTACAAATGAGAGATGGTTCTGACATAGATTCCAACGAGTATGAATGGGATCACTTATTTGCTACATCATACACTAACAAACAAATTGATGTCATTCAAACATACACACCCCTATGAGAGGAGGGACAAAGTTTAGGAAATAGACTATTTGTAATGGAATCAACAAATATCGATGAATCAAGCAAGGACGATCAAACATGGAGTGAGATAGATGACTTGGAGATAAGTACTATCATATACCTTGACCTTCCTACCAACAACTTTGACCACCTAGCTATTAGAACACTTACAACTGTCGATCTTACTCAACTTGATGACTTATTACCTTTGAGGCATCCCAAACTTATTGACTGGGAACCCACCGAACCTATTCATTTACCAGTCTTTTGAAATGATGATGCCATCATAAACTATCTTTGTAGTGATGAACCTGATATGAGTTCTATCCATAACACTCATAATGACACTTCAAAATGGGAGGGTGCCAAATCTTCCAGTTGCAAAAATGACAATAGGAAAACTAAATCTAATGGTGAAAACCTTTCTGAGGTAGCATTAGATTTTGAAAAAGAAAAAATAAAGAACATATTCAACAATGAAAACCTTTTTGAGGCACTGAAGAATGGAAGATTTGACACCCTCCCAGAGCATTTCCATGATAGATCATCAGTACTGGTAGAACTGACACAGTCTTTAAATTTGGGAACAACTAAAAAGGCCAAGATCCTACATCTAGCAACATCCATGATAGAACAGGAGAAGCCTGCATTCACAAAATTATTTGAGGAGTGACACATCAATTTTGCATGGTCTTATTCTGACATGCCAGGATTGGATCTAGATCTCCTAATGCATCATCTATCGCTACCAAAAGGAATCAAACTAGTCAAAAAAAATTTGAGAAAGATGCATCCCCACATCACCCTAATGGTTAAAGTTGAGCTGAAAAAATTGTTGGATGTAGGATCTATCCGGTCCATAGATTATGGAGAATGGATTTCAAATATTGTGTCAATATCAAAACCTAATAATAGCATTGAAATATGCATGGATTTCAAAGATTTAAACAAGGTGTGCCCAAAGGATGATTTTCCTTTACCCAGCATTGACATAATTGTTGATATAACAGTGGGACATGTCATGTTATCCTTAATGGATGGCTTCTCAGGATATAATCAAATAAAAATAGCAACTAAATATCAAGAAAAGACAACATTCACTTGTCCTTGGGGTACATTCTATTGGAATTTCATACCCTTTGGGTTGAAAAATGTAGGTGCGATATATTAGCAGGCGATGACCACTATTTTCCATGACATGATGCATACCTTCATGGAAGATTGTGTGGATGACATCTTAGAAAAATCATACGCCAGGGAAGGGCATCTGGAGATCCTTGATAAAATCCTCACTAGAGTAGAGAAGTTCAATGTTAGGTTGAACCCAAAGAAATGTGTGTTTGGGGTAACATTAGCAAAACTCCTTGGTTACATAGTGTTAGAGAAAGGTATTGAAGAGAATCTGGCCAAGGTTAAAGAAATAATGAAGATTCCATTGCCTAAAAATATAAGTCAATTACGGTCCCTATAAGGTAGGCTACAATCCATCAGGAGATTTATCTCCCAGCTGGCAGACAAGAGTCACCCATTTAATCATCTACTTCATAAGAGTGTTTCATTTAAGTGGGATCATGACTGTGAAACAAATTTCAACCAAATAAAGCAATACTTGATGTCACCTCCAATACTCATGCCACCTACAATAGAGAGACCACTGTTATTATATATCACAACAACTGACATATCTTTAGGAGCTCTATTGGCATAGGAGGATTTTGAAGGAAAAGAACAAGATATTTACTACATTAGTAGGACTCTCAATGGATATGAAATAAACTTCACATTCATAGAGAAATCATTTTTGGTAGTGGTATTTACAACCTAGCAGTTACGACACTACATTCTGACTCATACAATCAAGCTCATAGTAAAAATAGATCCATTGAAGTATCTACTCAGTAAAGTTGCTCTAAAAGGGAGACTAGAAAAATGGGTCATGATCTTGAGCGAGTTTGACATCCAATATGTCGACAGGAAGGTCATCAAGGGATAGGTAATAGTAGATCAACTAGCTGAAGCTCCATTACAAGATCATCATCCAATGAACATTGAATTTACAAATGCCGACATCTTGAATGTTACAATACAACAATGGAGGCTCTATTTTGATGGATCATACACACAAAGAGGGTTTGGTGTGGGAATTCTATTTGTCACACTGCAAGGGAACACCATCCCAAGATCTTATAGGCTAATGTTTCCATGTACCAACAATGTAGCTGAGTATGAAGCATTGATTATAGGCATCAAAGTGGCTATTGAATGGAAAATCACATAAATGCAAGTGTATGGGGACTCACAACTTGTTATCTATTAGGTAAATGATGAGTATTAGACAAAGGATGAGAAGCTCATGTCATATAAGAAAATGATAGATGATCTTAAAAAGTACTTCATGGATATCAAGTTCGAGCAAATACCAAGGGCAGAGAACAAAGTTGCAGATGCCATGGTGAAAATTGCTTTACTTTTGCAATTACCAGAAAAGAAAGGTCGTTATGAGTTTATGGTGAAACAAGTATCTAACCTTGCATATGAAAATCCTGATTCGCAGACCATATGCCAAATAACTAACACTCAAACCTCACTATATGGAGATATCTATACTTACCTCAAGGATAATATCCTTCCTCTTGATCTCTCTAGAAACCAAAAGCGTAACTATATCTGTCAATTTTCCTAACATATATTGATTGTTGAAACCCTCTATCATCAAGGTCTAGATGGTACTCTTCTTCGGTGTCTAGAACATCATGAATCTGAAATATCCTTATGAGAGGTCCATGAAGGTATTTGTGGAACCCATTCAAGTTGGCTAACCTTACCTAAGAAACTCCTTCGTTTAGGGTATTACTGACCAAACATGGAAAAGGAGTGTTATCAATATGTTAAAAAGTGTCAAAAATGCCAAATTCATGGTAATCTAATTCATGCACCAACACAAGAGTTACAAACCTTCACACCAACATGCCCCTTTTGTCAGTGGGGACTGGACCTGGTAGGAAAAATAGATCCTTCTTCATCTAATGGATAGAAGTTCATCATCACAACAACATAGTATTTTACAAAATGGATAGAAGTAGTTCCTTTAACAACTATCACTGGAAAGCAGATCTCATCTTTCATACTCAACTACCTCATCTATCGGTATGGGGTACCTCAATCCATTGTCACAGACAATGGTAGGCATTTTAAAAACTAGGACGTTTAGGAATTATGTGAACAATTCCATATACAACATCATTTCTCAACACTGTACTATCCTTAGGGAAACAAACAAGCAAAGGCCTCAAACAAGAGAATTCTGAAAATACTAAAGAAAATGATAAATGATGTTGGACATGATTGGCATGTTCAGCTAAATCCTGCACTATGGGTCTATGGAACTAGCATCAAAACACCAACAAGAGCTACACCATATTCCTTGGTGTACGAATCAGAGGCCATCCTACCCATTGAGGTAGAAATACCATCACTCTATGTCTCACTAAAGGGTATCATTATAGAGGAGGATTTTAAAGTCTCTCGGCTACAAGAATTGGAATTACTGGATGAACTTCGTCAACAATTTGTCAATCATATAAAGGCCTACTAGCAAAGAATGTCAAGGAGCTACAATCAAAGGGTTTATAAAACCTAGAGTCTTTCAAGTTGGAGACTTGGTCCTAAAGGAAAATCCTAGGAATCAATAGGATAGAGAAAAGAAAGGGAAGTTTGAACCTAACTGGCTAGGTCCCTTTGTAATCATATCAGTGTATGGATCAAGAGCATATCAATTGTCTACACTAGAAGGGGATCTATTTGATGAACCTAACAACAGTATCCATCTTAGAAAGTTCTATACTTGAATCACCTAGTGCATGAATTAGTTTCTGAAAATGGTTACCTTGATGAAAACTTGGCAAACAGGCATCCTGGTGAAAGAAAAATACAAAAAAAAAATACAAAATACAAAAATACAAAAAATTAGAAAAGAGAAATATATATATATATAAACAAAACAAAAATAATCAAAAAGACTAAAAAATTGCAATAAAAACATATAGTGAAAACTTGGAAATAGGCACTATTTGTGACTTGAATCAGCTCTTCCATCTATTTGGACACATTTCATGGTCATTGCTTTCACCATCATTTTTACATCCATTATCATATCATATCACGTGGTCATGTCTCACCCTAGCTTGGGGGAAACATTTGAACCTCATTGGGTATAATAACATTGAACTTAATCAAATGGACAAACAACGGTCAGAAAAACACAACAAAACAATGATCAAAATGCAACCTAACATAAAACATCAATCACCATCGAAAACACATCAAACATCCATATCACATCAAAAAATCCAAAAACACGTCAAAAAGGTCAATATCGAAAATCCAAAAACACGAGTCTATGTCAGTCGAACTACATGGTCTCTACATGTATAACGTAGGCAAGGATAATCTTTGATCAGCCCTCGAGGCCCCTAGGATAGGTCTTTAGGTTAGGTCTTTGGTCAAAATCTTGAAAATCATGAAACATCATAAAATTAGGATGGATGATCTAATCTGAATAATGATTGAAATACTTTAAGCAAATGTGGGATATGTTGTACTTTGATCATTGTTATCATTTTTTTGGAGCAACTCAATGATGTATTGAACTAGAGAAGCAAGGAAGGAGAATGATATTTTCTTTATCTGTTGTTTGTGAATTAATCATAACTACTGTGTGAATTGTCACAGGAAGTGCTCTACAAAGTATCACAGATGACATTACAATTCACAGAGGAAAATGATAAATTCTTGTTTGTTTTACACAAGAAATGCTCAGGTCATCTCATTTTAATTATACCTTGATTCTTGTGTTAGCTTGCAATATCAAAAATCATGGAAGTAGTACTCAGGTCATCATGGTCTAAATTATACCATTTGTGCTCGTACTCACTTTCAACATTTTTAAAAGCTCTATGATGATACAAAGCACAAAAGTACTATTAAAATGCCAATATTTGCATGGTTAAATTAGATTACATTTATAATATTTTTTTTGCATCTATAGAGTGTTTGTTACAAAAGCTCATGGGGGATACAAATTAATGTTGATCTTTTCTCATAAATAGATTAAGTATACTTGATGTTAACAAAAACATCATCATAATCATATAGTTACATCATTATATTCATTTGCATACATTCATACATTTGAATCAAATAATTTTTCATTTATCATATCACATTTTCCATATCACATAAAATTGCATGAAGAAAATCTCAAAAACATGAATCTCTATCATTTCATTTTCAAACATCAATCAAACATTTATATATCATACATCATCTTCATCTACATATAAATCTCTATCATATCATATATCATACATCCATTTATTACATCATATATCATATATCATTAATCCATCCATTTATTACATCATATATCATATATCATTAATCCATCCATTTATTATATCATATATCATACATCATTTTCATCCATTTATTACATCATATATTTGTATTTACACCAAAATAAAAATACAAACATCACATTCACAATGCATATCATATATCATTTAAGAACATCATATAGATGCATCATGCCTCCATCCATCATGCATCCATATATCATCCATACATCATCATTATACATCATCATAATAGAACATCATACATCATAGCATATCATCATGATATAAATTGCATCCATAACATCATAATAAAAGGATCATCACATAGCATATAGAACATGAAAGAAAATGCATCCATCAAAGAATCATATAAAACATCATAGATCAAATAGTCCACTACATATCATATAGATCAAACTAATAATATCAAGTATACAATGATGTCTAACATGAAGAGAGATATATAATAAAAAATGGCTATAATCGGAATGCACATCATCATATCAAATACAAAAAGGGGAATCACATATGAAGCTAAGTACTGCTAGCTCTAGATGGTGTAGGCATAGCAAGACCGGTCCCTCCACCACCACTAGATGTACCAGGATCTCTGGGGTCTCTCCAAAGAAGTTGTCATACCCACACTAACAACCCTAGAATGAGTCCTACCAGATCAGGACTTCCTATAGCTCGCTCTCTACTCAGAAGGGACATCATAATATTTACCTCTATAGTACTCCACCTCCCAACCAATACAGACAACCTCTCACATATAATCTGCTAGGGTGGTACCATCTTCTAGTCTCTATAATCTCTCAACTATGGCCTAAGCACCCTCTACTGTAAACCTGGTAGCATCCCTCTTAGCTATCAAGGATGTAATTTGAGCCTGGGCTCTTGCAGTCTACCTAGCAGCATCCCTCTTGGCTATCAATGCTATAATATGTGACTGTGTTGTAGCCAATTGAGCCTGCACTGATGATAAAGCCTTTGCATGTAATTGGGCCTATGCCTACATCTAAGCCCAAGTTTGAACCCTAAGCTTGAAGAAGTTGCTCCTGAACAGTCTCTAACTACACCTGAAGGCTTGCTATCTGCAACTGATCTAAAACATCCCTCACTTCCTACCTCTTACGAGGCACTATCTCCTCCAAAAAATCTAAGGTAGGACCCGACCCACCTGCAACCTCTCTACTATCAAATATATAGTCATCACCACTACTCTCATCCCTATTGCTCTCCTCTCCACTATCCTCCTCCTCACCAACATCCTCCTCCTCTCCAACATCCTCCTCAACATCCACATCCTCCACCTCAACCTCCTCTCTCATCTGCCTACGACTAGGTGCAACAACAACACCCTCCTCTGCGGGTAATGGGCTGGCTCATCAGGAATAGTAAGACGTGGAAAAGGATGAAAAGCCATAAACTTGGCATAATCTGCTGTAACTGGTGGCTCAAAAATTTTAGGATGGATATCCCACTCAAATGGCTACAAATACTGATACTCCTAAACAACATCATATGACAAAACGGGCCCCCAATCTGTAGTATTAGACTACCAATGGGCATAATGAGCAACACCCTGGGGCATACCCTAAACCATCCCATATTGTCTATACACTTGTTTGATCAAAAATATCTCTAGCACCCAATGAGTATGACCAATCAGTAGCATCAATTGATAGAAAAAAGACATTTGAATATCATCGACATCCCAATGCTTGTAGTCAAGGTAGGGACGCCATGTCACAGACTCTACGCCATCGATCACTCTCCTCCAATACTCTAACTTACCCAGTCTAGACTGAGTAAGGCAGCCTACATATCTGAACACATATGGTCTCATAGGTTGTCTCTATTTGACTAGCACTGGACACATGATAGCTATGTGCTCCCATGCACATACCTAAAGCAAAGTGATATCGACAGATAAACTCTGACCTCTAATATACATAGCTGAATGTAAATCATGATATAGGTGGGCGAGCATACACATCCCCCAAGCATATCTAGTCCCATGAACGACCATATTGTCAAAAACTCAACCCCAACCAATAGAGAATCCCTTTGACCTATGATTAGGACAAAGGAATCCTCTGATAAATCCAACAAGCACTGTAGGTAAAGTGGCATAATCAACTACCATCTCCCACCATGGAATCCACTCTCCAACAATATGCTCATCCTCAAACACCCTCCGAAGAGCATCAGTGCCACCCTACTCTAATGAATCGTATACAACAATGTCACCCACAACTGGTATCTGTAGGATCCTCCAGATATCCTCTGGAGTGACTATCATCTCATCGGTAGGAAGGTGGAAGGTGTTATGTTTGCTATGCCATCTCTTGGCTAGCGATTTCAATAGACCCCGATTAATCCTAATCTGGGGCATGAATAGTAGAGAAGACAAACCACATTATACAATGATTGTCGTGTTTGGCTAAGCTAACTAAGGTATTAGATCAAATGTCCATGGGAATCACTCTTGAACTTGAAGGTTCTCCAATGGCTCTTATTATCAGGAAATAATTCAAAATCAATACCCTTTGTAGAATCATCAAACATAAAAAGTATCCTATCAAAACTAATCAGCTCTTGGTGAGACTTTTGATCAAATATCATGAGCGAATATCATTGAACCTCACCTATCATGAGGTCAAAATATTAAGTATCATTGAACCTCACCTATCATGAGGTCAATCATCAATGCATCAAATCCACCTCACTTATCCTGAGGTTCATCAATCAAATTATAATTATTCCTTGCCTATCATGAGGATAATTATCATCAAATCAAACATCAAGCCTCGCCTATCATGAGGTTGAACATCATCTACTTGATCAAGATTATCAATCGAATCAAACCAATGACTGACACGATTAAAAATCAACAAAATCAAGGACAAATTTGACAAACTTCATCAATTTAATTTGAATGCACTAAAATAGGCATTCAAAATGCTAAAATCATGACATGCACCATTTCATCAGTCAAAAGTGCTATAACAGGCGATCAAAGCGCCATTTCACCAAAAGTGCCATTCTATAGGGTCAATGTGCTAAAACTTTGGGTCAAAGCGCTAAACAAATCAAAGCACTAAAACAAAAGTTCTAAGTACTAAACAATCTATTCTAAGTGCTAAGGAATCGACATCTCATTCCAAGTGGCTCAAATAGGTCTCTCTCACCAAATTTTCAAAAGTCAAAATGCACAAATGAGTGTGAAAAGGACCCTTTTGACCTTTTATAAGTTATTGGAGGTGGGATTTTTGTCGGGTTATTTATTTATTTGTATTTAAAAAAAAGAGAGATTATTTCAATAACATCCTAGGGCACTTTCTACATCAATTATCAGGAGATAAATTATTTCATAATTGAATATTTATCGAATCTACATCAAAATCATCGAAAAATCATAAAAAATTTGAAAAATTATGAAAAATTCAAACAAATAAAAAATTCATCAATTTATCTCCTGAGGGGGCATATCTCCATCAATCACTTGAAAATCATGTCTAGGGCATACTGGAAAAATTTTCGTCGATACTAGTTGTAGCAACACCAAATTTTCTTTGAAGCAATGTGTAAACACAACACTTCAAAGAGGGGAAAAATGTATACACCTAAAAATGGTCTAAATAATCAAATTAATTAAATATGCTTTATTTGATTAATTATCTTAATTTCTTGTACTATTAAATAAATAGAAATATTTATTTATAGTTCACATTCTAATTCTCCTGTTCTTCAATTTTAATTAAATATACAACTTCTATAGGTGGTGTTATTTAATTATTACATCATTTCAATCTTAATTAAATAAACAAAGTTTTATACTTTATTGTTTAATTATCATATTCCTTCTATTTTAATTTAATAAACAACTTCTATACTTTGTTTTATTAAATTATTTAATCCCTTTTTGCTAATTTAAATACATCAAAAAAATATTTAAATAAGGGCATAAAGCAAATTCATCTATTCACTCACCTACCAAATTTGATATTCCAAAATCCAATTTAATTCAACTAGCATTCACGGGAAGTTGTGGAGACAAATTTGAATCAATTTCTCAAATCTTCTTCCTCTGATCTTTCCTATCATCTTGTATGATGTTTTCATGGGGAGAAACCATTCCCTTCACCAGCTCCAGCTTCTTCATCTCTCACCCTTCAAATCTCAAGATTGAATCCAGGCCTCTATTATGTTGCCCCATCACAAATTGTTGTCATAAATCTATATATACAACCTTTCTTCACAGGAAATGGGACCTCGAATTTTTTTGCAAACTTACTCTACAACATTCATAACAATCAAGTAATCATATCAATATCAATAGCAATAGTATCTTAACATCATAGCAAATATAAGCATCGGTAGAATTCACATCACGACATCATCATAGTTTTACTGTAGCTTTCATTTATCAGGTTTCATGTTAGCATAGATTATAGTAGTATCATAGCTTTTTAGTTTCATTATCAATCATCACATCATTGCATTTAGCATCAATTCCATTCTCTAGATAGGAATTTTAAGAGTTATGGTGCACAAATATGAGAGCCCTCTGTGACTTGATAAATATTTGGAGATAGGAGACAATGAGATGCTTTCAAGCTTTCTGTGCTTTTAAATTATTTTAATTGCTCTTAAATCTTGATATAATGTTTCATTAAGAAGTGTTTTTATTTATGTTTACTTATTTACTCATTTCACACTTACAAAAACAAGTGTTGAACTAGAGGAAACACCAACACTCTTATCATCATTTAAGCTCATGGAAGAAGAGAACAATGAATTCAACTCATTATGCACTTTTTCATCAATCTTTGCAATATCAATGTTATCATCTAAATTAATCACAATAGGAGATCGAAGGATAATTTCTTTGGAAGGTTCTTGTTTATGTTGTGATGAGGGTATAGAGTCATCATGCCTTGCTTTAGGCAAGTTTGGATTTTGATTTTTTGTGTTTCTCTTTTCTTCTTTAGTTTGTAACATATGAGCAATACCACAATGTCTATGCCTATGCTCTCTAGCATTTCAATTTCCTTTCAATTTTTTATCAATTTGTAATTATGTAGGGGTAGGTTTGTCAATCATAGGCTTCTTTTCTTCCTGCAGGGGAGGAACCAAAGGAACCATGGGAGGTTGTTCAACCACTTTCTCTTTGGCTTTGTAAACTTGTTTCATTTTAGAAGGCACGATGGGATTGCTTTGATTGTCTCATGGTCTCTTATAGGAAATGTTAGGAGGACTTTTCATAGGTTACTCTTGGATATTTGGAAGGGATTTTTGTCCACTCATTATTTTTTCAAGGACGGGTAGCTGAATCATGGGTTGAGGCATATCTCTAAGGGATAATTCTACTATGCACTTTTCCTTAAAATTTTGATATGCTTTGAAAAGTAGTCCTCATGAGGTCTAATAGGTTCAATAGGCTTGGGCCAAAATAAATCCAATGAAAATTTCCCATCGGAAGACACATGATTAAAGCCACTATGGTGTACAATAAAGATCTCATTACCAAAGGGAAATGTAACACCCCACCTCGTAACCCTAGAGGATGACGCAAATACAATGGAAGCATAACAATTTTTTTTTTTAAAGTGTAATTAATAACAAGTAAAGTGAACTACACTTAATGCATACATCCTCTAAGGTACATGACAATGCTTACATTTGAATCCCATAACTTACAAAAGTGAACTAACCATAGCATATAAAATTAAACTTGTGATATAAAGAACATAGATCCAAAAGCATTAAAATTATCACATAAGATAAAAATTACATTAATGAATCATTCATAGATTGAATTCATTCCATAAAGCAGTTACAAGACTCATTTCCAAAATAAGGAAGATCATACAATAATGTTACAATTACAATGATACAACAATCCTCCTCAAATACAAATGAGGAGTAGTACATACACATAAGTATCCAACTAGACCAATAGTACAAAAGAGATGGAACATATCAACTGGAGCATGCGAGCTCTCCAATCTAGAAGGTCCTACCATCACGAAGATAAAGTGGAAAAGAAACGGTATAAGGTGCATCTTTCACCCAATCAAGTGGTACCTGAAGGCCCACCACCTCTGCTAGGAGATAGTAAAAGGGCTTCCTAGGAAAATCAACAACCTCTAGACACATGCAACACACAATACTATACCATACAAGTACAATACATACATAAAGGTTACAATGCCTCCAAAGTAAAAAAATCAAGTATACCAACTGCACAATACATACTATTTTCATAGGATCAGTGTCATCACAAAGTTGCATGGGTTACCCTTGAAGATCTTCTTAGGCCCTGGCCCCCATCTTGGGTTACCATGGTAGCCTCTCACAATCCTCGGCCCCACATGCAAACTGATGCAGAATCAAATATCTTTCAAAGAGATAAGATAATGATCTTTCCATTCCAGGCTTTCTCATCTCATCCCAAGTCTAAACAAGTCCTTGAGCCCATGAGTGAGGAAAAATTAACAATTTATATGATTTAAGCTACCCTTTCCCCTAATACAATTATTTAATTTCCACTGAATTAACTAACTCTCACATGAGTTACCCTGGCACCACTTTGTGCATTGACCCCTATTGAGAGCCACTCCCTTATTGACAACACAAGGATCTAATCCAAAACCAAAGGGTAAACAAAGTGCACACAATGGATATTAAATCCCAAACCAAAATATAAGAGGCAACACATCCCCATTCGTGGTAACAGGGTGTTTAAATTGAATCCCAACCAAGTGCACTACCCAAGGGAAATCAAAGGGTTGAACCATAAATCACAACAAGCCCCTCATAAAACATCATCTGGAAGACAACATACATGACTATCCAATTCCCCAAACTTACGAGAACAAAAGAAATCATAATTTAATAGGAAATTCAGGAAAGAAATAAAACTACCATTAGGATTTCCTAAATCCAATTTCCATTTCAATAATATGCAATAATACATTTCCCAAAATAAACCAACTTAATACAATTTCAATAATAGACAATAGAGAAATTAAATCTAATTGTCTATTTCAATTTCCCAATTACATTTTAATAAAAACCAATTCCCTTTTTTTAAACATTTTATTTTAAAATCATCTACTTGTGCATTTAATGCATCTATATAACAAAATATCCATTTAAATATATATAATTATATATACATAAATATATTATTTAATTATTTAAAAATGAATTACAATTTCAATTACATAACATATATACAAAATATATATTTATATATATATATATATAAATGACATACATATACATACATACATACATACATACATACATACATACATACATACATACATACATACATACATACATACATATATACATACATACATACATATACATACATATATATATATATATATATATATATATATAATATTTAAAATTTTAAAAAACATATTAAAATCGACAGAAAAATTTATAAAAGTATGGACAAAAGTTTAAAGGCTACCATAATACTGCAGCGCCGACCTATATATAGTGTCAGCTCCCGTTGAAGGGCGCAAGTCAGTGGAGGGCAGCATTGGGCTGCCTCCACAGTCCACCTCCCTATGGGGGCAGCGGCTGTGGGGACAACTATAGCCTCTCCCATATGTATTCAAAAACTTTAAATTTTTTCAACAAAACCTACGAATAAATAAAATTTGTCGTATGGAATTTTATCTCCATTTGTTTTCAATGTATAGTTTCTATAGGAAACTTCAAGAATAAACATGCATATATATATATATATTTATATATTTATATATGTGTGTGTGTGTGTGTGTATAAATCAAATACAATTGCGTAGAAGGGAAATTTTTTTTTAATAAAATTTTTCTACAAGAGGATATTTTCAAATTAACTAGAGGATTATAATTTTTTCCAAACCAAATAAATTAATTGGAAGAAAACAATAAACTCTACAGGAAGATCTTTTCCCATACAAACGAGATTTTCCACAAATTGACAGGAAGATTTTAAATCCATTCCTACAAAGATTTTCCAAATCTTCTATTGTTTTCCTTTTGGGATATATTTTGTTTAAAAATGATTCATACAAAGGTTTTCAAATTTCTTTACAAAATCTTTCAAATTTACAAGATATATTAAAGCTTCTACACAAATAACATATTCTTCTTGTACAAACAATCTTTCCAATTTGCATATAAGTAAAAACAATTTAAAGAACTTGTTTCTAGATGCTTGAGGAATTGATGTTTGAAGTAGAGCTTCACCTTCAGATTCCAATTTACCAAAGCTTCTTCCCAATTATCTACTTTTCCATAAAGATGAAAACAAAACTAGAGCTAAAATTCCTGAAGAACTTCTTCCCCGAATTTTTCAACAACTCTTTTCTAAAATATCTTTTCTCATTGTCATGAAGTAGCCTCTTTCCTCTTCCAGTTAATGCAAATATTCTCTCTGAGAATTAATTCCCAACAACAGTGTTTAATTTTTCTAACACATGTCACAAATAAAATATCTTTCAACCAAATCATAGACATTTCCTCTAAGATAATTACAAGATATTTATGCATTTAATACTTCATAATTCACATATTAATCTCTAATTAAATTCAATCTAATTAATTTAATCACTTTACAAAATAAATTTAATTTAATTAATTAAATCAAATATAAAACTTCTAACAATATTAATCAAAATTAATTAAATAATCATTAAAAACCATTATAAGAATTAATTAACATTAATTTCCCACATGACATACCTTGCAAAATAAATAAACGACAAGGAAAACAGAAACAACAAAACATGACCAACACAATGACTGATGACACACTGTGACTAGGGTTGTGGTTTGACAAAGAAATCCAGTTACTATCTCCCAATCAACTATTTTGTTGGGAAATGGACACACTCAAACCTATGAATCTAGGTGGAGTTGATGTTCTATACTTGCAATCCTACAATAGAACATATTTCGTACATGCATATAGATTATAAACAATCATGCCATGAAGAGAAAATCATAGAATCACAGGGCACTCGTAAGCGAGTGATGCAATCCCGTTCCCTTCACCAACACTGTACCACATCAAAACTGACAAAAACTAAAACATCAATTAACTACAGATGAGCATATATCAATATCCACAATCTATAAAGATTATCGCTGAAAGTTTCTAGATTGGATTGTGTCAGTATTTTTAGCATCATATTCTTGTTCATAAGCTGCAACATGATATTATGAAGGGTATCAGGTAGAGGGGAAAATTTACTATTACTATCCCCAAAGGAAAAAGGATTTTTCATATTTATAGTAGCTAGTTGGTTATCAACTTTTTGGTTTGGTTGAGGGGAAAATTAAGTTGTAAAAATCCCCTATTATGTTTCTTGAAAGGTTGGTAATTATTTTGAGGTGCGGATTCAAACTTTTTAGGATGGCTAGGGGAATTTTTCACATCACGACCATAAGAAAATTTTTGATACTCACGAAGGGCTATACATAACTGTGTGAAGGATGGGAATTTCAACATTTGAAGTTTGGTTTGGATTTTGTTTTGTAAATTGGAAATAAAACTTCATTGAAGGTCAACATAAAGAATCTTAATGTTTATTTTTGAATAAAGCATTTGATATCATGCTATGAAATAAGTGGATTTCTCATCATCCTTTTGTTTCATGTCATTAAATTGGCTAGGATCATCTTGGGACCCATGTGAATGTGGAAGTGGTTGTAAAAAGAATCAATAAGCTCATTGAATGAGTTTATTGAGTTGTTCAATAAGGAGAAAAAACACTCTAAAGCAGTATCCTTGAAGGACCTAGGGAAGAGTTTAGCCAAGAGCTTATCTTCAAAGATGAAGTCACTACATAGGGCTATGTAGTGGAAACATGGCTAGTAGGATCTCCTTTCCCACAATATTTCTCAAATATAGGAACTTCTATACCTTGTGGCATTTGTGTTATCAATATCTTTAGGGATAATAGGTTGGTTTTGATATATTGTGAAGGTTGACTATTGTTATTTTGATTTAGGATGGAAATTTATTGTTGAAGGGCTGATGTGTTTTGCAAAACTATGTTAATGATGGGATCATTGTTGGTATTGTAAGATGGAGGGGAATAATGTGGAGCGGTGTATGTATGCAGAGGGAAAGTGAATTGTAAATTTTTGTGAGGGAGGATGGTATTTGGATGCACAAAGCTAGAAGGATTCCCTATGGAAATACCTAAGGAAGTGTTGTCATTGCTAGTAGGTTGAATGGTTGTGGTAACTTGAGTACTAGTGTATGTAGGAATAGAGATGGGTATTGTAGAAGGAGGAATTGAAGTTCTACCTTGGATTTGGGTATACCCCAAAGCTTGAGTACAACTAGTCATGATAGGGATGGTGTTGTTAACATCATGCCCATTGGTTGTAGGTAAGGAAGTCATGGGAAATGAGGTATGCATGTTATGATCCATAGGGGGTTGATTATCAACACTACTATAAAGAGAGTTAGAAAACCTAAGATCCACAGTGAATGGTGTATCATGGGATGACATAAGTGTCAAACTACGTCTGAAAAATAGTATTGCTAATAGGACACCAAGTTGTAAAGCTCATACAAGTTTCACAAACTCAATGCCAACCCAAAATGGAAAGTAGGGTAAGATGCAATGCAATGACCTAGAATGCAATATGTAAATACAATTTTCATATTCTAAACAAGGTAATTTTCTTATTACATTATGTAAAACCCTAAAAATGAAGTCTTTTAAATGCAATTTTGAAATCACACAATGCACAAAATTTATCAAATCAACCTAGATATGATCAAATTGATGAAATATAAATTCTACAAACAATAACAGGTATATGAAAACAATAAACAAGAATGCAAAAATGGATGTTTTAATGCCCAAAAAATCAGAATGTGACCTAATCAAGGACCAATTTTCCCTAGGGTGAATGGGTCCTAGGTGAGGGTTTTGAAATAATTTTTTACAAATTTTTGAGTGAATTTTAGTAGTTTCATGAGATTTGTTACAAAATGTTTCAATTTTATTTTTCTGTGAATTCAATGTGGAATGCAAGTGAAAAATGTGACAAAATGACAACCTAGAAAAGATAGTTTGATATGCAATTTTTTTTTCATTTTCAAATGCGGGTGAATGCTATGTAAAATGGTATGCAAGATGACTGATTTTTTTTATTTTTTCGGATTTAAAGAATGCAAAATATGCAATCCTAAAACCCTTAAATGAAATGCAAAGTTAAATGCAAACTATACACCCTAAATGAGACCTAATTCATTGAAAATAATACTAATGAATGCAAGATCTAAATCTAGGATGAAAGAGGAATCCAAAATAAAAAAATGAAATGATCAAAGTCAGTTTCACCAAAATAAAATGAAGAAAAATAGGGTGAAAGGTGAGAATGAGAACCATGATGCACCTATTTCTCTAATTTCATTCAAAATGTCTCTTACAAAGTGAAAACGAGAAACAATAATCAAATCTAACCCAAACATCAGTCAAAAGGAAGATCTGGAAAGGGTAAAATGATGTGTACCTATCACCAAAGGTGATTTTTCAAACCTCAGTAAGGACTCATTTTCCCAATGGCGAATAGGTCCTAGCTAGGGTTCCTGGAAAATTGTTTTTGGGTTCTCTTCTACCAAGTCTGTACTACTAAATTCCATTTGTTCACTGTCAGAAAGTCAAAAAAAAATCTTGTAGATCAATTTCCATAATTTGACAACTTTGCAACTTTCTTCAATTTTTCTCTCCAATTGATCTTCAACCTAAAACCTACAATCACGCATCAAAGAGAGAAAAATGTTGTTTGTTAGGTGAATGGGGGTTTGCCTTGGTCAAACCCAGTTTTGGTAATTAAACCTTGAAATCCAATCAAATAGCATGAAGGAAGGAATGATGAATGAACAATGTCACAACTAACCAAACCTTATTTAAACCTTGAATAACAAATCTACAAATTAGGATGAAGTGGCCTTAATGAATATAGATCTTGATCATGAAACTTGTCTTGAAATGATGTCCTTGATATGTTTTATTAGATCTTGAATACTACATTACCATATTAGCTCAAACAACATGAATGATGCAATACATATTTGACATGATAATGGAACCTTGATTGCTGCAATAATCTTTTATAAATCTTCCCTTGACTGCCTTAGAAATTCCTCTTGAATGCTCTATCAATGCTCTTGTGAAATATTAGGTGAAACTAAGTGAAATAGCCTTGTATTTATACATATCTTAACTTTAATTCCCAAAATTAAAATATCACAAGTTGAAATTGAATTATAGATTTGAAATCATTAAAATACCACCAAAAACATATTTCAAAGAGGGGTCCTAGGTCTAAGTGAGGACCCATTTTCCATAGGGAAAATGTGTCTTTGGTCACTTACCTAGGATGTACATTAGACAATGTTAAACATTATGTAAAAATAGGGTCCTAGGACTAAGTGAGGACCCATTCGCCCTATGGTGAAAGAGTCTTAGGTCACTTACCTAGGACACACATCTTCCAAAGTTAAGTGTTGTGTAATGGAATTTATGAATGTCGGGTTTTATCTCTCAGAATTTACATTTAATTAGGATTGGATTTGAATCAAAGTGGCCAATTAAGGAAAATTATCCTCAATCAATTAGTAAAGCCCTAGATTAGCGTGAAAGTGTAAAGATACACCTTACAACACCCTAAATAAGGCACAATTAAGTCCATTTAATCTGAAAGGGTCCTAAAATTAATGTGAATATGAAAAACATATTACAACACTAAATTAAGGCATAATTAAGCTCATTTTATTATTAATGATTCCTAATTAAGTGTGAAAGAAGGATACTTTTTCCTACACTACAATATTAAATAATAATTGAGTTGTAATTAGAATTAGGTTAGGATAATATTTGAATGATTTTGAAATTTCCCTAAGGTTTGGTAATAGATATCCTAGTTAAATTTGTATGAGGCGAATGTCATAATAATAGATAGAGTATGGTTTTGACATGAAAATTCCCCCAGAGCTCAATGTATGACACTATCCTTAAGGTTTCTAAAAAAAATGAGAAATGAAAAGAGATAGCTATGAATTAAAATAAATTATACCATGGAAAGTTACCATTCAAACTACATCAGATTGGAGGATGGGATGTGTGAATTTGATGAGAGTAATAATGAAGAGGATGATTTCGCAATTAGGACAATGGGTTCAGTGTGAAATCATGAGAAAAATGTTAGAAATGTCTTATTTGTTGTTGATGTATGATGTTGACGTAGTTAGTACAACTTGGAGATGTATAAGTCAAGAATGATGGGCCTGTCCAACACCTTGAGAAGTGGGAAAGTGGTTCTCCTAAATGATGATGAATCACGTAGTTGCATTGATGATAAGAGTTCTACCCAGGAGATTAGGAACAATAGAAACCCTCCTAGCATACCACAAAATGGGTAGTGATAGGGACATGATAGGATAAATACTTTTTTGCATCACAAAATAGGTGACAAAAAATTCTTGCAAGAGAGGAAGCATGCTAACAAGTCTAAAATGGAATAGAAGAAAAAAATGTTAGTATCTCTGAAAGATTTAATAAAGAGGCTATGGAGCACTATCAATGAGAGGGATAGGGAGTTGCAGAAAATAGGACTCCTAGAGTCATAAAATGACCCCTATCCCACCACAAAATAGATAGCAATAAGAAGACAAAGAATAGAGCTCTTGTAGCATTATGTATTTGGATTGGAGTGGATTTTTTTACAATTTTGATAATAATAACAAACTATTGGTTTCCCAATTTTTAGTTTGTTACCACTTAGAGGTGTTGAAAAACTAGTCTTCACCCCTAAGGTTATTATTCAGTTAGAACCCATTAGTAACCTGATTTTTAGGTAATAACTATCCAACAATGCAAGAAGGTTTTCACTGTTGGATTTTTTATCTTTTTTTTTAATTATTATTTTTTAAATAGTGAAAGTAACTAAGGGGTACTTGAAGAGGGGACAAGAACTTGATCAAGAAAATTGAGTTCCTTTCTCAAACTAGAAATAAAATTTTCTTTTGCAATAGGTCACTTGTATAGTTTTAAGCGATACAAATTAACAAGGGACATATGATTAGAATCCATGGTATGAAGCCTTATTTTCCCATTGTCGTAGAAATTCTTGATCTCATAAGGTCCTACCCATCTAGTATGGAATTTTCCCTTAAAATGTAGAATCATAGAGGACTGCCCAATATCTTAGCTAAAATGACTATTGTCGGATGAAACAGTCATGCTAAAGAGCACATTGTTTTAATTGAACTATCTCTACATGGAAAAAATCTTGTTGCTGCATTTTATCTAGTGAATGGAGTTGATCAATCCTTTATTTTTAAGCATTAGTTATATTCAATTCTAATTGTAAATTAGTACACAAATTTTTAATTTTAAACTCAATAGGTAATACAACTCTTTTACCATATACAAGTTCCTAAGGTGTAAGACCGGTGGTAGTCTTCCACATTGTCTAATAAGCCCATACTGCTTAAGGAATCCTAGCCACCCAATCCTTTTGATGAAGTGCTAATGTTTTTGTAAGGATATTATCAAGTTATCTTGATTGATTACTTTGACTTGGCCATTTGCTTGTGAGTGATATGGAGAAGATTTATGATGTTAAATCTCATTTTCACAAACTAGAGCAACACTTAGATCATATGTGAATTGTGTCCCTTGATCTATTACAATCTCCTTTAATACCCCAAACCTTGTGAAAATATATGTGTATTAAATTAGCAACTTTAGTATCTCATGCATGCTTTAGTGCAACGACCTAAACCCATTTGGTAACATAATCAATGCAAACCAAGATTTATTCTTTATTTTTTGACGGAGGGTTGATAGGTCTCATAAATTCTAAACCCTATTTTCTAATTGGTTCAATAGATAATTGAGGTTGAAAATTTATTTCATCTAAATGTGTGGGTTAGTCCATGCATTGACATTTGTCACAATATTAAACATATTTCTTGCAATCCTTGTGAATTATGGGCCAGTAATATCCAACGGTAAGAATCTTGTTGGTTGTCCTTTGGGCTAAAAAATGTCCTCCACATGGTTCAATATGACATGTGAAAATTATATCAAACACATCATCTTTAGCTACATAAGGTGCATGACATTATCAATTCCAGTGCAAAAGAGAAGTCGATTGAGCTATGTGTACTGACCACTTAGTCCAACAAGTTTTTGACAATTTGTAGGAGAGAAATGTTGAGGAAAGTTGCGAGTGACTAAATAGTTTACAACATTTTCAAACCATGGAATTTTAATCAAAATTGAAAAAGGTGGTCATCTAGAAAAGCATCATCAACTCTAGTATAGGTTCATCCTAACTTAGTAACCTAGATAAGATTATCAAGTATAGTAATATCAAACTCTTGTAATAATAATAACCATTTGATAACCCTACCAATAACAACAAGTTTATTCATTAAAAACAATATTGTTGAATGATCAATATGAATAAATGCTTTGTATCTAGTAATATAATGATGAAATTTATTAATTGCATATACAACCACAAAATTCATTTTCAATGACTCTCAACACCTGTGAAATTTTTACTAATGTGATAATGGAATAGAAGAGTGTATCCTCTTTCCAACCTAGTACAACTCTCATTGAAGTATATGAGGCATCTGTATGAATGTGGAATGGTAACTCCTAATTCGGTCCAAATAACATTGATGTGGTAACAATTTTTTACTTTATTGTCTCAAAGGCCCGTTGAAATTCCATCATCCATGAGAAGGTATTATCTTTTCCTAAAAAAAACAAAAATTGGTGAGCCAATTTTACTAAAATTTTGAATAAACCTTCGACAATATAAAATGTGTCTTAAGAAACTACAAAAATCTTTCTAACAAGCAAGTGCGGGTAAATCTTGAATTATTTGTACCTTTTTAGGATTAACCTAAATTCCTTTGTAAGAAATGTAATGACTTAACAATATACCTTTTATCATTAGAATATGACATTTTTCATGTCTGAGGGATAGATTAGTGTCCTCACATTGTTGCAAAACATTTTCAATATTTCCTTTAGCTTCCTCATAAGTGTTACCATATATAGTAAAATCATCCATATAAACTTCTACACAATCATGAATAAGATCAACAAAAATACTCAAAACTACCCTCTAAAAAGTGGCACATGGGTACTACATAAACCAAAAGGTAGAACATTATATTCAAATGTTCCCCAAGGACAAGTAAAATTAGTTTTATCTTGATCTTCATGTGCTATCTGAATTTGATTGTATTTGCTAAAACCATCCATGAAGGAAAATAACTTTTTTCTTGCAAGAATATCAAGAAATTGATCAATAAAAGGTAATGGAAAATGATCCATTTTTAGTTGCTTTACTAAGAGCTCTATAATCAACACAAATTTTCCACTTACCATTCTTTTTAGGTACCAAAACCAAAGGAGAAACCCATTGACTATCTAAGATTGGGTAAATAAAAGCTTACATTTAACAATTCCATGCAAAGTGGGATTTAACCATTTTTGTGGTTGTATGACTAGATGACTATCTTCTTCTATATGTATGTGGTGTGTGCAAGTGACTAGATGTATGCCACACATGTCCTATTATTCTCGTGCAAATGTAGCTTTATGAATTTTTAAAATGGAAATTAGGTCCTAAATTTGTGCAGTGCTCAAGTGTGGATTGATATTAAGTGTACTACCAAGAAAAAATTCCATTTCTTGTGATTGTGCAGGTGAATTTATAGCAAGTAATTGTGAAGTGGATGGTAGAGATGTTTCAATAAATAAAAACAGGTTATACAAATAGTCATTTGATAATAATTAGTGTAATGTAATAAAATGTTGAAGAGACTGTGAATCACTTAGAAAAGGAAAAAAATTGAATGGAAAATTATCTCCGACATATGAATTATGGACTAATATTTCCAAAATACCATTAGATGAATATCAATTTTGAAAGAAATTAGCAAGAATGATATCTTCAAATGGTTCATCAATATCTATACATTGATCAATTATTAAAACATGAAGTGATTCATCCAAGTCACTATTAACCCATAAAGGATCTTCAGTCTCCAAAAAAGATTATGCTATTGGGTATAATGTTAACTGCTCTATTTTTTCACCATTAGAGATGACCATGTTACCTGATCAACAAATAATGGCATAATCTAATGAAACTAATGAAGGCCTTCCTAGAATCAAAGGGTATCCCCAAAAATTTATTTTAGGATGCAAAATCATAAAGTCAGTTGGATACTCCCAAGAATCAACAAAAATAATTACATCTCCAATCATACCTTCAGGCTTAACCAAAGAATGATCTACCACTTGTAGGACTATACTTGTGGGCCTAAGTCCCTAGAGATGTGATTTTTCCTTAGTTTTATTTATCATAACATTTATAGAAACGCCTAAATTAGTTAGTGTATTTGAAATAAGAATATGACCACTATGTACCTATATCATGGGACTCCCTGGATCCAGATACTTGGGAATTGAGATATTCCCTAACATAATATTAGAAAGTTATCCAATAACTTGAACAATTTTTGGATCCTTTTTCTTCTTCAACTTCCAAGTACACCACTCTTGAACTGTCTTTGTGTATATAAAAATATCCTTAATTACCTGCAAAAGAGGAATTTCAATATTGACATTCCTTAACTCATTAACAAGATTAAATTTAGGTTGAGGTATTTCCTTTTGTATTGGTTGGGATTTAAATTGATTAAGATATGAGGGAAATTTTGGTGGCATAGTTTTCTTATCTTGGCTTTCTTCAAACTCTTCTTGTGAATCATCTATTTCAGTAATTAGTTCCTTGAAGAGATTTTCCTAACCTTAATTGTACTCCATTATATCTAATGTATTAGAAAGATAAGTTGGATACCCCACCACCTCATTATTATAGACAAGTTGTGCCACCTTATTGTTTGGATTTGGTGATGCTTGAGCAAGCATTGGTGTTTCCTATTATGATTGTGATGGATTGGATAGTGGATTACTAGATGTGGGTGGTAGCAATGGTAAAAATTATTGCGGTTGCTAGTATGGAGTGACCATAAGTGGTGTGGGATATGATAGATATTGTAGAATTATGGCACAAAGATGTCCTTCATGCTTGTTTCCACAGTTGTGGAGTACGGGTTTGGCCACTTTGGATAAGGTGGAGGTTGCTTCCAACCTCCATACCATCCAGATTAGTTTGAAAAAGGACTAGGTTGATTACTAGGCACTATATTATGAGGTGCATAAAATTCATTCATCATTCCTAGAGGCATAGCTCATGGAGGCCAAGTCCTTCACTGAGCCATATAATAAACATGTTCTTCAATATAGTCAACATTTTCCATATTTATCGAAAGAGGTCATAAGGTGGTATTTATACTAGCATACTCTAAGGAAGAAATTTTTCTTTTATTATAAGGACACTCCTCACTAGTATGTTTCTTATGACATATAGGATAGAAAATGGAAAATCCTTTTTCAACTTCTTCCTACTTTTTACATGTATATAAGGTATTAATTTTCTTTCCCATATGACTTAAAATATTATTTTTAATCCATCGAGTAATATAGCTAGCTCATGCTTAGTGATACCTATTGTAATTCCAAAGGAGACATGCTTCCCAAGATAGCACCTTATAGTCTAGGTGGATCTTGAGTAATTCCTACCAATATCACAAATGCCATCAAATATTAATTTAGAAATGTCTCCACCACCTATAAGATTCAAAAAATCAATACATTCATCATGAATTCCTCTAATAAAAATCATATTAATAGCATCATTATTTAATCTTGTATGTCTCATTCTTTAGCGACTAAATGAAAATCATTCAAGGTAATCTCCCAGAGTTTCTTCTTCTCACTACTTCATACAAAAGATCTCATCTTGAACCTCCTTTATCATGCAATACTCTCAATACTTTGTCAAAAATGTTTCCTTCATATCTTCCCAAGTGAAAATATGTTGGCAAGAGACATTGCACAAGTTATCTAGTGTTTTCATTGATGGAAAACCTAGTCACTAACTTGATCCGCTCATCAACATTTACCCATACCAGAAGTCAAATTTAAGTTTTGTGATTAAATGTCAAACTAGAAAAAAGCATCTGATAGAAATGAGTTCATCAATTCATATGAATTTTTTTGTTATCATTTCAAGTTTTGGATCTTAGGGAAGTTTTTTAGATGTATGATCTATATTATCCTTGAATCTTAGTGCCTTGTATTGATTTGTGTGAAAGTTAGAAGATCCGATTGATTTTTTTTCTGTTTAACCAAGCAAAAAGGTTGACCCGATGAATGTAGCATATTGTGGATATTCAAGGAGTAATTTTTTAAGTGTTTTTGTGTTTGAACATGTTGATTTGGGTCCTCACTATGTTGTGTTTGACTTTGGTTGGTGCACATTGAAAATTATTTGTGGATTGAGCTAACCGTTTGTAAATATTTTCTATTTTGTTGAAGCCGACATGTGGTTGATTAAATATTTAGTTGTGGATATATATAAGTGGTCATTTATATCATTTTGATATATGTAAAAAGTGTGTTGATGTGTGTTGTGAAATTCAAAAGGATTTTAGAGAAATTATGCATAATTTCACTTGTGCATAAAAGGATTTGTGATGCAAATTAAAGTAGATAGAGCAAAAGAGTAGAATCAGATAGAAGGTCAAGAAAGCGATTGATGTGCTTAACCAGAACTATAATTAGGAATTAGTAGATGTTTTTTTTTAGTTCAAATCTTCTAGATGTAATCCAAATCTTTTTGTAAGACAATGAGTCTTCCTTTTATATTTGAGCAGTGAGGCAGTGTGCCTGAATGCATGTGCATTCCTTTTGTAAACACTTATTTGAGTATACTCAGATCATATTGTGGATTGAACTCCACCATGGTTTTTCCCCTAACAGGGTTTCCACATAAAAAATCCTTGTGTTATGGTGTTGTGGTTGCTTGTTTTGTGTTCATGCATCTTTCTTTTGGTTCAATGTTATAAGTGGTTTAGAGATCAGATTAATAAAGTTAAATTTTGTAGAACATTGATTCACCCCCCCTCTCAGTGTTCCTTGATTTCAAGAATTGGTATCAGAGCCTAGTTCCTCGGAAGAAGTTTAAAAGCTTGGGGAAGATTCGGGAAAGTGATTCAATGGATTCTAGTAGTCTTCAACAATAATTTTTGGTGGCCCTAGATGATCTTGATCAATCAAAATCTAAAGTCTGGGAATCGCAAGCAAGCCTCATGAATGTTGAGAAATTCATTCAATCATTGAAAGATAAAATCAATAAGTCCAGGGAGAAGAGAAGGGAACTCTATGATTAGATCAAGAAAAAAGAGAGTAAAAGCATTAAAGATGAACAACTGATTCAAGCCCTAAAGGAAAAGATAGAAGAATGTGAAAAAATTTCCAGAGATAATGTAGTCCTAAACCATGAGATGGAATCTATTGTGATGAGGATGACCAAGGAGATTGAAGACAAAAAGAAGAATGAAGATAATATTGCTCAGTCCTTGAAAGAGAAATCTAAAGAATGCAGCCAAATTACTGATGGATTCAATCAGGTGGAGCTTGAATTGGAACAATCTAGAAATAATGAAGAAGAGCTTGAAAATTAGATTATTGATCTTAGAGATGAACTTGCTAATACAAATGAATTCAAGGAGAATTTCAAGATTAGATCATCCAATCTTGATGGACTAATTAAAATTCAGAGGACTGGAAATGGCATGCGGTGTCTTGGATATGAGAAAGGAGAAAGTTCTGAATCTAGAAAAAGGAGATTTAGGCAAGGAAATCAGATGAACAAAGCTTGAAGGTATCTAGTAAGACAACCTAATGCTCAAAAGTTCAATGGTTACTAATTTTTTTGCAATAAATTTGATCATATGGTGGCTCAATGTAGAAGTAGAATGAATCTAAGTGGTCCATCATTCTTAGGTCAGTGTTTTCATTGCAATAAGTATGGTCATAGGTCAAATGAATGCAAAAATGTGTCAAAAAAATTTCAATAGAGATGTCAAATGTTATACATGCAATAGATTTGGCCATATTGCTAACCAGTGCAAATCAAGAGAAAATAAATGGAACAAATGGTGTAGACAAAGAAATGTGGTGTGCTACAATTGCAACTAGTCTGGTCACATTGCTAGATTTTGTAGAAGTAGAAAGGGTCTGATAAATCAAAGGAAAATCATGCAGAAGGATGAAAAGGGAAAAGGAAAAGTTACTTTAGATGAGATCAGGAAGCAAATGAAGAATACATGGGTGAAGAAGATTCCTTCTATTGTAGGAAATGATTCCACACTAGAATTTGGTTCTGGTAATTCTTCTGGGAATTAGTTTAAGGCCTCTAGCCTAGGGGGAGTTCTCAAGAAAACATTTTAAAGCCCCTTGTCAGTAGTTGGTACTAGAATGTGGTAGATTACAATGATTGCATTAGTGATGTGCAAATGTTTTGAAATGTCTTGTGAGGGAAATTTGTGCAAAATTGAAGGTCTGTAGAAGAATTCTCTTTTACAATCTATGAAAATAGGGTATCTGGAAAACCTAGGGAAAAATAATTTATTGCAATAAAAAATTTAGGTGCGTGAATGATAAAAAGCCATTTTTATCCCTCATTTGTCACATTGCATTTCAAGAATGAGAAGGTTGGAGTGCTCTAGAGTGAAATTTAGTGAAGTCTGGTGAAGATTCAAGTCTAAAAGCGATTTGGTGATCAAACCCTAATCTGGTGAAAGGTATTTATCTGTAAACTCGTGAACTTGAAAATTCTAGAAATGGTTGCTCCATTGGTTGTGGTTATTAAGGATAGGCCCCATCCAAAATTCAGATGGAACCCATTTAAATCCATCAAAATAGAACTTTTAGTTGCATTTTCCTCTGTTCCATATGGCATTTTTCATATCGAAGATATTAGGGTATACATTCATGCAAATGTTGAAAAGTTAGGAACCTCCTGGAGTTGCTAAATTTGTACACCAATCACCTTGTGGGAGAAGATTTCTATGTAAAACATGAATTCAAAACTTTGGAGGAGAAGAAGTTCACGTAAATTATGAAATTTCCTGTGTTCGAAGAAAATGAATGGGTTCGGTATATATTGAGTCGAGTGCATGTCGAGTTTATGTGGTTAAGTCATCCTTTTAGGATCATAAAGGAAGCCATAAGGATTGTTACTGGTTTAAATTCATCTAGTGGGTTACCCACATTGAAAGCTATGAAGAATCAAACAGTCACAAATGCAACTGGTTCAATGTTCAATAAGAGAGCTATGACAATTGATGATATTATTGTAGATGTGAGATTTGATTCCATGGTCATTAGATACAAGATTTATCACTCTATTTGGGAAAATTATGTATTCGGTACAATAATATATGTATCATATCAGGTGGTCAAAGAAAATGTAGATTATGACCTGTGTGAGTTACTCTGGAGCCAACTAATGGAGAATCTTGGAAAAATCAAGAAGGATAAGAAGAATTCTTTCAAGTATGGTAATATTTTGTTGTGTTTATTCTTTTATTTCATGAATGAAGTTCCAGGAGTTGGAAAATTTCAATGGAAAGGTAATAAATCGGTAGTTGTTCAGATTAAAGACATCTTGTATGGTATTGGTGATAGTAAAGCTAGAAAAACTGCTATCCAGGGCTATTTCAAGAACTTTCAGAATGAAATGCAAGCCAGGGAAAGGATTCCTACATCTATTGTGGAGAAGTATAAGGATACAATTTGCTTCATGGTTGATATTAATCAATGCTTAATGGAATTTTTTGATCCTAGAACAGTGTGGATAATGCCTATGGGTTATGAGGTTGAGGAAAACATTTTGGAGTTGTATGCTCAACACTTGTTGATTAAACCTCAGGATCCAACAGAAGAAAGGTTTGGTACCTTTGAGGAAAAGAATATGGAAGTTCATGCTCAATTGAAGAAGCCAATAATAATCCATAAAGTAAGAAAAGAAGTGTAAGCTTTTGCAGAAAGCATGGGGATATCAGCTAAAGTTGTAAGGGAAGCTAGGAGGAAAAGAGAACAAGTTGAAGTAGGAGAGCCAAGTATAAATGATTTTTCTAGTCTAGAAGCATCCTCTGCTAGATCTAGATCCACAAGGAGCTTTGTTCTCTCATATGGTCCTACAAAGAAAGAAATCCCTGTGAAAGCTCAAGTCAAGTCATCTGGTAGAGAAGGAAAGAGGAAGAAGGACAAGAGAACAAGATTCTAAGTTGTTTCAAAAGTTAAAGAAACTGAATCTGATGGATAGATAAGAGAAATTAAGCATAAGGGCTCAAAGGAAACAAAAGTCACAAAGGAGAAGCCCTCCAGTGAAGAGAAAGCAAAGAAAAAGATGAAAACTGACAAATCAGGTATGTCTATAGAAGAAGTGGAAAAATCCTTGATTAAGGATGGTAATCTTAGGCCACTTTATGAATGGTATGACAACTTTGATAGTTCTTGTCAAAGAATTCTTGAGGAAGCATCAATAAAGTATTTGAATAATTTCAATATGACTCTCATTGAAATAATGTCTGAGTTACCAAAAGGTTTGTATGAAGTTCTAGAAATGAGGAGAGTTAATGCAAGAACTGAAGAAAAGAAAATGAGAGAACAGATACTTGTTGATCTGTGTCCGGTGATGCCTATCGAAGAGATGAAGAATATTATAAATGAAGCCAAAATGGATTTTAAGAGAAAAACAAGGGTGAACAAGTTGATGATTGGGAAAACTGAAGAAGTTTCAAAAGAAACTGAGAAAATCCTTAAGGCAATTATGTTAAAGCATAGATACAATGTTGTCTCTGAAGAAGTGCATGTTGAAGATGCTCCATCTAGTCCAGTAACAAAAGAAGGAAAATAAGGTACATTTGAGGATACTTTGAATCCTCTAGACATACATGACACTAAAATTCTTATGGATACTAAAGCTCCTAAAGTTGTGTTGGTTGAAGAAAAAGAGATTCCTAAAGTTATGGAAGAATCAGTGATTGAAGAAAAGAAGACTGAAGTGAAGGATATTCATGTGGAAGCAAGAGACATTGTTAAAGTAGTGAAGGACTTTTTGGAAGAGCAACAATAGAAGTTTGATCCTAAATTGAATAAAGGTCCTATCAACTTGGCTACTTTATCTCCCATTGAGAAACTAAAAGTTGCATCATTTTCTCAGGCCAAGGCAAGGGAGGAGATTTTGAAATCTCATATTGAAGATAGTGAGTTGTTAAATCTTGCATCTAGTATTTTGGAGAAGATCATACCTTCATATATCAAGGATTCATTTGATTCTTCATCCGTTCAGCTGAGAAACTTGTTAATTCTGTAAGTACTCACTTTGAGTCACTTGAGAAGTCAACTATGGATAAAGTTCAGAAGGATTTTGATGCTAACAGGCTCGGTAGGTTGAAAGGGATTATTGCTAATGATAAATATTTCTTAGCTACCTGTGTAAATAATATTCAAAGTTATTTTTCTGAAGTAGAAACATTTATAAGTCATGTTTATCATTGTCTAAGTTCACTAAGGACATTGAAAAGAAAATGAAAGAATATGAGAAATAGTTAGCAGATATTTCTCAAGAATTTGATCCTCTAACCATTTATGTTGGAAAGAAAGAAGGTCAAGTCATATCCCTACTTGACAAGATCAAAATTTTGAAGCATGAAGAAGTAAAAATTGTTGAAAGAGTTTATGAGCTTAGAGGATTGATTGGTCCTAAGATGGAGACAATGCTTAATGCTTTGAGGGAAGCACAAGATGCTATGGCAGTTAGTGATCTAGTGTACCTTGAGTTAGGAGAGATGTAGTCCTACTTATTATGTGATCACATGACTATTTTGGAGAGTCTCAAAAAGAGCTGGGACACTAGCTTAAGCCTACTGAAGAGGAATTTTGTAGATATATTCAAGTTTATGTAATTTGTAGAAGCAAGTTCTTACATATGCAGTTTGTTTATACAAATTTTGGTTGGTTTTTTGGTATGCGGATTCTCACCTTTTTCATTGATGCCAAAGGGGGAGAGCGGGAAAGTAAAAAAATGTTATAATCATATCAAGGGGAGTTGTGTTTTTGAAGTTTTGAAGGTTGGCAGTGTATTCATGTTGGTACTGATTTGACACTTAATCATTTTCACTAAGTGTTGCCATCAATGCCAAAGGGGGAGATTGTTGGCAAGAGACACTGCACAAGTTATCTGGTGTTGTCATTCATGGCAACCCTAGTCAGTGAATTGATCCACTCATCAACATTTTCCCATACCAGATGTCAGATTCAAGTTTTGTAATTAACTGTCAAACTAGAACAGAGCATTCGATAGAAATGTGTTCATCGATTCATATGTAATTTTTTGTTATCATTTCGAGTTGTGGATCTCAGGGAAGGTTTTTTGATGTATAAACTATGTTATCCTTGATTCTTAGTGCATCATATTAGTTTTTGTGAAAGTTAAAAGATCCAGTTGATTGTTTTTTTGTTTAACAATGCAAAATGGCTAACCCGATGAATGTAGCATATTATGGATATTCGAGGAGTAATTGTTTAAGTGTTTTTTGTGTTTGAGCATGTTGATTTGGGTCCTCACTATGTTGTGGCCAACTTTGGTTGTTGCACATTGGAAATTATTTGTGGATTGAGCCAATAGTTTGTAAATATTTTCTATTTTGTTGAAGCTGAAATTTGGTTGATTAAATCTTTAGTTGTGGATATATAGGCGATCATTTATATCATTTTGATATATGTACGAAGTGTGTTGATGTGTGTTGTGAAATTCAAAAGGATTGTAGAGTGATTATGCACAGTTTCACTTGTGCATAAAAGGATTTGTGATGTGAATTAAAGCAGACAAAGAATAAGAGTAGAATTAGATAGTGTAGATGTCTAAATTTGGACACTTAATTTATCCAAATTCATCCCCTTCCGTCTTATTTCCGTTAATTAAGTAATACTGCTATTATTTAATTAATATCTTTAATTCTGCCAAATCCCTAAGGTATTTAATCAATAATACCTTATCTCTTTAATCCTCCTTCCATCAATTGAATTAAATAAATATTCCATTTATTTAATTCCCTTCATGTCACATCCTCCATCATTTTTATCTTATCCTAATCCATCTTCTAATCTCATCATTAGGATGTGCACATGCCTAATCCTTGATTAGGATCGTCATATCCTCCAACTTTTGCAAGTTGGCCTCTAATCTCTTAGCCACCTAACCATCCTCTAATCCTTCAGCTAGCCTAATCAACCTCTCAAGGAATTTTTAATTCCTTTTATCCTTCCAAGGAATATTAAATTCCTTTTCTCTTCCCCATGTCCTTTATGACATGTGTCCTTAGTCAACCCTATTAAAGGCCTTCCCCTTTTGGACAAGGCATCTCCCTTCCCCATGTGAATTTTTAATTCACCTTTTAATCCCCCAAGGCACCCAAAAGGAATTTTTAATTCCTTCACTTCTCCCCACATGTCCACTTATTCTTTATTCTTTCCCATCTCCCCATGAGAATATTTGAGGAATTTTTAATTCCTCACATGTCCTCTCTCCCACATGGGGACAAGTACCTCCTTTATGAGGAGATCTTGTCCAATCCCAAGGTACTCTGTACCCCCCTCCATGTCATTTACTTCTCCTTCCACCTCATGTCCACTTCACCTTTTAGGGCTATATCACATGCCACATGTCAAGATGTGAGGGCTTGTGAGTTCTCAACTCACCTTAGCCCTACATCTTGATATTTGGTGGCTCAATCTTGGCCATCCATCTCCTCTAGGAATTCTCAAAATTCCTATAAATACCCCCTCTTTTCTCTCATTTTAGAGAGATCATTTTGCTAGCAAAACTCTTGCAATTTTATTTCTCAACTTATACTTAGCCATTTTCTTGTTTTCATCCACTTGCACTCATCCTCACAACATCATTTAGCTTTCATCTACTTGCCATCCAAGGAGCATACACATCAAAGATCGAAGGGCCAACCAAAGGATCGATTCGACGCAAGGTATAGAGTTCCATTTTGTTGCTTTCATCTTGTGTTGTTTCCAACTTAGGTTGATCTTGAGGTGTAGGTTGTTTTGGTATTTATTTGCACTCTTTTACTTGCTTGCTTTCTAACGCTCACATTCGACCTATCACATTTCTGGCATGTTCGGTGGGACCCACAAAAGGGTCTATTTCTTTCATGTTTGCTATTTTTTGCATTTTTTAAGGTCCAGGTTACAGAGTGGCGGACCTGTCCTGATAGAGTGACGGATCTATCCTGCAGTGGCGGACCTATCCTGCTAGAGTGGCAGATTTGTCCTGCTGTGGCGGATTTGTCCTGCAGTGGCGGACCTGTCCTGACAGGGTGGTGGATTTGTCCTCTGGTGTCGGACCTGTCCTGCTGTGGCGGACCTGTCCTGCAGTGGCGGACCTATCCTGCAGTGGCGGACCTGTCCTGCAGTGGCGGACCTGTCCTAACAGAGTGGTGGACCTGTCCATGCAGAGTGGCAGATCTGTCCCTGCAGAGTGGCGGACCTGTCCTCTAGAAGGTAAAAAATTTCAAGTTTTTTCCGATTGTCTTTTGGTAAAATAGGAACATAGTTTAATTAAAAGAGGGGTCAATAAACCTTGTTTAGCGTGTTTGGGAAGGCTATTTAACGTATCCAATCCCCTTGCGCCATTTGGCGATCCTGGGTGACGAGAAATCGTAGCTTTCCAAGTCCTTTTGAGTCACCCCTTTTTGACTTTCTTAGTGGGACGTGCTTGGGGATTTCATCACCCCAAGGGACGATTCCAACCACGCGTACTGGTGGGGTATATAAAGGGGGGAGAGTGAAAGTTGTACCTCAATCCAACCACATTGTAATTGGTGAAGCGTCGGGATGACGTGAAGAGTTGGTTCAAGCCTTTAGTATCTCGCTAAGGTTCTCGACTCACGCTTGTAATGGGTTGGTGTTCACGGTTTGTGCCTCACGTACCATGCGTATATCGAGGACTCCTTAGCAACCATGTTCATCCTAGAGTAGAAGACTTTGTTGGCCATACCCATCTCTACTAATCTTAGGGTTGTGCTGTCTGAATTGTCTTTCTCATGCAAAACCAGTCATTATTAGTGTTTGCTATATTTTGGGTCCTTTGCCTTACCCATCCATCAAATCAACCTTCAACTTATCCTTTGGCAGACCTGTCCTAGTGCAGTGGCAGACCTGTCCCTGTGCTGTGGCGGACCTATCCTACTACAATGGCAGACCTATCCCTATGTTGTGGCGGACCTATCCTACTGTAGTGGTGGACCTATCCTTATGCTATGGCGGACCTGTCCTAACGCTATGGCGGACCTGTCCTAGTGCAGTGGTGGACCTGTCCTTGTGCTATGGCGGACCTGTCCTAGTGCAGTGGCGGACCTGTCCTTCTGCTGTGGCGGACCTGTCCTTACAGAGTGGCGGATTTGACCTTCTGCTCTTTCTTCCCGGGCCCACCATTTCCACACTGTTTATCCGATTGACTCCGTTCAAAGGCAGTTCTTCTCTTCCTTTTGTGCTCTTTCCGATGATATATACCACTTCATACTTTTGAGAAGTTGGCCGAGGCACCTTTTCCTTCACCATCTACCTCCTCAAGGGGGTATACCCTACCATTCTCATCCGTTTACTCGTTCTGAGTAAACATTCATCCATTTAACACATCCTTTCATCACTCGAAACTATGATTCTATCAATTCGATCATCCGTTTACTCGTTCTGAGTAAACATTCATCCATTCAACACATCCTTTCATCATTCAGAACTCTGGTTCTATTAGTTCGATCATCCGTTTACTCATTCTGAGTAAACATTCATCCATTCAACACATCCTCTCATCATTCTAAACTCTCGTTATGTCACTCTGATCATCCGTTTACTTGTTCCGAGTAAACATTCATCCATTTCACACCTCCTTTCATCATTCTGAACCCTCGTTCTATCATTCTGATCATTTGTTTACTCATTCTGAGTAATTGTTCATCCGTCCCGATCAACCGTTTGCTCATTTTGAGTATTTTTTCATCCATTTCTATCATCCCTTTCTCCAATCAAATTATCGTTTTCCCCATCCAAATCCCTTGAACTTCATCTCGGGTTATTATCCAAATTGACCGGAGTGTCTGATTTGATCGTCATCATTAACATCCTCTCAGGATTGTCATCCATCCTAAGTTGATCATCATCGTCGGCCCAATCAATCCATTTTCAATCTCAAAGTGGATTCGGTGCCGCAATCATCCATTCATCCTTTAATCTGATCAATCAGTAGCCTACGTCACCTAGGGTAATCTTTGAACAGGGTTTGCAGTCCCTTTCGTCATCCTATCCATCATCCGATCTTTCAATCGATCAATCTTATCCAATCCAACCCAATCGCATCCCTATCCAATCACCTTCAACCCAATCAATCTAATTCCATCTCGAGGTAGATTCGGTGTCGTAATCATCCTTTGATAATCAAATCCGATCATCAAAATCAATCCCATCATATCATCCAATCATCCTAATCTAAGCTTTAGTCCAATCCCGATTTGAGCTGTAGTTCGATTCCATCCAAAATCTTTCATCCATCCTCTTTATCCTTTCACCATCATGAATTCTTATCGTCCATCAATAGTAGTCAATGGAAACCCTAATTACGTCAACGATGATAATGAAAGTCTTGTTGATCAAGAGGTATACGACATAGATCCCCTTGACACTAGCATTGCTAGTAAGCTTTTTCCACCCACATTCCAAAATCCAATCACCCCATCAAGTTATCCCATCATGACTTCATCTATGCCTAATCACACTCCTTATGCTACCTTTGACAAGGGATGTCCATCATATCCATCATATCCTTCATCTACATCATCCCCTTATCCTAGTTTGTCGTCACAATACCCCTATCTTGATCCCCCATCCACATTCTCTTATTTCAATCCTCCATCCACATGTACCCACTACCCCAATCTCCCATACCAATCCGCTCAGCCTAATCCTACATTCACATCTTCCTATCCTAGTCAAACACACCCACCAACTTACCCTAATCCGACATCTGCAGTTCCCTATCTCCATCCACCACCTCAATCTTCTCATCCTAATCCACCATCCCAATACCTTTATTACAACACGCCGCCCATATCTTCTACCAATGATCCACCGTCTATGTCATCCTATCCTAATTCCCCATGCCCATATCCTTACCTTAATCCTCCATCCAGTCTTAATCTTCCATCTAATCCTAGTCCACTAATCCATAAACCTTCATCCACTCCCACCTCGCCATCTCAGCCTAGCGTATTCAAGTTTCTCCAAGGACTTATAACAAAGGAGACATCCCCCACTCCACACATTGCAGTCGTGGAACCATGCCATCCCAACCCATCATCCATGGTCATTAGTGACGAGACCCTTCTCCATCCAACACCTATCATTGATGATACCATCCCATCCTCTGAATCCACTGAGTCCCCATCTCTTACCATCACATCTACCAAATCCATTGAACACCTGCTCCCTACTCCGAGAGCCATCGAACCTATCGATGACACCCAAATCCAATCCACTTCTTCCACTCCTACTATCCATTCCCAGGAATATCTTGAATCCTCCATCCTTCCATCTTCCCCACTTGAAGAGTCCACCCATGACTCCATTATCATGCCTCCCGCACATGATGAGTCATGCCAAGAGCTTGATCCAAAGCATGCCAACATATCCCCTCCTCCAGATCAAGGTCCTACCATTCCACCTAGTCTACCGCAAGATCACAGTCCCCCATCCATTCCATCCTGTGATCCTCTTGACATTCAAGATTCTACCGCTCCATCTTCGTCTCCATTGCATGAGCCTGCTACCACAAAATCAGATCCTATCATATCCCCTACTCCCTCTCCCGATACCACCCATCCAAATGCTGCTATTCCATCATCTCCTTCTTAGGATTCCCCATCATTGCCTAAAAATACTATCCCCACACCGCTTGCATATCCCCTTGGTACTCTCACATTCTTCCATTATGGCCTCCTTGCAGAAGAAAAACACAATGTATATACCACCCATCATCCCCCACCTAATAATGGACTCGCATCATGTTTTCAAAATAACAAAAATCCTATCATGGATCCAATGCTCAAGAACATGAACTATCAAGGAAAAGGTCTAGGCCTTCACGAGCAAGGTATTTTAGAGCCCATCCAAGTCAAAGAACAAATCTGCATGCAAGGTCTTGGATCTATTCCCCAAGACTCACAATCTAAACACGTTGGTACAACCTCTAGACGTCCTCAACGAGCCTTCTCCAAAAGAACTTCTGGCTCTGCCCATCGCTCCACCAAATCATATGCTGCCATCCCTCCTCCTCTATCGTATCACCTCAAAACAACCGTCCATATTCCTCCTTCATCTGCTCCATCCATTTTGGGTCCTTACATCCCTCCATCCACAATCTCCCATCCTTCATCTACTACATCCATCTTGGGTTCTTATGGCCCTCCACCCACTCTATCCATCTTGGGTCTGTATATTCCAAGATCACCTCCTCCATCTCATTCGCTCATCCATCTAACACCTATACATATCATCCATCATAAACATCCCTCTCGCATATCCCATAATCAGGATCAACAAAGGCACATACCTAAACATCCCCCATCTACATGCAATCCCCATACTCCTACCTCCATTGCTCCACATCGTCCATCCCATCACACCCATCCCATTGCTAATAAATGCACTTTGGATGCTAACATAAAAATGCATAAATCCAAACATCCACATGAATCCAACGCTTCCCATGTCCCCTCTAAAAGACATGGTAAAGAAAAGCAAAACAAAATCCCAAATCAAAATCAAATCTATAGCTCGCAAATAGCTAGCAAAGCAAAGATCAAAACCATGTGGATCCCAAAGAAAAAAGATGCAATGCCATCAAATGAAAAATCTGTAAGAACATCCAAAAGCTAATTATACACCCCTTTCATCTCCTAAATTTGTTTTGGGTCCCTATGTCCCGAAATTCACTATTCCATCTCCTCCATTATCCCCACATTCTCCATCCATTAGTCCCCTTATCTTTTCACATCCATCACCACATGTGCCAATGTTGGTCCTGAACTCATCTCCCCATCATGTATCCACCCCATCATTCTATCCATACCATTTCCAACATCCCACCCATTATCCCCTTGTACCTTCCCCATCAAATCCCTCTCATTCATCCTCTAGCATAATCCATTTATCCTAAGGTTGTACCAACATCCAATAGTCGGTTCGAACATGAGCTCTTAATACCTCGTATAGAACTTGATGCTTGAGTCCTTCATCCATATCCTTATCACATGTCTTCTAAATCCACTTATTCGCCTCCCTACCCTTATCCATCTCCTTCTGCATGCTATGCAAAATGTCCAAAAAAAATTTAAAAAAATCCAAAAATCCAAAAAAGTCCAAAAAAGTCCAAAAATCCAAAAAAGTCAAAAAAATCAAAAAAATAAAATATTAAAGAGAAATCATCCGTCCAATGGTGAAAACTTGGTAAACAAGTGCCTTGGATAAGTACCATGATGAAAACTTGGCAAACAGGCGTCATGCGTAAATCCCCATCTGCACTTGGGGGAAACTTCCTGATTTGCATTCCCTCCATCCACTATGCTTCCTGCTATGCTTTTGGCTATGCACCCATCTTCTTGCTATACATCATTTTCATCCATCCCCTCCACCCTATCGAGCTTACACATCCTGTTTGGCATATCTCATTTATCCCAATCCTTCCATCCTCCTTGTGATCTTGATAACAATGGGGCAAACATATAAGCATGCTTTGGGCACCTCTTAGCATACATCTCCCTCATCTGGACACTATCCCAACTGTCATTCACACTCATCTACCTCCCTGATCCACCTGTCATGCTACCCTCAATTTCCCTTCCTTATCCATGCATCCTATCTTCATCCATCCCACTCCTTTATTTTCCTATCCTTCTCTATTACATCCCTCATGCCTCCTCACACATGACATATCTAGAGTGGGGGCATCTATCTTCCTTTGTGATACAGTCCTTGAAGACATCCTTCATTCCATCAAATGACTCCCTTCCATTTCCCTATCCTTATCTCCTTATCGATATATCCATCTCCCCATCCTTATCTTTTATCCCTCCACACAATCCTTATATCCATCTTCCCATCCCTATCTTCCCATCCACCATCATGGCATCCATTCTCATCTATCCCTCTGGTCACCTTTTCCTCACCTAAATCCCTATCCCTCTATCCAATCCACCCAAACAATCCTTTTCCTCCCCCCATCCTCTCCCTTCATCCCATCTCATAATCCCTTGTCATTGGTATCTAGCTATAGGCTTTTCCCCATGCAACCCAATTCCATCTACCTCATCATCATCACTTCTTCTTTTACACATCTTTTCAATCTCCTATCCTATCTCATCATTCATTATCTCATCATTCATCTATCTATCATATCATCCTCCTAATTCATCTTTTGATTATTTGGATAACTATTCCATCCCTGAGCTTCGTGATCCCCATTCTCCCCATATAATCCAACATCATCTATCTTATCACTCCATCATTCATCTATATGGCATGTCATCCGCCCACTTCATCTTTGATGATTTGGATAACTATCCCATCCTTGAGCTTTATATAGTCACTATTGTCCAATCCAATCCAGCAGGTCTATCTTGTCCCATCGTGTCGGTCCGATCATTTTATTCCCCTTATCTGGGGTTATCTCATCATCTTTCATCCATTACTTGTATTTGGCCTTCTGTCGAACTACATTACCCCTGTGCTTTCACGTAGGCAAGGTCGATCATTTGATCTGCCCCCGAGGCTCCATCATCGATCTTCATTGTCCACTTTGTCCCTTTATCGCCTATCATCAATCTTTCTACTTTGTCCATATGATCCTTTATCATCTATCATCAATCTTCATATCTTGTTCCTATTTGTCTATCCTATCTTTATCATCCATCGAGGTCTCCTATCTTGTGTCATGTCTCTTGTGTCGCGTCATCAAGCTATGCCCTTATCTAGCTGGATCTTAACAAACCAGATCCACTTGTACCATCAGATCCAATCAGTTCTGAATATCCTACGTCATATCAATCTTTTACTTTAGTATCCATCATTAGTCTCAATAGGATGCATCCTTCCTAACAGACCTCATCAATCCCATCCATCCCCTTGATTGATCCTATGGAAAAGGACATTTGAAATTGATTGTGATCTTTTGATGCTTTTGGCTTTTGTTTATCATTTGAGCTCCCTATCATCACTTGTCATGGTCGCCTTGATCCATCATATCATGGTGTGCTTTGACTAGTCAACATAGGGGTGTATCTTGATCTTTTGTTTGTCTTCTCGGTTGTCCCACGTAGTACCCACCAAGATCCCTGAGGTCTTGTGTTATGCTGGGACATCCTTGTGTGCTTGTGGTTATCCCAATACCTGGCCCGACCAAGGTCACCATGACTTTGGGGTGTTGGGATAGCCTTCTTGTTTGTTATGTTTGTTTTGTGCATTAGACACTAGTCCACCTTGGTTCTTCATACCTTGGCGTCTTGTGTCTTATGCTATAGAAAAATCAGTGCTCCGACGATGGAAAATTGCATTTGGATTTTATTTCATCCATTCATCCTTCATCACACTCCCCTCCCAATCTTCCACCACATTGCATCATCTTCTTCAACTCCTCTTGCATCATCTCATCCATTTCAAGAGCCCACCTGTGTTCTCTTGAACCCGCATGTTCTCTCGAGGGGGCATCCTTCATCCCTAATTTTCATCATCCTTTTCCCTTCCTAATCATTCAAAGGAATGATGGGCATCTTTTCCATTATAACCATCTTCTTCTAGGTTCTATGTTTTAATATTCTTTGAAATGATGCTACTTTGTAACACCATCTCAAAGAGGGGCAAAATGTAGATGTCTAAATTTGGACACTTAATTTATCCAAATTCATCCCCTTCCATCTTATTTTCGTTAATTAAGTAATACTGCTATTATTTAATTAATATCTTTAATTCTGCCAAATCCCTAAGGTATTTAATCAATAATACCTTATCTCTTTAATCCTCCCTTCCATCAATTTAATTAAATAAATATTCCATTTATTTAATTCCCTTCATGTCACATCCTCCTCATTTTTATCTTATCCTAATCCATCTTCTAATCTCATCATTAGGATGTGCACATGCCTAATCCTTGATTAGATATGTCACATCCTCCAAATTTTGCAAGTTGGCCTCTAATCTCTCTCTTAGCCACCTAACCATCCTCTAATCCTTCACTGACTAGCCTAATCAACCTCTCAAGGAATTTTTAATTCCTTTTATCCTTCCAAGGAATATTAAATTCCTTTTCTCTTCCCCATGTCCTTTATGACATGTGTCCTTAGTCAACCCTATTAAAGGCCTTCCCTTTTGGACAAGGCATCTCCCTTCCCCATGTGAATTTTTAATTCACTTTTAATCCCAAGGCACCCAAAAGTAATTTTAATTCCTTCACTTCTCCCCACATGTCCTTCACTTATTCTTTATTCTTTCCCATCTCCCCATGAGAATATTTGAGGAATTTTTAATTCCTCACATGTCCCTCTCTCCCACATGGGGACAAGTACCTCCTTTATGAGGAGATCTTGTCCAATCCCAAGGTACTCTATACCCCCTCCATGTCATGTACTTCTCCTTCCACCTCATGTCCACTTCACCTTTTAGGGCTATATCACATGCCACATGTCAAGATGTGAGGGCTTGTGAGTTCTCAACTCACCTTAGCCCTACATCTTGATATTTGGTGGCTCAATCTTGGCCATCCATCTCCTCTAGGAATTCTCAAAATTCTTATAAATACCCCCTCTTTTCTCTCATTTTAGAGAGATCATTTTGCTAGCAAAACTCTTGCAATTTTATTTCTCAACTTATACTTAGCCATTTTCTTGTTTTCATCCACTTGCACTCATCCTCACAACATCATTTAGCTTGCATCTACTTGCCATCCAAGGAGCATACACATCAAAGATCGAAGGGCCAACCAAAGGATCGATTCGACTCAAGGTATAGAGTTCCATTTTGTTGCTTTCATCTTGTGTTGTTTCCAACTTAGGCTAATATTGAGGTGTAGGTTGTTTTGGTTTTTATTTGCACTCTTTTACTTGCTTGCTTTCTAACGCTCACATTTGACCTATCACAGATAGAAGGTCAAGAAAGTGATTGATGTGCTTAACCAAAACTATAATTAGGCATTAGTAGATGCTATTTTGTCAATTTAAATCTTTTGGATGTAATCCAAATCTTTTTGTAAGATAGTAATTCTTCCTTTTATATTTGAGAAGTGAGCTCTAGGTAGTGTGCTTGAATGAATGTGCATTCCTTTTGTAAACACTTATTTGAGTATACTCAGATCATATTGTGGATTGAACTCCACCGTGGTTTTTCCCCTAAAAGGGTTTCCACATTAAAAATCCTTGTGTTATGGTGTTGTGGTCGCTTGTTTGTTGTTCATGCATCTTTCTTTTGGTTCAATGTTAGAAGTGGTTTAGAGATCAAATTAATAAAGTTAAATTTTGTAGAACATTATTCACCCCCCCTCTTGGCGTTCCTTGATTCCAACAAGTTTGTGGTCCTAAGGTCATAAACCATCATAATGTTGCATCCTTTAATGTATCTAGAAATAACTTAAGATTTTGAGTGTCACTTTGGTAATCATATTTGTGACATAAGACATCAAGATCAAATAAAAACATATCAGGATCCTCCATAAAAATTCCACTAAAAATTGGTAAAGCAGAATGAGGTATGTTTTTCATAGGAGCTTTTTTTGTTGGATGAGCAATAGGAAATTCAAAAGTAATGAAATTATTATTGGCCAAAGCTTGATCATTGTTGTTTTCATATTTATTATTTTTGGTTATAATTTAAAATGATCAAGGCCTATAAAAAGACAAAAATAGCTTAGATTGCTTACTTCCTGAAGGCTTAGGAGTAATGATCTTAAAAGAATCTTTTGAAGTCTCAATTAATTCATGTTGTGTGATAAATGGTGATTCAAGATCTAAATCAACAATGTTGGATTCAATCACACAATTCTCAAGACCGGGTCCAACTAGTTCATTTTTAATGGTTTGTTCATAGATTGTGGCTTGATTTCTTGTTTTGGATTTTTCAGTTTAATGGAACTACTTCCTACAATTTTTTTGAAAAATATACATTTTTCATCTCTAAAATGACTCATGCATCTATATGACTTAATACAATGCAAACCAAGGGTAATTGCTTAGGTAAGGTAAACAATCGCATGGAATTTCTCCTTGATGCATTGGTCCTAACTCAACTTACTAGGATTTTAGGCCTTTAACGCCTTTCCCAGACAATGCCACCAAAATGTTGGGACAAAACTATGAATTTTAATTTCAAGGTTGTGGCCACAATTCTAGTACATAAATTTAGTATGTTCCTATGTCAATCTAAGGCATAAACTTGTAAAATGCATAATAGTGATATGCCTAAGGGCTATAGATAGCAAGTTGAGTATAATGAAATGCACTATTAAATTTAAAGTTAATGAAAATCCTTTAATTTTATACTTTAAATTCTACTTAAAACAAATGATTTTATACTAAAGATATTCTTTAAATTCTATTCTAAATCTTAGATTTGAAATAGAACTTTGTGCTGCAAAAACTATAATGAAACAATTCTAGTGACAAGAACTATGTAAATTAGTTTCGATTGCAAAAAGCACAGTTACTAATTATAAAAACTTAATTTAATTCTAAAACATGTCACATCAAATTGAGACCACACTTAATAAACCATTAAACACACATAAATCATACCTTGTAGAAAACAACATAAAAACATGTTCAATCGATGTCTAAGGAGTGGGCCCTGCCTCCCAAGTCAGTTGACAATGGCACTTAGAAAATTTTCAAGACCAAATTTAAAACAATATTTCTTTAATGATGATATTTACTTTGGATTATTTCCACTTATAAAATTCTATGCTATATGAGATAGCTTATATAGATTTTTCATACAAAATAGAATATCCAATTTTATGCTTACAATTTATAGTCTTATGGCTGAAATACAGTGATCAATTTAAGAAAGAGTGAAATGGCCTACAACCACTATTTCTTAAAACACAAAAAACAAATTACATAACAATATAAGAAATATTATAATTTAGATTTAACTAAAAACAAAAATGAGAAGATCATGGAAACCTATATAAGGAATCTCCATCACTCTTTCCCATGGCTACAGGAGGCATGTTTCACATACAATTGCCAATATTAGTACTAATAGATGATTACTTACTAAGGTATATTTTATCCTTTAACCCATATTCATAATATTTTTATTCATAAAATTATTATGACAACCTAAAGGAAAAGGTGAAAATATGGGCTAAAATGAATGGGAGAACTAGGCAGACTTGTATCCCATTAGCATGTAGTTATCCTTGAGAGGTTTAAGGTTAAGGTTCTTGAAATCAATACATAAAACTATTTCTCTATTCTTCTTTCTTATTAGGATAAGACTAGACACCCATTCAAAATATCTAATATCTTTGATGATTTTTGGTCTCTTTTAACTTCATCAACTATTTTTTCATCTAGTGATCCAAGTTAGGGTTGATAGACCTTTATTTATACTTGAATGGTTTAACATCGAGCTAAAGAAGGATAGTATGCTAAAACAAATTCTCACTATATGCTTAAAGATATTCATATTACTAAGACAAATATTTTTTGAACTTGTTCAACAAGGAAATCTACATTTTATTCTCATGTGGATTTAGCTACTTATTTGTCCCTAGATTCACTCCCTCAACATCATCTTCATGAATTGACTTACTTTTATTCCTATAGTAATCTCCACTATCAAACATCTTTTTCTAATGAAAATAATCCTTTGGTAAGGATATTTATTTTCAATTACATCATTGAGCATTCTCAAAACAATATTTATTTTCTATCCTCTATTTTAACCATTATCTCCAATCAAAGAGTTGGTTATCAAATTCATGTGTACCATTGAAGAACCTGTATATATATTAATTTTCATCAGATACTCACCAACTACATATAAATTTTTTTTTTCTGGTGGATCTCTCTAATACTTTAATTCTCTACTAAAATAAAGGAAGATTTGAATTCAAACCATTCCTTTGTACTACAACTACAAGAGTATTAACCTTAGCATTTATACTTTTGTCTAGCCATTCAATGGAAATAGCATAAAATAGCTCCATGTTGCCCCAAAAAATTTCCTATATGATATGTGCTTCATTTCCTTAGCTACATATGTGCTTCTTTCTTGTTGTACTATTATATTTGAATCTCCAAGAATTCGTAGACATCTAACTTCTTACTTATTAGCAATATTTAACCCCAAAAATAGGGCCTCATATTCAACAATATTATTTATCCATTGGAAGATTAGCCTAAAAGAAAAAATATGCATTTCTCTAGCCAAAGACAAAAGGGAAATGCTTGCACCATTTTCCTCTCTTGAGTAAGCACTATTAAAGAACATGATCCAAAGATTGTTACTCATCTTCTTATCATCATTTGATGGATAAGGGGTAGCCTCATAAATTTTAAGTTTATCACAAAAACCTATCATATGATGAATTATCAAATAGGTTTACATCATCATGATACTTGTACCTATCATCGATGTTATTTAGGAACCTTTTTTACCTATGCAATTTCATGTTCTCACCATGCAAAGGAATGTTAGCATAAGATAGATCTATTTTTATGCTTGCACCAATAGAAGTTGTCTATTTTATGATAAAATACATTTCCCACTTGGGACAATCCACTACTATGATGTCTATCTTGAAAACTTTTTTGAGTGGGCTACAAGCTATACCTCTACATTTCCTACCAACTCAATGTTATTCACTTCTCTAGATTCCATTGAAAATGATTTTCCATATAACTTGGACACTTATAACCCAAGATCATTCATCACTTGAAGTAGCATGACACTTCTAGATATTCATGATTGAAGCATATGATTGTGAAGAAACCACCCATTACAATCAAAGTAGGATAGAAATGGTTCGCATTGATTTGGTTGTTCACAACTAAAGAGCCAAGGTACGTTTCCATAATATCCTCCTTATCTACCTTTTCCTCTTCTATTATACTACTACTTATTTTTTTGGGTATAGTAGTAGAGATAAAAGAAAAATCTCATGCCCTATTTTTTGGGATTCTAAGAGCTTCAAACAAAGGTAAATAAATTACTATCTATCTCAATATCTATCCAACATCAATTGGAGTGTATGTTGGAAAAGGTACATTCGGTTCTATGTCCACCTCATTTATGTTTGAAATGCAAGAATCCACTTGATTTTAAGGATAAAAAACTACATTATATCTCACCTCCATTGTAGCTTGAACATTTTTAAGCACATGATTTGATGACACCTCCTTGTCTTTTTTGGATTCCTTTTCACTAAAAACATTTTCTTCATGGATAGTAATACCAATGTTTTGCACATCTTGGTTTTGGGCCTTGGGCACATGCTTCTTTATCTTTTATTGTTCTAAAAACCTTTTTTTATCAAAAATATTCTTATTTGGGATGTTTTATTTATCATCATCCTTTAAAATTTATTTGTAAATATCAACCCTTGGTATTGTCAAATTTTCCTTATCAACTCACTACCCTTGCACTAAGATAGACCTATTCTTCAACTAATAACCACTTTGGAATTGTATGAAAAATGCATCAATAATGGTTTATATGTCCTCATCTAATGGTATTTTCCTTTTGTACCTCTAATGAATGAGAGTTCAAATTCTCAAAGGCATGAAATGGAAGCCGATACTACTAAAGATTAGTCCTGCCTTCACATTGAAAAGCTTGGTCATTCAAACCAAGGATGTCATGATCTATTGTGTCATTTTCTTAATCATAGACCAATTCATAAAATTGTTCAATATTATGCTTGTGGCACTTATCACTGCCCTCAATTAGGAATTCTTCATCTCTACTTAACGATAGAGAAAATGCATAATTTAAAGGGTCATGAGAAAGGAAGCATGAATCACACCGTAAATTATCCTTTGTATAATTCACATGTTCTTTCCTTAAGGGGTTTGGTGTGACCTTATCTAGCTATTTTAATTTCATATGCCTTTGAGTAGTTTTTCCATTATGTTATTTTGGTCTTTTGGGCCAATCAATGATGTATGGCCTATTGTACAATATTTATGCTTCATTGAATTGTGTAGATGCACCCTAATATGGAAGACCCTTTTCATTTCATGCCACCTTATAGTATAAATATTTCATGTCTCACTTTAATTTATGTAATTTATCTCCAATTGAAAGATTTTTGTTCATAACTCTATCTGGTTATGACAACTTTTCATTATCTCTTTTCAATTGTTTATTGGATGCCCTCATGTTACTCTCAATATTTATGGCTATGAAATATGCTTCCCTAAGGGTCCAAGAATTCTAATCTCTTAAAAAATATCTTATATTAGAATCAAATGCACCACAATACAATCTAATACACATAGATTCATTAAGATCAAGTTGTTGAGGTACCTTTCTCATTATGAGGATGAACTATTTGTTAAAGTCCATCACCATCTCATTGATGCTCTTCTTGATGATGGTGAGTTCATGGATATTGATATTTGGGTAAATAATATATTCATATCACAATATAAATGCATCTATAAATTCATCCCAAGAAGAAATATTGTTTTTCAAGAGATTCATGAATCTCTCTTTAGCACTCTCTTCTAGGGAATATGCAAAAAAATTATCATCATATCCTCATCCTTAATTTCATATTCATTAGTAATATTTATGAAGTATCTAAGTTTCTATTCTCTCATTAATGTATTGTTTCCTTGGAATTTTGGAACTTTCCCTCCAATATTATACAAGATTAGATTGTGGTAGATTGGGATGCCATATAAATCAAGTTTTTTATGTATTTCATCTCCTAAATACTATAAAAAATATGCAAACCTTTGAACCTATCTCCTAGGGTTATTCACCACATTCTATCCTAATTTTTTTATATTATAGGTTCTACTAGTTTTGAGGCATGTTGTGTATTTGTTGGTTAAGAATTTTTTATGTATTTCATTGATTTCCTACCTACTATTGAGTATCATAAGCACAATCCTAATTCAACTAATCAATTTCAATTTCAATTTCTTATCTTTTCCTCTAGAATTAGTCTATCAATTCCAACTACTCATTAAAAATTATGTCTCTTCCATTCACTTCATTCTATATTTTTTTATTAGCATCATAGAAATTTTAATCAAACTAATACCTTTGGGTGCTTGTGGGTGAAATATTTTTCTAGTCAACTTGGTGAGCACTCATGTATTGATCAGGAATTTCATAAGTTATTGCATTTGTGTTTTGAAACTAACCCATACATATTATACCCATTGCATCATTGTTTATCTTCACAATATATTCATCAATATTGATTCTTCTCCTTTTAATAAGCTAATCAATTGAATCATTAGAATTATAGTGGTATTGGTCATTTAGGCCAATAAAGGAATTACCTCTACCTAAGGTGCTAACTTTCTCTTGATTGTTCTACCGTGAAGAAACAACTCCATCCATTGTCTTCCACTTTGCATGTTGATTCCTTACATTTCCTATACTATCTTCTTGTGTAAGTTGATCATTTTACTATCTTCTTCTATCCATGGTAATAATAATTTTAAATAAAGATTCTATAATAGAGTCACTATGAATAAACTTAAAAAATAAAAACACATAATTTTGTATGATCTAGTAATGGTGTTTAGGTGTCTAATAGTTTTTCCCCAACAATTATGCCATTATGTTGGGTCCCATAACTACTAATCCACCTCCTAGAATAAAAATATAATCACAAGTCCAGGGTTTTCATATATCAAGTGAAATTAGTTCATCAAAAAAACTATAGAAGGTTCAAGGTAAAATATACGAGAGTGGGTTTTCTCTCTTTCACTTTGATAGTATATTAAACTCAAGAGGGTGTTCCTAGAGGTTGTTATAATAGAAGTTGATAGTTAGTAAGATGGTAACTAAACCCAAATAGTTGATACATCTACAAATACTATCACTAAGCATGAGAGAAACTAGTTACTATACTACATCTATATAGTTGATTCAATGCTATTGTAATGATTGTAAGGTGAAAGCAAGATACATAATTAAAAAAGTTTACTAAAATTGATATTCCTTATGTATCATGATATCATGAGCTACATAAATTGAAACTAAACTAAAATAAATGTCTAATAATTTTGTTTTAATTAGAGTGGCTAGAATAAATATACACAAGGTTGATACCTATCCTAGGACTACAAAGTCACAACTAATAAGGAAATAATTACAAAAGGAAGATTCCAAATAGTAGTTGATCAAAGATTTCAAATACATCAATACATGTTATCATTCAACTTCAAATACTTAGTAATCCATCAATTAAATACACAAATTCATATATAAACACACAAAGATATGTTACAAGTAATGTAATAGGTTTAGAATTTTTTCACATTCATCAAAGAGAGACTTCTTTATAGGAGAAAATGTGATAAGGAAATATCCTAAATAATAAACATATTTATGAATAAGTTCAAGCATTCATGTACAAATAAAACTAAGATAATAACCTCACAATAACATATGTATTGATCTAACAAAGTCTCTACCTATATGTAGCTAAATTGAGAACAAAATATCTCTTTGCAACACTTTTTTGAATTATAATTAGTCTTTATCTATGTCATAGAGGTATTATCCAATGATTATAAAAAACTTAAAAACTTTAGTAATATTCAAAAATGGGCCAAAACCCTAATTGATATAGTATAGAAATAAAAAAAGGTGTCTTGCAATGTATTCCTACCGAAAATGGGCATCCTAGAGATCAATATTAGCTTCCTCAATAAATTTTTGTAGGATGAGCTTTGAAATCTAGTTGTTTGGTGACCATTTTACAATAATGGTGGGTAGTTGAAACTATACATGTGGCATCAAGTTTTAGTTCCAAAAAAATCACTTTTTTCTTTAAAGTCCATGGTTTGAGAGCAATTTATAGTGGAAAAAGAGTCTTTCTAGCAAGATTTGGCATGAACTATATTTGTGATGTGTTTAAATTGGATAAGAATGCTCATTTTCTAGTTGAACTTGGAGCACTCATAAGGGAAAATTAGAGATTGAGAGATAGCTACAAAGTCAAGTGGCTACCCAATTTCAGGCCTAGAGGGTAGTACAAAGAATTAAAAAGGTTTTATAGTGGAGAGTTGGAATAGTTCAATTATGATATCTTTGAGGAATAATTTATCAAAGCCTATTTTTCTTGGTGCCAAGTTCTAGGGATGAACTGCAAAACTAAAATTTCAATCAATATGACGGTATTAGCAATTGATATTGAAAGCAAGGATGTAAGCAAGCCCTATGATTTTTCTTCCTTTTTTTCTAATCAAACTCATAAGGTTGTGTTTGCAATTAAGATAATGATGCTATTATCCACTTCAAGTGGTATTCTTTGTTATGTCACATCCTACTTTATAGTGGAAGGAATGTATGGTCTTCTTGCTTGAAAATTAGATCTCAAGATTCCCATAAGAGACTATTTCCTATACAAGAATGAACATACATTTGGGATAGTAATTGTGATATTCCAATTATAATATATTTTAGGGGTTTTTGTTAGAGAAACTTTAAAGATTGTAAGCTAACAAGTAGACTAGAGATTATCAAAATAGTTAGAAAATTCCTTAAGCCAAAGGATTTACAAATAGAACTAAGATTCAACCACAATTTAGGCTATTGATTCTATATAGCTGCTACAGTGGTTAGGATTTATGGTGCCCCTATTGCACCTAATATTTTCCACATTATGCTCTAGAAAAAATTGCTTTTTTGGAAATCATATGGCAGCTAAATGAGTCAAATAAAATGCATTGCATAAATTACAAGAAGCATACCATTCTATCCTCTACATTAATTTTTACTAACTTCTAAATTATTGCTTGTACATGAGGGAGACCAAACACTCAGGACCTTGGGTCACAGGAGGGTCTAGAACGATCAACTACCTTGATCTACCTCAAGCTAGATGAAAGGTTTAGGAAGGTTGTATGATGTTTAAGGTAGAGAAAGAAGAGCAATATCAACACTACTATCTTTCTACTAACCTAATATTTTTAAGGAGCTAAGAGAGAAGGTTTATGGATCTCAAACTATACCTCAGACAACTCTCTACTAGAGGACAACAATGTAGAACAAGGACGATAGTGCAATGCACTAGAATCTCATAGGTGCATTGGTGTTTGTGCAGAAAGAAAGTGTAAGATTAAGTATGAAATCACAGATACATGCTAACTATTTAACTAATGTGTTTTAATGCAATAATGAAGAGAGAAAATGAAAGAATAAAAAAATTAATGAGAGAAATACTTTAAGGTTTTAACTAGAACTTTGACAAGAGCAAGGGTGGTAGAAATCCAACTCATGATAGTTCCATCCTCTTGCAAGCTCCACATGAATGCCAACCTACACACATAAGAACGGGGAAAAATGTTGGGGTTGTTTTGGGGCTTGTCATAGTTGAACCCCTATTTTGGTGTTCCCACTTCCACAGAAAACTAGAGCCACAAGATAGAAAAAGTGATAAAGAAAGTAATGGAAGAGAAATACCAAGAAAAGGAAACAACATTATGCTACACAAATCAAATGACAATGCTAAAATAAATGGATATCACCTCCCAAGTAAATTTCCCTCGAGCATGTGAAGGGAGATGTGAGCTTGCAAGCTTGGAGATGAAAATGTCACCGCAACAATGAGAGTAAAATCTGGAAGAGTAATGCTTTAGAGCTTCAACAATGGTGGAGAATACTATGCAAAAGCTAAAGGAGTGTGTAGATACATGAAGTGAGAGTGTAGAGATCAAATTACATCAAGAATGAAATGTTTTGAAGTGAATATCAACCTAAAAGAGTTGTTCAAGTTCAGTAAAGGGTGTAGAGGCATTACTTTTTGTCACCAATGGAGAAGTGTAACACCTCTACATATTCTAGAGGCAAGAATCCTATCAATATAGCAGCACACTATGTAGACATCCACGTGTCATGTGCGGTATGCTAGTGTTCCCAACAAGAATTCCTCCACTGACACTACAAACAACCACAAAGTGGGTGGAAAATGGGTGGATGGAGTGGAAATGCATTGTTAGATTTAATTTTTCTAAGGTGAGGGGATGCAAATGGGGAATTTGCTAGGGGTGAAAATTCACTCCATTACATTTTTCCCCCACTATAGCGAGCATATGTGCTACTAGATGCAAGGTAAAGTAGATCAAAGAGTTATAAATGTATACTTGAACTATCAAGGAAGTAGATCACAATATGACCCACCTGAAAGTGTAGGAAGAGAAGTTGGCTCCATAGGTCCTTGAAACCAAGGAGAGTTGAACAAATGTGTTGCATATCCACAAACCTACGAAAGGTAAACAAAAGGCTTTGTAGGTCCTCATAGCTATATATTTTAACAAAGAGACCCCACAGGAGAAAATCTCTTCACAGGTCCTTAGACTTGCAAAGGAGGTGCCCTCTAGTTGCTCGGTCCTGAAGGAAGCTAGATGTAAGAGGCTTTGCAGATTCTGATTGAAAAGTAGCTTAATAGGCACACCTACAAAGCAACATGTTAATCCATAGAATAAACATGTTAGATATCAAAAAGAGGCCACATAGGTAGACAAGAAAATAGTCACGCAAATAGTCAACAATTAAGGGAAGAAATTTCAAAGGGGTCCATCGAGAACCCTTCAAAAGAAAAGGGGGTCCACTCAAGGGATGCACACTTTGAAAGAAATATAAAAAGAGATAGATTTTTTTGCCAACAATTCTAGTATCAAGGATTCCTTTTGAAAAATTCATTTCATCAAGGAATTCAAAAGAAAGAATGTTCCCTTGCAAGGGAAAGTATGGATTCTATCTTACGAATCCGAGATGAAAGAATTTTTTTTTCAAAGAATCCATGTCAAAGAATGAAATTTTTGAAAAATATTTTGAAAAAAGGTAGATATTTTCAAGAAGGGATTGGTTGGCCATCGAATAAACCTTTTGAAAATTGAAGTGGTATGATAGCCCCACTTAGGATGGTGTGTGTCGAACACAAAGGCATCTGACATCCTAAGGAGAGAGAAACAAGAATGAAAGTGATGTTGTGGAATGTTGTTGCACACATGAGCATCACAACATCATAGATCAAGAAAGAGAGAAAGATAAAGAGGAGGTAGATAATGACATAACCAACAAGAGACAAGGGGATTTGATATTTTTGGGTCAGAGCTGCTCATAAATATAGATAGAAAAGTACAATAGTATATTAATGAACTATCATCAACCCCCTACTATATCAGACCATGTGAAGAAGGCACATAAAAACAAAAGCAAAATAAAAATTTGGGTCAACATGGAAGGAGGCCTAAATTCCCCCAACACTTTGCATCATCCCCAATTGTCAAAAAATTAATACACGTTAAGGCGAAGAACAATGTGATAAATAGAAGAAGTTTTACAACATAAAAATACTCTTGTATCCAAGCACCTACGAGGGTGACAAGGTTCATCCAAGAACATATAAAACAAGCACGAGGGAACACAACACACACACACACAATCTAATCTATAGATAAAGAAGAGGCACCCCATAGTCCTCATCAACCAAGAAGTCATCCTTCTCCTAGTCTAGATCATCATAAGGGGAGGTTGGACAAGCCTGTAAGGATAGAACATCAAGGGGGGTACCCTTCGACCCTCCTGCAACAAGATCCAAGGAAGAAGACCCTTTAAGGTATTCTCCACTTAGTTCTTGTGAGGTGAACATTAGTGATCTCACAAAGATCACTGATCATAGGGTTGAGACATTGTCTATAGAGTTGAACATGCACTTTACTAGAGTACCATGCATTAACTCAATAGGTGATGGAGGTGATGTTGAGATCCACTACTAGCCTCACCAAAAGATTCAGTAGCAATGACAAAATCCAGGGATGTCAGGGCTTCCTTTGTCACTAGGATGGTGCAATACAATGCAAAACCAACCTCCAAAGAAGGAAAACCCTTATTTTGACCCCTATTTCTTGGATCATCATCCTCCATCTTTTGTTTCATTAGAGGATGTGATATCCCCAAAAATGAAGCAAAGGGTGAGGAGGAACAGGAGAAAACCATGGAAGACACTACCAAGGTATTTGGCATGTCCATGAGTTTCAAAAAGGGTGGGATGTTTAGAAGGGACATCAGAAGGGGAGGCTTAGCTAAAGGAGCAATGAATACCTACACCCTCTTCGAGTGAGGATCATTCATGCTCATAGGGGGAGCCAGGAGAAAAATTGAGACTAAGGGAACTAAAGTAGGAGCAAAAGAGGAGGAAACAATAGAAGATGCTAAAGCGGGAGTTGTTGGTTCCCCTTCTTCTGCAAGGCAACCTGCTCATCGGCTAGGTCCTTCCTCTGATGCTTGTGCTCACATGCAAGGCAGTTTCTACAGCTTCAGGAGCTAGAGGCTATAGCTTGAGAAGGGACATAAGAATCATGTTCAACCATCAAAGTATCCATCACAACCATTTTTGGTGGAGGGAGTGACTCTTGGATGGGAACATGAGGGAGAGATGGAGAAGATGATGCAATAGCAGTGAGGGGAGCAAGCACAAACACCTCAAGAGTGGGCCTCTTCCCATTCATTAGCTTAGAGTTAGGAGCAGTAGGAGGATCAGAGGCCAAAATGCATAAGATGCTCCACAAGGACCCTTCCCCTTACCATACAAAATGATTTGAGGCACCATGGGCAAGAAAATAATTTCAAATGTTAGATGCTTGCGCTTTCACCAAGTAGGAACCATTAGACTCCCTAGAAAATGCATAGGGATGGAATTCGATGGCACTACAACAGGGTAAGAGAAAGTAGCAGGTGGTACAATAGAGGAGGAAGAAGAAGGGCCCTAAGCACTGGCAGGCTTTCCCTTCCCCTTTCAAGAGGAAGAGTAGTTTGTTGCTAAACTACATGGTGGGTCACTTTCAACTATCCCTTTCCCTGAGTCTTATACTTATGTAATTTTGATAGAGTAGGTCCATTTTGGGAGGAAGTGGACCAACTGGAGTGGGCCCAAAATGATCTAAGGAGTAACCCCCATGGGTTACCAGTGGTTAATACCCAGTGTCATGCATGACATGCATGAAACCTTCATGAGAGAATTTTAGACATTTATGAATTACAGAAGTGACCCAATTCATGGAAGCTAGCCAAGGGATGCCTAACTTCACCTTGAATAGATTATATTCTAGAATGACATCAAAATTAGTATCCACAGCCCTAGGTCCTACTAGGAAAAAAAGGGTTATAGAGCCATATGGAGTGAGAGAGACACTACCATGAGTAAGTATAGTGGTTTTTGTCTTCTCATATTCCTCCCTCTGCAATGAATTTGGCCATAAATTCTCATCCTTAATAACATTCACTCGACTCCTAGGGTTGACTAGGACTCTTGTTACAATGTTTTCATTGAGGTGAGTGAGAATGTACAGTGGAGAGGCTTTGTTATTCATGGGTAGGTCCTATGATGTAAGAGTTACATCTAGTGAACCAGCCACAGGTTGAGTGGGAGGACTAGGAGTAAACAAGACCACATTTACATATGTTGAGGCCTTGGGGGAAGAATCAGAAGGATCAACAATTAAGTTTGTAGAGTAAGACAAAAATGGGTCTGTATAAATTTGTAACTCACTATTCACCTTAGCGACCAACTTATTCACATTTTATTTCATACCATCGAGGTGGATGGTACCATCATCGATGTGATCTTATATCTCATGACGCAAGTGCATCCAATGTTTAGTATATGCCTATGGATACAATGGTACTGGACGAATTCATTTCCATCATACTAGTTGGGATAAGGCTCTCTAAGAGGCCAAAAATCTTCTAATGTTATAATAATTTCCTTCAACAATTTCTGCTAAATAGAAGAGTAAGATTCTGACAACTTAGTAAATTGTTTGTTGTGCTTGAGGCCCCAATCGTTAGTCACAATGACTACATTTGCAACAAAATTTCCTTTCCCTAAAATTGACACTGTAAATCTTCCTTCAGAATGGGAGCACAAGGAGGATCCCCCAAACTAAACAACCGTCTGCTGGTACTCCCACAATGTAGCACACAGATGTGCGAAAGAAGGATATTTCATTAAGAAAAACTTCTCCTACCAAGCTCCCTACAAGTTGCCTATGAATACCTTTTGTACATGTGACTTAGCTAGCGAGTATGAGATTTGTGAAAAGAGCACTTGGTATCACATAATGAAATCAGTGATCTTCTTGTGCTCTCCCTACTTACATTGGATGAGATCCAAGAAGGTCATCTTCAGACCTGTGTTAATCTAGAATTATTGAAGAAATTGATTAACAAGTTGGTCGAATTAGAATATAGAGTTTTTAGGGAAGGAACAATACCATTCTAGTGTTGTATCCTTAAGAGATCGAGGAAAAATCTTAGCCATTAGAGAATCATGGTCAAAGAAGTTTTTGCACATTTCCTTAATAACAGATACGTGTGTTTGAGGATCCCCTTTACCACCATACTTCTCAAACTTAGGAATTCCCATCCCTTGAGGGAATGAAGTGTTCAAAATGATCACCAACAAAGGGCTATGTCAGAAGAAGGGATGAAAGATGGTCTGGGTAGAGGCCTGAGATAGATTTTCCAACTGGTTTTGCATCTAGCCCATATTTTATAAAAGAGCACTCAGAATAGGGTCAGAGGATGACAAAGGACTAGTAGAACCTCCACCATAACCACCACCACCAAATTCACCTCCAAAACCACCTTTAGGTCCATTGTCGTGACCACTACTAGAACCATCACCAAGGGCACCAATGTGGCCTCTATTAAAGCCACCACCATAGCCATTGCTAGAGCCACCACTGTGAACACCATCAGAGCCACCATGACCACCATCAGAGCCACTATCAGAGCCACCACCAAACATACTATTGGTGTAAATAAGTATTTTACTTATTAAAATTTACGTAAGCTTACTTAGGGAATGCATATCATTGTAGTCTACACTTTTGGCACCTAGTATTTAAGTATTGAGAGATGTGATTAGGACACTTAGGGAAGTGTGTGTAGGAGAAATCCCACTCTTTGTGGTGTGATCTAGTTATCACCTTTTTATCTCCACTTTAGGTGGGTGATCCACCTTTCATGGAATTATCTATTGTAAACAAAGATTTTAAATAGGCCCTATTGGACACTTACCCTTCTAGGATGTTTCACCTCAAAAGGGAAGGAATAGGGCTAAAAATCTATGTTTATATTCAAGGATTGATGTAAACAGGGATGAAATATGTCCAAATGTAATGTCCTAAGTGCAATAAACTAAAAAAGAAAGATGATTATTAATGTAAAACGTCCTAAGAAATATAAAGTGTTGGAAAACACATTGTGATATGAAAACATGAACTAAATGACCTAGAAATGAAAATAAAGCCAAATAGAAAGTTGTAAGACAAAAGGTGTGCACCTAGAAGTGTGTTGCAAACTTGAAACAACTCTGAAACTTTGGAAATTCTGATTTTTAAGCCTGGGGAGACAGTTAGGCCAATCTGAGCAACTTAGTCCACTTTCAAAAAAAATATGGAAAATTGCACCAAAGCTCGCTTTGGCCAAATGGGTATCCAAATCTATAAAAAAAATAAAAACAAGTTTAGTGGAACTAAGTTTCCACTAGTGGTGACTTAGTCCACTTCTAAATTTCTGAAGATTTGGAAGTGAAAACAAAATCCCTAGGTTTGCACTTTGGTTTCCCACAGGTGTCCGCTTTTGAAACTCTAATTTTCTGGCTTGGAGGTGACTTTTAGTGGATATTTTTTGCTTGATCAATAATGAGTGGTCTTCAACAAGTCTCCAACCTTATCTTCAATGATCTTCAAACCCTTAAAGTTCCTAAATTTGAAAACACACAAAGATAGAAGGAGAAAATGTTGATTGTTAGGGCATGGGGATTTGCCTTGGTCAAACCCCTTTTTAGGTAATTAAACCAAAATGATGAAATAAGATAATGAAACATGAAACGTAATGCAATTATAAACTTTCCATGATGATTGATCTTGAGTTGCTGCAACAATGGATGAAGAATCTTGCTCTTGAATGCCTTAAAAGTGAGCTTGAAAGCTATCTTGAATGCTTGATTCTTGCTTGGCAATATTGAATGAATGATAAATAGTGATTGAGTTATGAAGGAATGAATCATGAATTAGGGTTTAAAGGTCTCTTTTTATAGAGAAGAGTTAAGAATAAGGATCATGATCAAGGGCCAAGATTAAATTAGAAAATAACTTAATCAAGGGTGGAGGTTAATTGAGAGAAGAAAGACATGAATAGATAAAGACTTGAGGTGGAAGATAAGATTGGCATAGAAAAAGAGGTTGTTGGAGAAAATTAAATAATAAATATTATTTAATTTAGGTGGCCAACATAGAAGAAATAAATAAAATATTAATTTTATTTATTTAAAAAGAAAGGTGATAACAAATTATATAATTAAATAATTAAAAATAATTATTTAATTGGGAAGATAAAGAAAGGATAAATAATTAAATAAATATAACATTTATTTAATTATAGAGAGAAAAGGTTAATGATAATTAAGATAATTAAGATAATTATTTAATTATAGAAGAAGAGGGAAAAGATAACTTTTGGGTTAGACTTAAATGCTAATAAGAGTCTAGAAAAGTATGAAAGTTATTTACAACACCTTTACAAGACATCGTTTAATGTATTTTATTCAATTTGCAAGGGTTCAAGACCTAGTGTGGATGTGTAAAACACCTCACAACACCAAATCAAGACCTCCTTAAGTCCAATTTATCATCAATTATTCTCATATCAAGTAAAGTATACACTTTTTGGAAACACATCTATTATTTCTTTCTACCTACCTTGCACATGATTGTGACACTTGTCTCATTCATGGCCCTTCCTTGAGTCCTAGCTTGCCTTTATAAGCAAGCCTTCTACATACTTGTAATTGAACATCTTCATGCATATTGAGAATACAATCATCATATTCTCTCATCTTCTCTCTCTCTTTTGTGATATATTTGGTCTCTTGATCCTATTGTTGCTTTTCATAAGTTCTTGCATGGTATTAGAGTAGTTGGAGCTTCTTTGCATAGCCATTATTGGGAGATCTTAGTTTGTGTGAAGGTGGTCAAGAGGAAAATCTAAGGAGTAGCAACATTTTAGTTCATCCTAGACCATATCTGAGCTCAAATTCAGATTTAGAAGGCCTTTTATTGTCAGGGTAGCCTTTCATTTTGTTGAAATCCGACATTAGTAGCTCTAGATCGAAAAATCACCTATTTGGGTTTTTTTTCAATTTTTTTAATTTTTCTATAGTTTTGAAAAAAAAAAACTCTGCAAAAATTTTGTTCAGTTGAATTTTTTTGAAATTTGAATTTGTATCTATTAAATTTCTTTGTAAAATTTTTATTGAAAAATCATATAAAAAAATCAAAATATTTATATTTGCATTTATTTTTATGTATTGAAAAGTTATTAAAAAAAAAAAGGTTATGCGAAAAAATTGTTGCAGACGTTGTAGGTACTACAGTCTACCAATAGGCTGTAGCCATAGCCACATTCCCACCCATAACAAGCCACCACTATACTTCCCACATCGCCTACTTTCTCCCCTCCACCCATTGGCTTTCACTTCCGAGAGGTCAGTGCCTAAATTAGTCAGTCAATTCTTATACTCTAGCGGTGGGAAATCCTGGTGACGACTTGTACCAGGTGGTCAACTTCAAAAATTTGGTGATCTCAATAGAAAATCTGGCAGATGAATATTCTTAGGAGAATATTCCAGTTCTGAGATTCCTGGTAGAATATTTTGTCACCACTAAGAGCATATTCTGACAGGTCAAAAAGACTCTAGAGTGGGGGGCAAGTTTTTTGTTGACGGGCGGGAAACCATCAATTTAATCTCTTGGAGTGCTGACATCATCATTGCATCAGCAATGACGTTAGCAGTTAAAAAATTTTTGCACGCCCTCACGGTTGAGCATTTTGCTTTTGCAGTTCAACTTCAAATGCCCATAACTTGCTCATTTTAACTCCTTTTTCTTAGCAATTTTTTTTACTTGGGATAATTTTTCATGTACTTTGCAACCATGTAGCCAGTTTCTAATTTTGGTGTAATTTTTTTTTCAATTTTTTTAGTTTTTCAACACTGTACTTGTCTAATCCTCATTTTTGCAACTTTCGAGGCTTCGTACAGGCACATACGAACTCCTTTTCAGGTTTTTTTTTAAAGTGCATGATTTTTCATCTACTTCTTGAATCTACAATCAGTTTGAAGTGATCTTGATTGGATTTTGTACTTTCAGCGTATGGTCTTTTTTGGTCTATTTGGCACTTGTATTGCATAGATCTCAATTTAGGTATTTGCTTCATTATTTTAGTCTGTTATCAACCTATTTGTGTCAAGTTGTAAATTAGAAATCATAATTCCACTTAGCCAAGTTGCAAGTGGCCTATTGTACATGCACTAAAGTATAAAGTTCCAAAATCATCTTCTTCTTTTTTTTTTGGGGGGGGGGTACTTTGATTGAGTGAATTTAGGGGGTGTCTCTTATCTGATTGTTCATATTTTCTCTCTTGTTCTCTTTAATTCCATCATGGGTTCATCTAAAGTTCCACTCTTAACTACACATAATTATGCTACATGGAAAGTATGTGCATGGAGTAAACTAATGGAAAAAGGTTTAATTTACTATACCAATGGAACCATAACTACACCTTCAGATCCTAAGGTAGATCCAACTGCATATATGGATTGGCTCACTAAAACTTCTATGGAATTGGGTTCACTTAGAAAGTTCATTTTAGATGATCTCATTTTCCATGTTGATAAATGTACTATAGCCAAGGAAGCTTGGGATAAGCTTGCTACTTTGTATGGAAAGGTTGATAAGGTTAAGGGATACAAGCTTGAAAATGATCTCCTAAGCCTTGATCCCAAGAATTTTGACACCATTCAAGATGATTTCACTAATAAAAATGAGCTAAGAGCACAACTAAAGGATTGTGGTATTGAGAAAGAGGATGATCAATTGGTCTTCAACTTGTTGGACAAGCTTCTAGTTGAGTATGTAGCTTGTGTTTCAATTTTTCAAACTCAATGATTGGCAATTAGCAACTTCACATCACCATCTTTTGAGGCTCTCACATATCTTTTGATTCTTGAGCTAAATAAGTTGATGAAAATGGGAATTCTCAAGTCTTCAACTTGAAAAGCATTGGTGGTCAATCATGCAAACAACCGACAAGGCAAAGGGAAAGGCCAAAGCAATCTTCACCAAAGCCGCAAGGAGAGAACAAACAATCCACTCCTCCACAACAAGGCTCATCATCATCTTCTTTAAAGAAGAACAACTCAAGCAAGAAGGAGAAACCAACTTGTGCATATTGTAAGAAGATTGGACATGAGGAGCATTGTTGTCATGCCAAGCAAATTGATGAGTTGAACAACATCATCAAGAAGAACAACATCAATTTTCCTAATGCCTACAAGAAGAAGGACTCATCTCCTTCCTCTTCTACTTCATCTCAATCTAAGGGAAAAGGGAAATCTTTCATGCAACAACAGGTTCATTGCAGTAGTGGATTCTTGATTCAGGGGCTACTCAACATATGTGTTCTTCAAAGGGGAAACTTTCCTCCTTGGAGTCCTCTTCAGTGCCTCACATCTTAATTGGTGATAATACATAGGTGGAAGTTGAGGGGAAAGGTGCAGTTGAGATGGGTGATGGGACATATGAGAATGTGCTCTATGTTCCAAACTTGAGCACCAATGTTCTCTTCATCTACCAAATCACACATCAAGGAGATGGTAAGAAAGTTGAATTCACTCCTGACACAATTGTGGTAAAGGAACTTGTAAATGATGCTTTGGTTGCAATGGGTGGTTGCAATGGGTCGAGCTAATCACACTGCAATGTTTTACTCATTCTCCCATTTGGTACCTCGTGCTCTTTCTACAACATTGATTACTCATTCAAACTCACAAAGTAAAATACTGCATGAGCGATTTGGTCATCTCAAGTACCGCTATCTACAACAAATTCACACCAAGGATATGGTCAAAGGGCCTCCTCAACTTAGTTTTTTTGAGGGTGTATGTTTATGATGTTCCATGGGCAAGCATCCCAAAGAGAATTTTGATAGAGGGAACTCTTAGAGAGCCTTGGATATTCTTCAGCTTGTTCATAGTGATGTAGCAGGCCCATTTCTAGTGCCATCTTTTGGAAAAGCTCATTATGTCCTCACTTTCATTGATGATTTTTCATGATACACTTGGGTCTTTTCCTTTGTCAAAAAAGTGAAGTATTTGACAAGTTTCTCAACTTCAAAGCACATGTTGATAAGCAATCTGGGAAGCAAGTCAAGATCCTTCGTATAGACAATGGCATAGAATATGTGAACAATAGACTTGAGGAACTTTGCACACTTGTGGGAATTGACTTACAACATTTTGTTTCCTACACACCCCACCAGAATGGTGTGGTAGAAAGGAAAAAAATAGAACCCTCAAGGAAATGGCAAGCTACATGATACATGCCAAGTCTCTTGGTCCAACTTTTTGGGAAAAATCATTTAGTTGTGCCACCTACATCCAGAATCGGGTTCCTCATAGAGATTTTAAGGGTATCACTCATTTTGAAGCTTTCTTTGCTAGGAAACCTATTGTGAAACACTTTAGAGTGTTTGGGATTCTAGCTTGGGCTCGTATTCCTCTATAAAAATATAGGAAATTAGATCCATAGAGAAGGCCTTGTATCTTTGTGGGATATGCAGATGTTGTTAAGGAATAAAGACTAACAAATCCTAAGACTCATGAGATTTTCTTTGAGAGGAGTGTACATGTTGAGGAAAGCTCACCTAGCTTTGACTCTTCTACTCCTCCTCCTTCCTCCATAGTTGATAGTGATGATAGTGATTCAGATGATGATGGATCTCCTTCCTCACTGACTCACAAGGTTACACCTTTGTAGGGTCCACTTCTAGTTGAGGAGCCTCATCCTTCTACCCCTACTAGACCTTGTTGGGCTTGTTAGACTCTTGAGGAAACATGTCTACTTGTTAGGGATCCTTTGGATACTTGAAGGACTAGGTAACAATATGAGCATGAGCCTCTTCTGCATGCTCTCATTGTGTTAGCTTCAAATCCAAAATCCTTTAAGGAAGCCTCTAGGGTTCCTGAATGGGATGTAGTTATGGAGGAAGAGTATAGTTCCTTGATGAGGAACAATACTTTAGTTCCTCTCCCTAAGGGGAGAAATATGGTTCAATGAAATTGGATCTATCATACCAAATATGCAATGGATGGGAGTGTTGATAATTATAAGAGACAACTTGTTGCAAAGGGTTTCTCATAGGTTGAAGGAGTTGACTACACTAAGACCTTTTCACCTATTGCAAATATGACTTCCATTCACCTGGCACTTGCTATTTCCACTTCACATGGCTAGGTAGTACATCAGATGGATGTTAAGAGTGTTTTTCTACATGGGGATCTTGATGAGGAGATCTATATGGAGTGCTATTTTCCAACAACAAAGTAGGTTTCCGACATATTCACCAAACCCTTTACTAAGAGTAAGTGCCATCAATTGTAAGCTCTCTTGGGGGTGAGGGATGTGTCAAGGGGGGTCACTTGACTTCTCCATTCTCTTTCATAGGGGGGAATTTTTCCTCATCTTGGGGTTTTGTCCTTCTCCATTTGTACATTCATTTTTTTTCTTCTCTCTTTTGATGGGGATTTTTTCCCATGAGGTTTTCTCCCTTTCCTTGCTTGTGAGAGATTGCATTTAATTTGTACATGGGTACCTAACATGGCCTAGTTTCTGGGACCCATCTTGCATCTTATCTTGCATGGTTAGCTTGAGTCTTCATTCCACCATTTTCACTTAAGGGGGGTGTTGGTGTAAATAATAATTTTACTTATTACACTTTACTTAAGCTTACTTAGGGAATGCATATCATTGTAGTCTGCACTTTTGGAACCTAGTTATTTTCATCTTGCATCTAGGTTTGTGCATATATTGAGAGATGTGATTAGCACACTTAGGGAAGTGTGTGTAGGAGAAATACCACTCTTTGTGGTGTGATCTAGTTATCACCTTTTTATCTCCACTTATCATGGCATGATAATTCCACTTTAGGTGGGTGATCCACCTTTCATGGAATTATCTATTATTTCTTTCTACCCACCCTACACATGATTGTGACACTTGTCTCATTCATGGCCCTTCCTTAAGTCCTAGCTTTCCTTTATAAGAAAGCCTTCTACATACTTGTAATTGAACATCTTCATGCATATTGAGAATACAATCATCATATTCTCTCATCTTGTCTCTCTCTTTTGTGTTATCTTTGGTCTCTTGATCCTATTGTTGCTTTTCATAAGTTCTTACACATACCAGAGCCACCAACCTCGATTCCATAGGAAATTTTACTTCCAAAAGCATGGTTTCCCCCAGGAGGAAGAAATTCAAACCCTAGAGGTATCCTACTTGCTTTGATAGTACGAGGTGGATTAGGAGCAAAGATGTTAACGAAAGGGCCCATTTCAGCCATGCATACCAATGTCACAGGCATCGAGACACTAATCTATCTTTCATCATTATTATTCTCATGACTTTAGGTAATACTTGATTGGGCATTGTAAGAGGGGGAATATGCTTCCACTAAATCAGTAAGGCCATAGAGAAACTCCATGCTCATTTGATCCTTTTCTAGAATATATTTGATCTCATTAACAACCCTAGTGGGCCTAACCATGCTTTGATCTCTACCTAAATGATTTTCAAGATCCAACAGTCTCCTATCTAGAGCCATGAGATGCTCCATGAGAATAGGGATGACTTCATTCTCGTCTAGAGGTGGAGGTGAAGGAGAGGCAGGAGGTGTAGTGGCATGAGTGGTTTCATCAAAGAAACTCATCTTTTTTGCTAATACCATCTCTTGGGAGGCAAGAACTAGAGTGACCCTCATAAATTCCATCTTTGTGTGTCACACACTCCTTCTAACTACGTGTCTAGAGGTAGTAGACTAAGTTATGAAACTCATAAAGCTTCACAACATGTGCACTTACAACCTACATAGACACGAGGAAAAGGACCTCAACATGAAGAAACAAATATCACAAGGTTCACATTGGGTTCACCAAAATGTAGAGGAGGGGGACCAAATGTTCAAGGCCCTAGGTTACAAGAGGCTCTAGAATGATCAATTTCCTTGATCTACCTCAAGCTAGATGGAAGGTTTAGGAAGGTTGTATGGCATTTATTGTAGAGAAAGAAGAGCACTCTCAGCAGTACTATCTTTCTACTAACCCAAGAGTTTCAAGGAGCTAAGAGAGCAAGTTTCTAGATCTCAAACTATACCTCAAATAGCTCTCTACCAGAGGATAGTAGCACAGAACAAGGATGAAAACATGGCATGTTGGCATTTCACAAGTGCACTAGCGTTTGTACAAACAAAAAGTGCAAGATTTTGTAAGGAATCATAGAGATGCACTAACTACTTAACTAATGTGATTTAATACAATAATGAAGATAGAAAATGATAGAATAATGGAATAATGAGAGAAATACTTTAAGTTTTTAACTAGAACTTTGACAAGATCAAGGGTGGTAGAAATCCAAATCACAATAGGTTCATCCTCCCACAAGCTCCATAGGAACACCAACCTACACACAAACAGAATAGGGAAAAATATTGGAGTTTTTTCAAGCCTTTCCATAATTGAACCCTCATTTCAGTGTTTCCACCTCCATAGACAACCAAAATAGCCAAGAGATATAAAAAGAGATAAAGAAATTAATGGAAGAGAAATGTCAAGCAAAGGAAAGAACGTTATGCGATGCAAATCAAATGATAATGCTAAAACAAATGGATATCACCTCCCAAGAAAAGTTCCCTCTAGCATGTGAAGGGAGATGTGAGCTCAGAAGCTTGGAGATTCAATAACTGCTGCAAAAAAGAGAGTAAAATCTACCAGAGTAATTCTTTAGAGCTTCAACAATGGTGGAGAATATTGTGAAAAAGCTAAAGGCATGCGTAGATACATGAAGTGAGAGTGTAGAGATCCAATTGAATCAAGAATGAATTTTTTTTAAGTGAATATCAGTCTAAAAGAGTAGTTCAAGGTTGGTCAAGGGCATAAGGACATTACTCTTTGTTGACAATGGAGAAGTGTAATGCCTTTGCAGATTCTAGAGGTGGGAATCTTATTAGGATGGTAATGTGCCACATAAAAATTTTCACATCGCACTAGCGTCCTCGATAAGAATTCAACCACTGACACTACAAACAGCCACCAAGTGGGTGGAAAGCAGGTGGATGAAGCGGAAATGCATTATCGAATTTATTTTTTCTAAGGTGAAGGGATGCAAATAGGGAATTTTCTAGGGGTGCAAATTCACTCCATTACATTGCCAAGAAAGGACCAGAGTTATTATTGAATAAATTGATCTCCTATAAAATGATGGTAGAAAAAATAAAGAAGTGTGATCTTAAGAATTTCATTCATGATGCTAAGGTAAGGTAAAAATTGGCATCCTTTGTGCATGATCATGACCCAATAGAAGATCTAATCAGAAATTGGTCTTTAGAAGTAGATGTGACAAGAAGAAGAGAATAATGCATCAAAATAAAAATTCTGAAAGATAAAATAAAAAAGGTTGATCCTTCTTATAAAGTTGCACATACAAAGATTTGGGACCCAGTCCTTAGAATCATGACAATGATTGAAAATTCAACCAATTTATTAGCTAATGTACTTATACTTTAAGTGGATACACCTAGCCCTTCATCACATATGGAAGAAAAAACATCATCAACAAATAACTCCACTACAAAAAATTGCTCTTGCAACATAATCCTTAGTGAATTATCCCTTGGATGATGATGATCTCCTAGATTATTTGGAGATGAGGCAAGTTATTCACCCACCATCGATGTTTTTGGTTGAAAGACCCTTTGATAATAGAATATTAATAAATTTTGAGACAAGTGAGAAAGTGTGGATGATGTTAGAGTCCTAGCATGTATTGAATTTCTGTCAGATGATTGATTCATCACCACCAAGGAGTTCAAGGACTTCCTAATAAAGAATAAAAGTGATGCTTTCAAGAAAAAGATGGAGGAAGAAAAACAAAAATAACAAGGGAGAATAAAGGTGGAATTGTCTCCAAAATATGGGTTGAGGTCAATTCTGACCTAGAAAATATGACTTGAGAAAAGGGAAGAGAAATTGTGAGAAAAATTTGTTGTTTGTAGCTCGAAGTGTGGAATATATCATTTTTAATTGCATTTAGTACCATCGTGAGGAAAGAAGGTGATGAACCAATGTTTTTTTTAAAGAGTAGGCATATGCACTCTACTTTGGGTCAAGTTTTATCCTAAGGCATGAGACCTTACATCTTTCCTAAAACAAATAATCCCCATACAAGTGAGTTAAATGGTAACTTAATTGTCAATTTATTAGAGGATATTAGTGCATTGCAAGTAGTAACATTGATAGTGAACAATATTATGTTCATTGAAGTAGTTGTAAATAAGTTAGAAGTAAACCTAGCTAAAGTGAATGCTTTGAATTTAAAGCTTCAAAAGTAGGTCAATATTGTTATAGGATTGCTTCCACCTCCTTAATTTGTGGTTGATGATAAGGAAAATCAAGAGAAGATAGCTCTAACTCTAGAGGTCAGCAATTATAAAAAGGAGCTCAGTGAGAGCAAGGAGTTAGAGCAAAAGGAAATAATGGAAAAGAAGGAGAAAATCTCAAAAGTTATGGATAGCCTATAAGGCCATAAATTATGTTGAATATTAGGTCATCTTAAGATTGCTTGGAATGGATATAATACAATATATAATATCCACGATATTCATCTCCAAGTAAAGGCTCAACTCAAGACTCTCCAAGATTTTTGGGGCCCATGGATTCAGTTGATTGACAAGATGATTAATAGGGACAAATTTGATATTCATGCTCCAAGTGAACTACTAGCCATTTTGTAAAAGTCAAATACATTTGAGGATAGTATTATTATCCATGAGATTTTTCAATATGCTATGGAGCATACGTTGGAATCTTTTGAAGAGCTAGAGCGGGCTATAATGCAAAATATTTTGTCAGAGGATGGGGAGGTTAAGGCTTATAAATCATGGAGGTCTAAATTCAACAGTATCTTATCTCCCCTCTTGGGTTCTATATTTACAAACAATAATATAGATATGGATAAGTGTAATGTTGTAAAGCATAAGTTAACAAAATTGGAAGAAAATTTAATATTTTTTAGGTTCAGAAATGATGGTCAGGTGAGGAATACTCTTCTCATCTAAATTATGTTAGGTAGATTCTAGATTTTCCTTGGATTTTAAAAAGTGCCTTTGTAGCATGGGTGAAGAATTATAATTTATAGAATCATATTTTCACCCAATTTTATCTTAATATGCATATTAGGGAGTTTCTACAACAGCTTCTGCAAATATTTTATCTTCCAATGTTTATTTTTTTCATAGTACAAGGAAGTTGCATCAATTTTGATTTGATCCTTTCAACAAGTTTTCAAATAAAAATATCACATATGTTTATGGATTTAACCTTGTTTTCTCCCTTGTGTCTATAAAAGGGAATTCCAAGTCATTTTTTGAAGATCTTGGATAGTTTGTAATTAGGAAAGTTTGGTTTAGACTAGTCAGATATTGTTCTAGACTTTTTCAGGAAGAAAATGAATGCTATATTTGAAATATTGTGTAGGGAATATTTATTTTATGGATTCTATTAAAGTTGTGATATCCTAATGTTTAACCTTTTCTAAGCAACTAAAATGCAATGGAAAAACATAAAGAAACACCTCAAGATTAGCCTAAGAAATTTGATAATGCAAAGAGAAAAAGTGTAAAATGATGCTAAATAGATATACCTCCCCTTTGCAGTTGAAACTCCTTGGTTGGCCCTTGATTTGGATGTGTTTTTTATGCTCCTTGATGGCTCTTGATATGGCTAAATGAAATATTTAACTATGTGTTTGAATGCAAATACAAATATATGAAATTGATGGCTAGATGAGTGCATAAAATGGCAGAATTTATTTGCAAAATGGCTAAATGTTCCTAAATGCCTTAGAGGAGGGGGTATTTATAGGAGAATTTAAATTCTCTAGAGAATTCAATAGTTGAGATTTATCCAACAAGGTCAAGATGAAGGGCTAAGGTGATTTGAGGACTCACAAGCCCTCACATTTTGACATGTGGAATGTTAAGTGGATAAAGGTAGGATGATGTGTAAGTGATGTGGAAAGGAGGTACATGATGTGGAGGAAGGACAAGTACCTTCCAAGTACATTGGAAGATGAGAAGATTCCTTGGAGCAATAAATGTGAATTTAAAAATCACATGCTTGAGAGAATCTAGTGGATAAGAGAGGGTCTCCAAAAAGGTGGGAGTTTGTCACATGTGACTTGATATGACAAGTCAAAGATTCTAGAAGATGCATGGGAAAAGGGGATTCTAGGAGGAATAAAAGTGAATTAAAAATTCACATGGGGAAGAGAGGAGTTTTGGATGAATAAAAAGGAATTAAAAATTCCTTGGGGGATGGGGAGAGTTGACCAAGGTACTAATTAATTTTAACTAATTAGTAATTAGAAGATAATTAGGGGTTAATAAGGATTAAAAGCCAACTTGCAAAAGTTGGAGGATGTGACACATCCTAATCAAGGATTAGGCATGTGCACATCTTTAATGAGGAGATTAAGAGATGGATTAGGATTAGATGAAAATGACATGTGAGGAATTAAATAAATGTAATATTTATTTAATTCATTTGATGAAAAAGGGATTAAGGAGGGTAAGGTATTTAATTATTAATTAACTACCTTAGGGATTTTGCAGAATTAAGGATATTAATTAAATAATAGTAATATTACTTAATTAACTCGGATAAGAGGATGTTTAGACGAAAGGGGATAAATTTGGATAAATTAAGTGTCCAAATTTAGGTGTCTACAAAAGTAATAGAGTAATTTGCTATATTTGAAATGTTAAAGGATTGTTAAGAAGAATTTAGGATAAATCTAAGTATGGGAAATATTATTGTAAGGAAATGATAGTGGATTTCCATTGAATTCATTTTCTAGGTTGTTGTTAATAGAACATTTGTATGGTATTTTGAGTCTATTACCAATGGTTGAAGGCATCAATATAAGTGAGAATATTAGTTCCAATTCCAAGTTCATTCAAAATGAAAAATCACTTAAACTATGTTCTCAAAGCTAGTATTAGGTAAGTTTCCAAGAATTTAGCTAGGTCTGATAGATTTCAATGTATTATTGGTGTAACTCATGAGAACATATTTGTTATATCAATACCCTAGTATGTGCAAAGTTAAACCCATTAATATTGTGAAGGGCTACCCCCTAGGTTTTTTAAAACCTAAAGTGCAAAGAAGTATAGTTGAAAAAGTGTCTCTTGTTCATTAGACACTAACTTGAGAGTTTTGATTATAAGATTTGGCTATATTTAGAGGAAATTTGTTAATCAATTGGAAAATTAAAACACCAACAATATCATCTTCAATTCCCATTGTCAAGCATCTACCATTATTACAAGATATTCTACATTGAGGTGGGTTTGTATGGTCTATATTATTCTCTTATGGGGGAAACATTTTCCTCATATGGAGTTTATTCCTTCTCATTATTCTTGGGAGCATATTGTTTTTTTCTCTTTTAAAAAGGGATTTTTTCCTATGATTTTTCTCCTTTTCTCCATTTTTGAGAGGTTCATTAGTACATGGGTACCTAATTACGACCTTTTTGAGACTTATCCTTGCATTATTGTATCATTATATATTTACATGTTTTTCATTGTGCCTAAATAAAACTTAAGAGGGGTGTTGTTGTTAGTGTGGTGTATTACCTAATTGATTTACCTTTTAGGTTCTATTTGTGAATACCAAACCTGCAATAAGCTAACATACACACGACCAAAAAATGCTAGTTAATCATGTTAGAAACCCAAATCTATAATTCTCTATGAGATTCTTGATTAAAATGAGAGCATAAACAAAGTAAAGATAGCATGTAATCAAATTAAAATAGCTAAACCATCATCCCATAGGGGGATTGGTGCTCCTTTGATGTAGAAAGAAGCTCTTTCCCAATCCCTTTGATAAAATTTGCTGATGTTGATGATCCAAAGTGTGAGATTTGATGCCAAATGATAACATAAATTATCTAAAGTGATGAAAATAGTGAAATGCTATGAGTAGAAATGCCTATAATAAGAATGCTCCAAGTTGTGGATCCATATTGTGTAGAGGAAGCCTCTATTTATAGGAATCAAGGGTTGAAGAATGAGAGAAATTGGTGAATGTGGGATAAAAAGGGATCCAATGAGAATGTGACACTTGTCACAATTCTATTGGATAAGTGGAACACATTTTGGGGAATGTGTTGAGTAAAAGAAATGTGAGAGGAGTTAATGAAAATGGTTGAGGATTTGAAAGGTTTTAAGAAGTAAATAAATGTGGTTGAAGATTTGAAAGGATGTAAGAAGAGTAAATGAAGATGTAAGAGGAGTTAATGAAAATGGTTGAGGATTTGAAAGGTTGTAAGAAGTAAATGAATGTGATTGAAGATTTGAAAGGATGTAAGAGAAGTAAATGAAAATGGTTGAGAATTTGAAAGGTTGTAAAGGATTTAATGAATGTGTAAGAGGTTATTTAAAACCTTTGGAGGGAAATTGAATGAGGAGGTGGTTGAGAGGAATATTCCATTGTGAGGATAAATAGAGGAATTAGATAATTAAAAGAAATTATTTTCATGTGCAACCTGGTTAGTTGACCATGTGTTGATTTAACTCTCGAGGAGTTAAAAGCTAGAGAATTTATTAATGATGATTAGAAAGTGATTTAGGATTAATTAATTTAGAATTAATTAATTTGAATGGGTTAGGAGATTGTGACATTTTATTTGATTTAATTTGATCAAATGAGAGGAGTTGGGGGGATTTAATTAAATGATTTGATTTAATTAAATATGACGAACATTAGTAAGAAGAAAGGTGAATTAATCTAATAATTTAATTATTTGATTAATAGTAAACAAATTGTTGATTTTAACTAAATGATTTTGATTATTTAATTAAGGGGTTAGTTTGAAGTGATTTAGAAAGAAATGGTGTTAATTAATTGGAATCAGACGCATAATATCAATCAGGTTAATGTGTCTACACTATTCAAACTAGTTTACTAAGGGAATTCTTAAGACATCACTTTATGTCTCAAGTCATAAGATTAAGACACATTCCATAATCTTATATTTTCCTATTGTATACACCTAAAATTAACCACTTGTGTTTGGTCAATTTTACCCCATCATTTCATCTAAATCCCTTCCTATTTACATTAAATAAATAATATGGCATTTACTTAATTAACATAATCAATTTTCCTTGTCTTCTAAGGTCCTAAGGTAATTAATTATTTGATTGATTACATTACCTTTTCCCCCTTTCCTCTTTAAATTAAATAAATACTCTTATTTATTTTATTTAATCATATTGTCCCCCACAAGAATTAAATAAATCATTTAATTTTTCAATTTCCTCTCTATTATGTAAATGGGCGACTTCATCTTCCACAGAGGCGGCTACACTTCGGTCTCCTATAATCTAGTTATCCTTGTGAATAATAGGTGGATCTTCTCTTATAGAGGTGGATCTACAACTACAAAGATAGATACACCCACATAGAGATGGATACGTAAACAACTCGCTCTACATAATAGAGGCAGACATGTTCTTGCAAAGGTGATTCTAGAATGGTGGATATGCAACTAGATGAACGGACCTGTAACCTACAGAGGTGGATCTATTAGAAATAGAGGTGGCTCTATTAGGTACAGGGGTAGATATGTTAGTACAGGGGAAGCTCTATTCTACCCATAGGTAGATTCATTGGTAACCTTTATTTATTAGTTTCGCTTCAAAAAAATTTAGTTTGTTGAGATTTTTTACTATCACACTAACTTTTCTTGGTTCTTGTAATTTCTCTATCATCCATCCATATCCTTTTTTTTCCAAGACTAGTATTTGAGACTAATAATGATTTCTTGCAAGACGTCTATCAAAGACCTTATTTTATCACTAATTTAGGCACATCTGAATTTCTACTTAAAGGGTCAATTAATATTTTTTGCCATGTTTGGGGTCCCTTGTTGATGTATGCTCTCTCCTTGCACTATTTGGTGAGCCTAGGGATCAGAAATAAAATGTCAACCTAAGTCCTTTATTATCACCTATGGGTTCTAGTTTTACATGTATTATCTCTCCTTGCGCTACATGTGAGCTTGGAGATTATAAATTCCTGGCATATTCTTCCCTTTAGGATCCCTTCTTGGTTATTTCATTACCCCAAGGGATGACCTCAACCACATTAATCAATGGGGTATACAAAGGGGGAAGAACAAAATGTATACTCCAATCTAGTTGTGTCATGTTTTGTGAAGCTTTGATACTTGGGTGATACCAAGATAGGAGTACAAGGCTAGTCTGAATGGCTTTCCTAACGTTCTTGGCCCATGCTTTTGATGGACTAGTGTTTATGAAAATGGCTCACATACCCTCCTAGTATTTAGAGGATGCACTAAAGTGCATGAATTATCCTAGCTTGATACCTTTTAGTTATTGTCTATTATAATGTAGGGTGCAGTATCATGCTTGAAGCTACTCACCATGTATCCCCTTGATTAGAGGTAACATCTCTTTGGGAAAAGTCTCAGGACCTCCAGAGAAAGGAAAAAGGTGAGCCCTTATGCTACTAGATCCCTATCTATCAAATCTTGGCCAAGCACACTTTGTGCCAATCTTGAGATATTAACCTAATGACTAGTGGGCCTATGGTAGGTTATCACTCCCACTTGGCTAATCTAGGTGTGTACAATTTGGTGTGTCTTCTTATGGATATCAATGTGTGTGTTTAGTCCATCGTTTCTATGTTTATTCATTTGTTTGCTTCATCCTTTTTTCTTAGGTCATTATCCTCATATAATTGGTCCCACTCTATTCTTGGGCAGATACATTCCTACATGGGTAGATCTACTCTATTTACAAATGGTTGTGCTCCTCTTATCCTATCAGTCTTCCTTGGATGGATACACCATGTTCATAGAAGGATTCAATTTTACATAGTTGGATCCATTTGTAACCTAATCATCCTAGATAGGTGGATACACTTTGTTGATGTGTGATCTTTTTTTCTATAGGTGGATCCATTTTGACTTAGGTAGCTCCATTGATAAGTGATCCTATTCCTAGATAGGCAGCTATGCTTTGTTCATTGGAAAAATTTTCTAGTTAGCCTAATAAACTATCCTACTTAGGTGGCTCCACTCTATTGAGAGGTAAATTTTATCTTAGGTGACTCTATTCTATGGATAGGAAAATATGTGATGTTCTTGGGAAGATACCCTTCCCATAGAAAATCTAGAGAGAAAATCCTCTTTACTGGAGATATCCCTCATTGTTTTAAGCCCAATCTCATAATTGAAATATTTTTCACATTTTTTAATCATCTATACAAATAATTTTCATCACACCACCCTTTTCAAAAGCAATTGCATCACCTTCCTATTAGCACAAGGATATTTCTAAACTACACTATCAACATCCCCACCATCATACATCAAAATCTATCCTTCTAAATACGTTTTTGAGAGATTTTGAATCATAATCGATCAATCAATCAATTTATATCATCATCATTATTTCTTAGGGACTTTACCTATGCTAAATTAGTAATCCTTCTTGGCCAAATCAACTTACCTCAAGCGAGAGGTTTAGTTTTTTTCTAAAATCACTTGTGCTTGAGAAATTTTCCTATATCAAGTATAATCCTATCATCATCATCATGATGTGTGCTTGAGAACTTAGCCTATCTCAAGTACCAATCAATCTCATCATCATCAATCCAAGTTCTTGAATTAAATTGGAGTGCTAAATCAATCATCCAATCAAACATGTAATCAATCATCTAATCACTCATCCAATAATCATCTTTATTCATGTCCTTGGACTTGAATTCATCTTAATCCTCCAATCCAATCATCCTTGTGTCTTTTATGCCCATCACCACTTGATTGTAGCTTAAAATCTCTTGGAACAACAACAATAATTTTTTCAATCACCTCATTTCATTCACATGCCTAGTAGCAAAAATACACAACCAACCACCATGCAAGGGGGACCTTTGAATATACATTATCCTCATGACCTTATGTCTATTGAAGATGTTAGATTTATGATTAGATTTAATGAAAAAAAGATTAATTCAAAATCAACACAAAGACACATCAAATACCTTGGGAAAACCCTCCTCTTGAGGGAGAAAAACCCAGCAAAAAATATATCTCTTATATATATAAGTAATGGAAACAAGTCTCTTTACAATGTGGCCACACACAAGTCCAATATTCAGCACCAGCAATGGTTGTAATAACAAAGAACAATCTGCTCTTCCTTGAACACTAATCTTCTCTTCAATGGATTCGCAATCTGCCCTAGAAGAACTTCACACTTGATAGGGGCTGCTCTTGATAGAATTTCACTTGCTTGATGCTAACACAAATCCAATCAAATGTAATTCAAAACAATAAACTACAACCTTCAACTATGACAAACTTCTCTTATGAATGAACTTGCACTTGAGATGAATCGATTGTCATTTGTGAACAAATGAAGTCATATATATATCAAATGATAGAAGAGACACAACTCTTCAAGAACAAAGTCAGCTGACATAGAGATATTATAAAATGCAATAACAAGAGGTTGGCCTCTCATAGAAAAATGTGCTTCTTCACAAGTCTTCAAGTCAGCCTCCAATAATGCCTTTTCATTTGGATGCAACCAATGAGAAGAAATTCGGCACATATATGAACTCGTACCAATTAAGAATATGAGCTCTATAAATTAAATAGCTCTCAAGCTATTATTTAATTTATTCAATCAAGAACAAATAATATGTTGGAAGAATACAACTAAAGTTGAATATAAACATCAACAAAAGAGGATATGGCCTCTCAACCTGAACTTACCCCAAGCCTCGAGGAGCATTATAGTAACCTATTCAATGTTTACATGACTAATCATCTTATCAGTGAGCATTCTGAAGCCATCCTTGTTAAATTACTTATGTGGGGTACTAAGCCTCGAGGCATGGCTTGACCGTCCACTCCTCGGGTTCCCTTGAAGAACTCCTAAAACATAGTAGAGTTTGAGAATGATGTGGTGATCTAGGTTCCTCCATCTCCCCTTTGGATTCCTACCATAAGATCTGAATCAGGCCTTAGTCTTATTCACTGACCTAATCCTATAGTATCCCCACATCTCCAAGGATCACTCCCTCAAAATATCCAAAATTGACTACCACAAACATCATTTCACTCCCCACCTTTAGGGAATATGACAACCCACGTAACCAAATCTCCTATATCAACACAATAGCATGTTCCTCTCATAACAATTCAACCAATCTACCTTTCCTCTTACACTAATGTACTTCTTCATCTTATATCCCACCTCCTACACAATCCTACCCAAATCCATCATCACAACCCTATCTGAATCCTTCAACACAATCCTACTCATAGCCTCCATCACAATCCCATCTAAATCCCTCATCACAATCTCATCCAATTCCCCCATTACAATATCCTAATCCCTTATCACATACTTCTCTGGGTAAACCCACAAAAGTGGCTTACAATTTGAATGAGGAAGGAAAACTTGGAAAAAATGACCCCATGCCAAAAATTTTCATTATTGGGGTTCAAATGAACTCATTGGTTCGAAAAAACCAAAAAAGGGTTCACTCAAACTAGGGTTCAAGTGAACCAATTTAATGCATGTACGAACAAAAAAAATGAAAACTCCTTTTGGGAAGGGGGTTCGAATAAACCTTGGTTCGCTCGAACCCCTAGGCGTTATGTTATTCCTTGCATAACCACCCCATTATAAGTTTGGAACAAAATGGGTCCCCCCTTTTGTTTTGATTTGTCTTTTCTTTTTGTTTGGGTCTTAGGAGTTGTTTTCTTTGCTCCTAAGTCTTTCATTCTTTTGCTCTGTCAAAAGTGGAGCTAGAACCAAAACTGGACTCTAAACTTTTCCAAAGTTCCTAGTTCGGGTTTCGTTTTGACTCCGCGTCTGCCTTCTCTTCTGTGTTTCCTTTCATTGTCTATCGGTTTGTCTTGCACTCTTACATCTATATTCTCCCTTGAGTTGTTTGTCATTTTCCTTTCATTTTTTTTTTCCCAAGCAAAACCAAAAATGAAGATGGAACAAAACTTGGAACTTTCTTAAAATTCTAGACCTTTTTCCCATTCTGATTCTGGCTTCGCTCATTTTCTTTGTCTTGTTGTTTCATTGGCATTTGGGTCAGGCCCGGTTTTCATTTCAGTCCCGCTTCCCTTCATATTTGTTCATCCTTGTTTTGTTTCCTATTTCTTGGTTGGGAGCAGAACCGAAGTTGAAACCAAACTTTGAACTTTGTGAAAGTTCTAGTTCTAGTTTCGGTTCTGATTCTGCCCCCATTTCTTTTCTTCATCATTGTCTTTGTTGTGGGACCAGAGCTGGGTTTGGAGCTGGGTAAGGGACTTGATACAAAATTCTTTATGTTGTCTCAGACTCAAGTTTGTATCCACCCTACTTTAGGTGTTCACAGGACTTAACTGTTTGTTCATGTTGTTTGCCCCACCTTCGGCCTACCATTTTAATGGCATTAATTGCAGCCTCCTCGCACGCGTGAATTGATTTTATATTCCTAATCATGTTTAACTAGCTCATTATCTTTGTTATTCAACATGTTTAAGTGAACTAGAGCCAAAAAATATTGAGAGGATCAATTTTATTGTGGAGGCAAGTTGCAAAGCAAATATTGATCAAATTTCAATCTTTCCCGGAGAGTGCTTTAAGGTAGGGCTCTTCTTCTTCTTCTTCTTCTTCTTCTTCTTCTCATTTTCTGTTGTTGTGTTGTATTTTCTATGTGTTATGTCATGTTCTCCTACATTCGTAGAGTTTCCCTTTGTGAGTTCTTCATTTTTTTCTTTTTTTTGGTTGGTTTGTTTCTTTTGTCCTTTTTGTTTTTGTTTTTTCGTTCAGTTTTTGTTTGTTTTTCCATTCGTTGTTTCTCATTTTTGTTGTCACTTTTGAGACAGGTGGGTTGTTACTGTGCCCTTATTTTTAATTAGGGATTCCATTTACCAAGGTTTTTTGTACTCTAAATGTTTGAAACCCTGCTTCATCTTGATCTCATGTCGATTGGATGTGTTCTATGATGGGTTTGTGTTGCCCTAAATGGTTAAATCAACGTATTGAGCAAACTAGGGTTTTCCAGATAACCTTTACAAAATCTCTTGCCTTAGGTTTAAATTCGGTTCTTGTACGGTTGAAAGGTAGGGTTAGGCCCTTTTATTTGGTTTTCCTTGTAGGTCCATTTGACCCAGGTCTTTAAATTCATATGACCGTGTCTTTGGAAAATACCCTCCGTTTTGCATATTGAATTGGCGGGAGCGGACTTAGGAATGAACTCATCCTGAAGTTGTTTTCCATTAGGATTAGTTCCTAAAATGATTCTACTCCTAGTCATTATGGTGTTTGGTTTTTATACTTGTCCTCGAGCAGAGCTTGGACTGGAATGGATATTGAATTTGGAACTAGCAATTAATACTGAGTTCAGTTTCATTTCTAATTTCGGTCCTGATCCCACTTTGTTATGAAATAATGCCTTTCTCCTTATTCTTATATGGCTTCACCTTCCATAAAGTTTTAACTTTGGTTAAGTTTAAACATGGTTTCAAGGAGATGGAGGTAGGTATTGACTGATGTATTGACTTCTATGTTTTTGATCATCTAATATAGGAGTTTATTTCCAAGATTGGGAAATTTTTGGAGCATCAAAAGAGGCTTCCCAAAGGAGCCAACCAACAGAAACTTCAAGGCAAGGAGCTAGGCGAAAGAAGATTAAGGTAGAGAAGCTCCCCTAGACTTTGAGGTGTAAACATAAAGAAGCTACCCTTATAGCAAGCAAGATTAATTTTGACTAGGTAGATATTACTTATACTAATTTAGGCCCTTTCAACTATGAGGAGTTGGTGGATGAAACCTTTAATGAAGATGTTACACCAAGGGCACAGAGGATTGCTCAGTCTGGGTTGGCACACATTACACTTTTTCCTCTGTTTGAATAATGCCCTAAGTTGATACTAGCAGCAGCTGGGGCCTACAATCCTACTACCAAGTAGTGTGGATGTGAAAGGAAATGTTATCATTGATCTAACACTCCAAATGATCAGATTCATGTTTGATGTCCCTCCTCCAAAAGATCCAAGATAGTTAAATGAAGTAGAAGCATTGAAGCTATACAGTGATAAGAAGGAAGCCAGTAGAAATCATATGAATTAGCATTGGATGAGGGTGGAGAAGAAGACTCTCACTAAGCTTCCTGATAAGCCTAAAAGGGAAGATTTTGGCAAAGAGATTGGGGACATGATCATGCTACTTTCTAGGGTGTTTGGGAAAAGAGATTCCTCCCAATTTAAAGAATGGATGTTCCTGTTCATCCAAGCTATCTTGGATGGCAAACAACAGTTTGACTAGCCTATGGTGGTGTCTGGGAACATTATGATCAACTTTCCTTGCAAGCATCAGAGTCACATTATAGGAGGGTTGATGATGCCTTCCTTTATGTCATCATTAATAGACTCACTAGTGATGCTAGATATAGACTAAGCAGGGAGGAAATGGATTTTATCAATGAATGGGGACATTGGTTTATCCAATACCCCACATACACTTACTTTTGATTAGGAGGCTTTGATGGTTATCCCCATTTACTTCCTAGATGTTGTGGCAATAAAGTTTTTTTAATGGAGTTTATATATCAGGCTTTGATTGTTAACTTTAAATTTAGCACCAGACACAAGACTGGTTGCCACAAGTTCCCAATGAAGTCGGGTGAGTTTAGCTAACCACACATTGTGGCAGCTAGGGTTTTTTGTGATGAGTTAATTTATTTGAGATTGGGCTTATAGATTTCTAGGAAGCACTATGATCCCGGACACAAGATGCAAGCTTTTCTACCCAATCTATTTGATAAACATTTCAATCCTTTGGAGGACTTTTGGATGGACCCATAGGACGAATGTGATCTTAGGAGGTGAAATTATGAAAGATTAACTATCCCACTCATGGTTGAGTATGGGATCAAGGAGGACATTCCAGATACATTTTCTGATGATGGTGTAACTTTGGATCCCCAATATGATATAGATAAGATAGGCACCAAGGATCTTGACCCAGTGGATTGGAATGTTATAGAGTCTATTGATATAAGACAAGTTGCAAGACTAGTCTTAGATAGAAGTGTGCATTGGGTTAGCTTAATAGTTAACTAGGTTGAAGCTCAGCCATCCAAAAATAGGAAATATACAAGTACCACTCAAGGGCACAAGAGGACAAAGAGAAGGATGGATCCTAAGGAGCCCTTAGATTTTATGCCTTCTAATGCAGAAGAGGAGGTTTGCCTGAGACTTTCTAGAGGTACAAGAAGGCGAGACCATTGTAGACGCTGATACTTCAACATCTATTGTAGTAGAAGCATCCACTCAACCCTTGATTACAGAGCAACCAAGTGAGGCAATGCCCATGAGAACCCTCCACAAAGAAGCTGATTTGTTGAAAGAGAAGGAGCCTGAAGTAGAGATACATGATATTGCAATAGATTTTGAGGCTACCCCATCTGACAACGAGACTCATGTAGTAGCTTATCTTGACATAACATATGATGTGGGGATAGAGCATGTGTTAAGAGAAGAGGATCAATGGAAACTCTTTGAGTATTCTAAAATGGAAGTTGATGCCAAGGCTCAAGCTGAGGCACTAGCCAAAAAATAGGAAGATACTACTAAGGCACAATCTGATGCATTGAAACAGAAGGAACTGGAAGATAAAGTTAAGTCTGATGAATTGGCTCAGAAGAAACAAAAAAAGGAGTAGGAGCTTAGAATGAAAGAGGAAAGGGAGAAATTGGCTTTACAATAGAAGATCCATGATTTGGAAGAGGAAAAGGCCAAGCAGAGAAGAGAAAAAGAAACTCTTGAGGCCAAATTCAAGGCTCCAAAAGAAGCTCATAGGAAGAAAGAATAACAAGAGCATTTGGAAATAGAAAAGGAAGCTGTAGAGCTTGCTCTATATGAGAAGAAGTCTAAAGAAGCCTGGGATTATGTCAAGAAGTTAGAAGAGCAAAGAGAATGGGTGTTAGAGTAGAAAATATTAGAAGAGGAATGCCTAAAGCAGGAATTGGAGATTAAAAGACTGCAAGAACAGAAGGATAAGGAAGAGGACGACAAGCTTGCACAAGAAGAGGCATAGACAGAGCAATGGAATGTGGAAGAGGTTGACTTTCAGCCTAAAAAAACCATACTGGAACCTCTATCCTCTACTATGGTTGCTTCATCTTCAACACGGATAGCTACTACTCCTACAACTCCTACTTGGTTAAAGCTTGACTTGGAGAGAAAGAAAATATTTTAACCATAGCCTTTAAACTGGGATGAAATGATGAAGTAAATTGAGAAGGAGAGGCCTAAAAAGAAGTCCAGGGTTCTTTACTCCACCAAACTTACAGACACAGGAGAAAGCATTGTTGAGTGTGCAATACCAATGGTGGAAAAGAACTAGGATGATATGTAGATGACTAATTATCAATTGGGCAAGGTAAATTTGGGAATGCCTACAGGAAATCAGCAAATGAATTTGATTGATATTGTGGCTTCCTCTACTAAGTCTAGGATGATCAAATATAAACAAAGGAAGGATGATCTAAGGCTCCGCTAGATCAATCGCATGATTTTTTGAAAGATGTCTCAACTCCAATTTCTCAACAAGCTACTTCTCATGAGTCTCCAATTCTATTAACAAAGAAGGAAGAAAATGATTTGGTGCATATGAGGAGCAAAGTGGGAATGATGGAAAGATGGTTTGACAAGCTCAATCAGGAGGTTGATGATGTGCTTGTTGATATTTTTAAGATTCATAAGGTAGCACTTGAGTTGGCAGGGGACTTAGACCAACACACCAAAGATCTAGTTAAGCAAGGTGAGGAATATAAGGAATATTCTAAAAGGCTTAAGGATATTAGCTAGGTGCCTCAGTTGACTCTACTTGAGCAATCAATCCTTGAAAAGGATAATGTGTATTTCATTGAGAAGACTATAAGGATAATAGAATACAAATCCAAATCTATTCAAGAGCATAAAAGTGAGATTCAAGAGGTTACTAAATATTTGAATCAACAGATGGAAGAATTAGAGGAAATTGTGGCTATTTTAGTCAATCTAGATACCTTAGTTAAGGATGGTCTTTCTTTAGATAAGATGAGGGAGAAATGGAGTGGAAGATTTGAAGAGGTGATGCAAAAAGGAAATGATGAAGATGACTTGTTATTGGACAGGTTCATGGACACTAGAGAAGAAGTGAAGGCTACTAAAAGGGAAATAATCAAATTAAAGGAAGTGCATGGATTGGTTTTAGCAGAATTAAAAAGAATTAAATTTGAAGATGATTGGTTGGATGGGCCTGATTTTAATGTCCTTCAACAAGTGTTTTCCAATTATGATGAGTACATCCTTGAGAATGCAATGTAGAAGTGAGTTGGCTCTCTTCACTAGACACATCTCCTTCTCTCCTCTTTTGCAGGGCCTTGATGTGGACTCAACTCTGGTTCTTTTCCTCAGTTCTACCTTCTACTTTGGACGTCAAAATTTTTGCAACATTGTACTGTAGCCTTCTAACTCAAGATTAGCATTCCAATCTTTTGTTCAGTTCTAGCTCCTTAATTGGTGGATCTAAATTGATGATTGAGAGGACCTTATGCATGTGGCATCTATATGTACTATTTGGTCTTATTTTGTAAAGGTCAGCTAATTGAAGGAAGATTAGCCAGCTGATGATAGCAATAGAGATTAGTTCTAGGATTGTTATTTTTGTTAGCAGAGATACTTTAAAGTTTGGTTGAACTTGGTTACATGTTACAATTTTATACATTTGTATGTTGTTAAGCCTGGACCTATTTGGATAAGGTTAATGATGCATGATCAATCCGTATGCCAGTGATTTGTTATGCCAAAATGTTTTCTATTTCATGAGAATCAATAGAGGAAACCGGATTCAAGATTATCTCATTGGGTTATCTATGAATGATGTTACTATTATGTCTGTTTGATCTATGTTTAATGATGAGTGAATGATCTATTTTGAAGTAAAGTTTAGTGAATGGTATGGCATTGAATTAGCACTATGGATGTATGCAGTAACATAGTTTATTCTATGGATTGCATCTTGTTGTGGTTTTGGTTAGGTGAATAAACACTCATTATTGATATGCATGTCTGGACATTAAGAATTTTCATTCATGTTCTTCTATTTTAGGACTCTGATCTATCTTTTTATTTTTATTTAAACCCCCCAAACGTAGATTAGTTGATTTCATGCAGTTATGTTCCTTATTACCAGCAAAGGCCCCTTGCACATTACAATTATATTGACCATTGAGCGACAACATAATTGAGAACCAATTACCAGGACCTTGGGAGTGAGATTACCATGTGTTGTCTTTATTTTTTAGGAGAAATAGAATAGTAATATTCTATTTAATGTTGTTGTGTTGTTTTGACCCTCAATAGATCTAGTGCTAGAAGGAGGGCCTAAGGAACAAACTAGCTCGAATCAGGTCATTCTCACTAGATAGGTATGAGAGAGTTTTTAGATCTACTCAGAATCTAGAACCATTGGTTGAACTCCAAACCCCTATTAGGTATAGGCGCCAGGCTCATAGAGTCTTGATTCCACCATTATCACCACCGCTCACCCCACCTGGGTTTCCACCAAACCCACCTACCCCACCTCACCGGCCAAACTCACCCATTCCACAACTTGCTCAACCAATACCCCCTTCAAGACCCATGGAATTATTTGTCAATAATCCCTCACTACTAGGGACTATTGTTGGGGGAATACATGATCTCCCCAAGAACCTTGAGAAATTTTGTCCCAAGTATATGCATGGAGAATCCAGGAGTGCTAAGGAGCACATACATGCATTTAAAGATGCATGTACTCATGCTTAGGTGGCCCATCATGACATTGTGTGCAAATTGTTCCCCTACTTTTTGGGAGACATGGCATACAACCGGTATCTAAACCTACCCCAAGGGTCGATTCTATGTTGGAAAGACTTGGAAAACACCTTTATTAATCAGTTTCGGGTCTATGTAGACCCTTCCATTCTCTACCACCAATTTTCCACAATAAGAAAAGAGCATCATGAACCACTACCTTTATTCAATACAAGGTTCCAAAGAATGTACTGAAGGTTATAGGATCCTTACCTGGTTGCTGAGAACATTGCCATTTTTGTGTACTTAAGGGTTGTGAATCCTTTGATTGGCCTGTTCTTGAAGAGGACATATCAGCCACCCAAAATTGATTCTTTGGCTAAAGTATATCACCTAGCCATCTAGTTGCAACAACAGATAAATTTGCAACCCAAGAGTCTAGGAGGAGTTCTTCCTCCTATAGGATACCAAATGCCCAATCTGCCCCCTTTATTCAATACAGTCCCAAGGATGTCGTACTCCCAATACAGACCTATGTCTGAATTTCAAGCTTCACCTCTCTTACCATTCTTTACCAATGGTCCCCAGGACTCCTCCCAGCAAACTCAAAATTACCAAAATCAAGCTAGAGGATCAAATCATGTTAATCAGCCCTCTACAGTGAAGACTGCAGAAAGTGAAAAGACTCTGCAATTGACTAATGAGATGGAGACTCTTAAAAAGACTCTATCTCATGTTTCTAATTAGATGGCTCTACTAAGATAGAACCCTCCTCAAAATAAAAATCAAAAATTTCAAAATTAGGGAGTATACTCAAATCAAGGGGGTTACTCTTAACTAGAACTCCAACCATAATTACAACACTACTCAAAATCAAAATTCCTCTAACCAAAATTATCAAAATCAGAATAGAGGATACAATCAAAGGTCTAATAACAATAGATAGTGGAACACCAAGCCTAATAATGGGGGAGTCTCCCATAATTACCAGGAAGGTGATGAGAAGCAACACACTGCTAACATAGCAGACCTCAACTTCATGACTAATTGGTGTAGGCTACATGATATTGTGGTCCATTCTAAGGTGAATTTCCTAGAGATGGAGAAGATGATTACGATAGCCCAAGTTGATGCTCCATTACAAGGAGCTTCTAGTAAATCTGGAAGATCTATTGATGCTTCCATGACTTATGAGTTGTTTGAGGAGTACTCTTCATTTCCTAGTTAGGAAGAGAATGAACCGGTGGAGGATGTGTATGATGCCTAGGCATTCCAAACAAGGGGAGGCCATTTCCTCTGAAATCAAAATAAGGGGTCATTACCACATCTACTCCTCCTAATAACATGGTCCCACCAAACTAGAATGCAAATAATAACCCACCACCACCAAAGGGGCCATCAAATTTTTAGAATAAAGTTACTCCACCTTTCTTTCCTAAGTATCAGGCAAAGAATGATTCAAAATTTAACTTCATTGCAGAGATGTAGAGGTAGAAAACTTCAATATCATTCTTTGACGTTATGAAGTGGTGCCCTACTCAAACATAAATTTTGTTGAAAGCCTTGGAGGCCGAAGCAGACAAGTCAAAAGTGAAAGGAAAGGTAACTCCCACTAATGAGATGAATGCAACACTCTACAAAGGTAAGACTGGCACTCCACCTTTCCTTTTGAGTTTAAGAATTTTTGGAAAGAATCTACATAACTATCTATTAGATTCTGGGGCTTCAGGAAATGTCATGCCCTTTTCAATTTGTAAGAAGTTAGGTCTGAGTCCACTCCAGACTAACAAAAAATTTATTCAATTAGATAAAATAGAAGTTAATGTGGTGGGAGAGCTTAAAAATATCCATGTAGAGATTGGATCTGATCCAAGGATCCAAACTTATATGGATATCCATGTTGCAGTTATCCCAGAGACCTATGGTATGCTCTTGACCAGAGACCTAATGAAAAGTCTTGGGGGATATTTTTCCTTGGATTTTTCACACATGTGGCTGCCCTAGAAAGGGATAGCAAGCCAGATCATAATTGAAAGTGATCCTAGGCTCAAACACATGATCACTGAGTATGATTCCCCTAATGAGGTAGCCTATTTTGAGACCGAGATAGGAGTTTACAAGTAGGAGGAAATCATGACTTTCTCTATGCTTCAATCGATGATTTATTGCCTCTAGAACCAACTAACTCGATGATTACAATTAAATAGCAAGTCTTAATAAAAAATTTGCAATAGGATAGGCTAGTACTAGGAAAAGAAGCTGATATGTGGATTTTTTTGCTTCCCAATTGGTGTAGGGTCCATTACCAGAATCATTTTGAGTTAACTTGTCAACCTTGTGTAGACATCTTGAACCTTGTTTCCTAGGTTGAAGAAACTTATGAATGTCAATTTAAAACCTCCACCAATAAATTTCCATTTGAAGCAAAAGATGTGACCATACTTATGAGAGCCAGTCTTGCTCAAAAAGAATCATCTTCCCAACTCGAGTAGACTCGGGTTCTATGCTTTGAACTACAAAGAGAGATTGAAGAATCTCAACCTTTGCTTGTTACACCAACCCCAAATACTCTTCCAATGCCCAAGGCATTGGTGAAAAATGTACTAATTCATGATCTAACCCAAGAAGAGGTTCAGGAATCAGTTCCTAAACAAATTTTGAATCCAGGAGAACCTTCTGGTGAATCATGTTCCCAATTACCTTTAAATCTTGATGACCAACACTAGTTCGAGCTGGCACATACTTCTAACAAGCAAACGACTGTAAACCCAAAGAAGAAAGAGATCCCAACCCCAAATCAATTATGGAGTTTGAAATTTGATGGCTCTAAGTCCAAATCAGGAAGTGGAGCAGGGATAGAATTAACTAACCCAAAGAGGAAGACTTACTTTACTTCTTACAGGTTACAGTTTGGTTGCACAAATAATGTGGCTGAGTATGAAGTGCTTGCCCAAGGCCTAATGTTCACCCATCAGAAGAAATTCACATCTCACAAGGGGATGGGGGATTTTGAATAATTATCAAACAAGTTCATAGCCAATATACTCTCCATAACAAAAGATTGGTTGCTTATAGAAATAGAGTTTGGAATCTAATTGAGGATTTTGAAACTTTTGGAATCACTTTGATTCCTAGGGAACACAATCAGATTGCAGATGCCCTTGCAGTCACTACTAGTACTTTGGAGCCTATGCAGGACTCCAAGTTGAAAATATTTTCAGTTGAACTAGTCTCAATCCCAACAGTCCCAAATAATGTCTAAATTTTTTAGGTCTTCAATGATGACCAACACATACTTTCCTTCTTGGAAAGTTCTAATGTCTTCAAAGGACAGATAATAGATGAATCAAAAAGAGATCATGGGGATTGGGATCCTAAGAGTTGTGACACTGAAGGGATAATGAATTTGAAAAGCAATAGCATCCCCAAGGGGATGGTAGCTTTAGAAAGAATATTTGACTCTAATCCTTGGGCTCGTGAGAGAGTGCCAACACAAAGTGATGGAGGGAATTATGAATCTATTAATTTGGCTGATTCAGGTCTTGAAAGAAATATTTTTATAGGCAAGACTTTCCCTAAGGATATCATAAATGAAATAGTTAACATGTTAAAAGAATACATTACGGTAATTTCCAGGAGTTATAAAGATTTAAAGACTTTTGACACCTCTGTGATCATGCATACAATACCTCTGAAGCTAGAAGAAAATCCCTTTCATCAAAAGTAACACCCAGTCAATGCTTTGATCGAGCCATTAATATAGAAGGAAGTGCAAAAGCTTTTGTTAGCAAGAACATCTTCCCGGTATGACACTCCACTTGGGTTGCCAATTCAGTTCTAGTATGTAAGAAAAGTGAGGAGATTAGACTGTGTGTTGAATTTAGGAACCTAAACAAAGCCTTAGAGAAGGATGGAAATCCACTTCCTTCTCTTGATGAGGTATTACAAACTGTCAATGGATCTTAGATGATGTCATTCTTGGATGGCTATTATGGGTATAACCAAGTGCTTGTCAACCATGAGGATAGGATGAAGACTTCCTTCACTACTAAGTGGGGGACATTTTCCTATCACAGAATGTCATTTGGACTTATCAATGTTGGAGCTACAGTCCAATGCACAATGGACGTAGCATTCAAGGATCTGATAGGTAAGTTTATCATAATCTCTGTAGATGACTTAACTATTTTCTCTAAAAGCAAGGACTGTGATGCTAATTTAGAAAAAGTCCTTAAGAGATGTATAAGCTATGGAGTATCCCTAAATCCCAAGAAATGTGTCTTTGGAGTTTCTGAAGGGAAATTTTTAGGGCATGTGATATCAAAAAGGGGAATATCCATAGACCCTGATAGAGTTGAAGCCATCTTGAAATTGACAATGCTAGGAAGTCAAAAGGAGATGAGATCCTTCTTTGGAAGGATTAATTTTGTAAGAAAGTTTATAACAAGATTTGCGAAAATTGTGAAACCACTTAATGAGATGATGAGGAAAGATGCAAAATAGAATGGAGCAACGAGGCTAAATCTGCTTTCTCACATATTAAACAATCAATATCTAAGGCACCAGTCTTAACCAGTCTAGATTATTGAAAGCCTTTCTATATTTATTCCTTTGCATCTGACCATTCATGTTCAGTTGTTTTAAATCAAAGAAGAGGAGAGGGAGATGAGAGGCCAATTTCTTTCATGAGCTCCCCATTCAAAAATATAGAGGCCAAGTACCCACTTCTTGAGAATCAGTCCTTTGCATTGGTCCGAGCAATAAAGAAATTTAGACATTACATTCTTAGGAGCCAGGTTGTTGCCATAGTTCCTGACCCAACTGTCAAATCTTTACTTATGTAGAGTGAGTTAGGGGAGAGAAGAGGAAAATGGATGGCTATTTGGCAAGAATTTGATCTAGATATCCATCCAATGAAGCTTTTCCAAGGACAGGGTTTGTCAAAGGCTATGCAGATGTTGACAAGAGCATCACTTGTTAGCAGTATACAGTGCAGTCATTCACCAAGGATTCGTAGTATACATATTTGATCTTCTTCCTTCTCAATAATAGATGCCTAGAGGGGATGAATGCTACTTGATGAAGAGTTCTCATTACATGCTCAAAGGAGGATCCCTATACAGAAGAAATTATGATGGATTTTACCTGTAATGTTTAGATTAGCAAGAAGCCAAGCATGTTATTGCTGAATTTCATGGTAGACATGGCACAGGGCATGGATCTATAGATTCATTGGCTCATCAAATCCTTAGGTTAGGATATTATTGGCCCCACTTGTTCAGGGATGCACGTCAACATGTCAGAACATGTCACACGTGTCATACCTCTACACCCAGGGAGTGTAATCCTACAATGCCCTTGCAACCAGTTTATGAGGTAAGACCATTCACCCAATGGCCATTGGATTTTGTAGGGGTAATTAATCCAAACTCTTTTCTAGGTCATAAGTTCATCTTAATAGCTACAGACTACTGCACATTTTGGACTGAGGCTCAGCCATGCAAAAATAGCACCACAGAGGTGGTTATCAAATTTCTTAATGACAACATTATTACTAGGTTTGGAGTACCCTTTGCATAGGTATGTGATAATGGCCCCGCTTTTTCATTTGCTGAATTTATACAATGGGCCTATGAGCATAAAATCATTTTGAAGTATTTGTCCAATTATTACCCATAGGGAAATGGCGTAGCAGAGTCTACCAATAAGAGTTTGTCAGAGGTAATAAAGAAATTACTAGTGAACAATCCTAGAGACTGGCATACCTAGTTGAGATTTTCCTTATGGGCATATCAAACCCATATTAAGGTTGTGTTAGTGCCATTTCTGGTTTTCTCATTGTCTAGTTGTGTACTCTGGTTTTTCATGACTAAACTTTAGCTATGGGGTGTCTTTCATTTTAGCACGTGGGTTAAATGGGCTCCCACAAGGGTTGAGCCCAGCGTGCTAGTTTTGATCTACAAGGGGTGGCCTATGTTAGGGTTTCCTGGTTTTTCTCTTTTCCTTTTTTTTGGGTTTTTATTCCGGTTCCCATTTCTCTTTTGCTTGCTTTGGTTTTTCTTTCGGAATCAGGGGCGGAACGGATGCTTGAAGGGAACTAGAACTTCTCCAATTTTGAGGTTCTAGTTCCTGTTCACACATCCATCCCGGTCCTGATTCTGTGTGTTTGGTGTTCCTTTTTCTTTCTGCCATGCGGTGGTCGCTGGTTCTTTTCCTCTGTCTCTTCGCTTGTCTTGTGTTTTGTTTTCTTTGGCAGGGGCGGGATCAGGATGGGAATCATTTTTGGAACCTTCTTCATGTTTCTTGTCTCAGGTTTTGTCTCGCTCTGGCCCCGTGGCTTCTTTTTCTCTTGTCAGTTCTGGCTCCACCTCCGCGGTCTTTTCTTTGGCGGGGGCGGGATAGTTTTCGGCCCCGGTCCCTTTTGTTCCTTTTGTTCCCCGTCTCTTTCCTGGTCCCAGCTCCAGCCCTGTTTGGTTCCCGTCTCGTTTGCCTTTTTGTTTCATTGACCTGTCTGCCTAGTTTATTCTAACTTAAGTGGTTCCCCTGAGCCCCATTTTCCATTCGTTATCGACCCATAGCTACCGTTTTTACCGGCCCCGCTTCTTCTTCGCTATGACTTTCAGCTTTCGGTGTAACCTCTCAGCGACTCTTATTTGTCCCCCAAGGTTCTCTTTCTTTTCGGCCTGGGTTGGTTATGTCAGGGAGATGTCTCCCCAACTCCTTTGTGTCTCACCGATGGGCTTTCCTTTCAGCGTGACGGTTCCCATTTGGGGTGAGGTCCTCCCGACTCCCCTTGGTTTCCCCGAGTTCCTTTTTGTTGCCCTCTGTTGTGCCTTCGGCATGACTCTTTTGGTTCGGGGTGACATCTTGGTGACTCTGTGTTCTCTCCCTGAAGTCTCCGTCGGCCTATGTTCTTTGTGTCAGGGAGATGTCTCCCCGACCCCCACTTGTCTTCCCAACTGTGGTGGCCCCCTTTTCTCTTCGGTGTGACTTCCCTTCGGCAGGACTTGGAACTCTTGATATATCTCTTGGCGAATCTGTTATGTCTTGCCGACGGTGTCTTGTGGTTTGCTTTTGGCGTGGGTGGCACCTTGGTTGAGATGTCTCGGCAATGTCATCTTGCTACGCCGACCGGTGATGGAAGACTTGTGTTTTGGTGTATGTCATAGCGATGGGGTCGTGTCTTGCCGACGGTGATTCAATGTGTGGCTTTCGGTGAAGGTCTTATCTTCTCTCGACGAACAAGTTTCTAAGGGTCTTCTTGATATAATAGTGAAGTGTCTACATGACTTCTCACCGATGATTGTGTGCTACAGCGACATACATTTGGCAGGTGATTTCATCGGTGAAAGAAGTTATAGGACACAACGACTTAAGTGGTGTATAAAGATCTCTTCGGTATGAGCTTGGGTCTTTAGCAAGTGACCTTCGATCTCGCCGATGGAACATAATGTGGGCTTTGTCGACGTGAGTTTTGAATCGTCTTGGCGACACTGCATGAAGGAAATATCTTTCGGTAACACACTGTGACTTCGCTGTGATGTCTGGCCAACTTGGCCATCTCTCCCCAACTCTATGGTGTTTTCAGTGTCACATGTGGATTTCGCTGTATGGTCTCGCTGACATTGTGATCTCCTGCCAACTTTGACGGGTGTTTGGTGCAGCATGTTTCCTTCGGCTAGACGTTTCCCTGAGTTCCTTTTGTCTGGCCGATATGCTTGGCTCTTCGTTGTAGCTGTTTCTCTTCGCCTTGAGGTCTTCCCGACACTGCTATCTCTCGCCGATATGAGCCTCTCCACGCGGTGCGTTAAAGCCCGAGCTACTAATGGAACATCAATGTGCACATGTAGATGATGAACAGTGATGTTTTAATTTGAGTGATAAAGGTGCCCGATGTTTGTCTGAAGACCAGTATGCAGTGCGATCTAGTGGAGGACTTGTCTCAGTGGTCCGATGAAGATTTAAAGGCAACCACCCAATCTCTGATGATCAACGGTCGAGTTTCATACTAGACCACTGTTAGGGTTTCTGTGTTCACGCCAGAAGCTTGGTGCATTCATGGTGACAGAGAGTTGGTCGTTGGCTCCATCGAACCAGTATTCATGGTGACGCGGCTCTGGTACAAGGACGGCATGGCTCGAGTATGGACGCGCGGATTTGACGGTGGATTTGACATGGATTGTTTGGCTTCTTTCGTACGGGAGTGTCTTTCCTACAGCAACCCGACCAATGACATTTATGAGGCCAAAGAAGTAGTTGAAGAACATGGTGATTAGGGTTTGACATGGCGCTGATGTGGCTCTGAGCTGGATGGCATTTCCAGAGCTGTTTAAAAGGAAATTTTGAATCATTTGTAAGGGTCAAGGGTGAGAAGTTAGAACAAAAATTTGAAGAGAAGAGCACTAAGTCACAGAGTCAAGTTTTTACCAGATTTTGAGGTTTAGGGTTACAGTCTATAAATTGTGAGGTCTTTGACACATGTATGAATCTGAATGTATAGATTGAGATCTTTAAGTCTCTCCTTTGTACTGTGCATATGGATTGTTAATGAAAGTTGATCAAGGATCACTTATTTAATCATTTTAATGTAATGTTTTACTGTCTGTTCTGGTTGTTGCTCTTATTCAAGGAATAAGTTAAATGCTTTAATCATATCAGAGATTCATATGTATGATAGGAGGATTTGATAAGTAGTCTTATAGATATGATCACTAGTTGTGAGACTAATAAGGTTAATCTTGCAAAGACTTTAATGTCCAAAGTAATGGTTCCTTCTATTTGCAGATTATTGTGAATCCTAGCCCAATGGATATGGCACTAATCTAATATATGCTATTTGTCTTTAGGGTTCTAGTCTTCTTGCTCAAGATCAATCATTTTATTTAATCAATCTTGTTTGATGTCTTGCCCTACCTCTTGGTTGCTGCAAGTATTGTGTTACTGGGAATCTAGCCATATTTGAGGTTCTCAATACTTGGCATCAAGAGTCATCTGCTATAAAAAGCAATGTCTAGTCTTATTTGAGGCATTGTGTGGGTATACCCGCCCTGGTTCTGCAGAGCCTAAAGCACAAAAGATCTCAGTCTTTGACTGAATCTTGTTAGTTGGTCCAGGTCCTCCGAGCTGCCCTTGACTAGAGATGGCTACTCAATAGGTAGAATAGGAGACCAACCTGGTTGCTTATTAAAAATAACCAATAGGTTGCTCTAGGAAATTCCCCATTTAAATTAGCCTATGGCCAAGACCCAATTTTCCCCATACATTTGCAAATAACTATTCTGAAGTTTCTGCAGGAGTTTTATACAAAGGATTATCAGACTGAGGTAAGGCTAAATAATCTTTTAAGCATGGAAGAACCAAACATTTATAGTATTTCTTCAAACATTAGATTGTTTTCAAATGTTGGTTTGACAAAAGAGCCAAGATCAAAGCATTTAGGATATCAGATATTTTGTTGTTGTGGGATAAGGCTAAAAAGAAAAGAGGTGACCACCAAAAGTTTGATAGACTCTGGCTGGGTCCATATCAAATAGCTGAGATCTTGGGTGAGAACGCTTTTTGCCTAACCACCTTAATGGGAGAACCTATTCCATTTCCCGTCAATGGATAGTTTCTCAAGCATTACTTTGGCATGTAAGGGCCTAATTTCTGAATTATTTGTATATATGTATCATGTTTGATTATTTGTTCTTTGTTCTTTGTTGGTTGTTTGCATGTTTGTTCTTTCTTTCTTTTTGTTTCTTTGTGTTTTTTTTGTGTTTTTTTTTTGTCTTCTTCTTTGGGGACTCTCTTTTCTTTCCATCTTGAAATATAAGGGTTGTTATTCAGAGTATGCCATAGGCACTAGGAGAGAAATTGATTTGGGCATTTTCAAGCATATTTTTTGAGAGATTTCATTCTAAAACTTTTGTCTTATGGTCATTTTAGAATTAGTTTGAAATCCTATTAAGAGTAATGTATACTGTAGATAACCTCATGAAATATGATTGAAATCTACCACAAAATAGATAAAACATCTGACTATAAAGGGCCTATTCATCTCAGGGTGATTATATCTCTGATTCAAGTGAAAATTTTGATTCCCAAAACTATCATAGGGTCCACTGTAGTTCTCAACCCATATTTCAGACTAGTAATGATTGAGTATTGAGAAAGTTATTAAAATAATTTCCACAAGTGAAGCTTGTAAAAGAAAGAGAAAGAAAATTACTGAAATAAAGGAAAACTTAATACTAGATGGGTAATTCAAGTATCTCTATCAAGGCTATGGACACCTGACTAGCAGTAGAGCAATGCTTTGAGAGAACTACAGGTATCTCCATCGGGGCTATGGACATCTGACTAGCAGTGGAGCAATACTCAGGATTTCATTGCATGACAGTTAAAGGACTCAACCTGTATACGTCTAAAAATGGTCATGATTAAGCTTGTTGATTAATTAAATATGATTTATTTAATTAATTCCCCTAAAGTCATCTACATATAAATAAATTTAATTATTTATTTATATCGTTCATTTTCTAAATTCTTCTACCTTAATTAAATAAATAATTTTATTTAATTATTGACACCTTCCACATTCCTCTTAAATAAATTAAATAAATTTTCATAATTTATTTATATTTGATTGTCATATTATTCTAAAGTTTAAATATTTGAATATTTAAATAATGGAATATCTTCTTCATTCCACCTTCCACCTTTCGCTTGATTAAATTAAATAAATTTTCATAATTTATTTATATTTAATTATCATTTGGTTCTAAAGTTTGAATATTTTGAATATTCAAATAATGGAATATTCTTCACCTTCCTCAAATTAAAATATTAAATATTTAATTTAATATTTTCCACCTCACCCTAATTTCATTTCTAAACATAATTAAATATGATTTATTTAATTATGCAAGTTGCCATATCCGTCTTCACTTCCAAATTAAATAAATATATTTTATTTAATTTCTAACTCATGTTAAACTCACCCTTCCAAATTCTCAACTTATCCTTCGAAATGGAAGTTTCCCTTCGGATCTCAATGACTAAATTGAAGGAAAAGGGAAACCTTCCATCCTCTTCTCCACTCTCAAAAAAATCTCCCACCGTCCGTTTGAACAAGCTTAATCCGGACCGTCGATCAAATCAGCCAATCGAATCTGTTCGAAAACTCTATAAAAGCTGGTGAAAATCCAGACTTTGGTTACCTACACCTTCGCATACTTACGCACGCACACATACACCTTCGCATACCTACATTCATGCAATCAGCTTATGCATCCATATTCATTTTTAGCATCATAGCCATACTTTCATTTTAGCATAGCTTTTGCATTTAGCATAGTGTGCATGTTTAAATCTCGTTCTTTAGCTATCATTTTGTTGAGCATTGGTCTGCTGATTTGAGAGCCATTCGAAAACAACAAAACACTGGAGTTAGAGGAAGATAGGATGATTTCGGGAAGCTACTGTTACGGTTTGCATATTTCTGTTTCTTTTTCAGTTTTTTTGATTTAATGTCTTATTAATATGTGTTTGAATTTCATTTACATTGATACAATTTTCACTCACACATAAAATGGTGCCCACTGTGGGGCTCGAACCCACAAATTTAACATTTTCTGCAAGTTTCTGTTGATAGTTTCTGCGTTTTGGAATCAACTTTCGAAAAGAAAAAAATTGACGTTTAGGCGCATTCAACATTTTCTGCGGCACATACGAGGATTCTGACTTTTTGTTTTGCAGAATTTTGGGGTGCATATTGTGACTATTTAGGCACATGCCGTGACTATTTAGGCGCATACCGTGACTGTTTAGGCGCATAGAGTAACTGTTTACGCGCATATAGAGTCTTTCTTTTAGCATACATAGTAACTATTTTTAAAGCATTTAAATCTTTCTTGCAACACATTTAGTTTTTGTTTAGGTGCATTTAGTTTCTGTTTAGGTGCATTTACTTTATGTTTAGGCACATTTAGTCTCTGTTCTGGCACATATAGTGTCTATTTTGGTGCATATATCTTCTGGCAGATATAGCTTATGTTCAGGCACATATAGACTGTAACAAAAATACAGAATTCTGAGTTTGATGCCTTCCACAGACATAATTCTTTTTCTTTTTCTAAATTTTAAAATGAAGCAATCCTAGGGTAGCCACATTTGGATAAAAGGAAGCAATCTAGGATAGTCACCAAACAATGATCTTGTAGTTAAAATTGAACAATTTTTTTTGGTGAAGCAATATCTTCACTTAGATTAGATCATTGTGATTTGGAATTTAAAAAGAACATCTGTTTGCTTTGACTATGGCAATAGGTCTATGCTCTCCCCTTAACGGGTGATCAGAATACCAGACTTGCCTTTTCATTTCATGAATTTTATTGCTTTAATTACATCCTTTAGAGAGCTTGCCGTAGTGGGAAAAAGTACTCACCCTACGGGAACGACTCAAGTGGGTTCAAGCCAAAGCCAGGCTATTCCGCCCCACTATAAAATTTAAAGCAAATCTGGGGAAACCCTCTTTTTCCGGTAGTGTGCAAGATAACCATCCCCAAAGCCTTTGTTCTAAAGGTTGGGAGGTCTCCTGAGGGAGTTTATTATTGCCGCACCGAACGGAAATCCTTACTATGAACCTAGTGTAGTGGCCAGCCGAGTCAGTTTCCAAACATTCTAATAATCACAGTGCAAGGGGAGGGAAGAATCTGCCCCCAAGATACTCACCATATAATTTCCAAGGATTGTTTGCTCAAGGGATCTAGTATCCACTTCCATAACTCTGAGTACGCGCCTGGAAAAGACAAAAACACGGGTGCCCCTTCGGGGGTGACACGGTTGTGTGAGTCGACGCAGTTCTAAGATGTGGGCTGTTGATTACTAGAGTGACCTACTTGAGCATTTAATAGTGATTCTGTCTGAATTGTCTTTCATGTGCAAAACCTGTGAAAACATTTGATGAAAAACATTTTCTTGATCAAACACTTCATGTTAGTATAGGGCTTTAAGAACAACTGTTTTCAAAAATGTTTGTTGTGTCTTCCATTACATTAATTCAGATAAAGAGATCATCCAAAAGGAACATGAAGAACAACAACTGAAAGCCACTTAAGAGTTTTTCATACCATTGGTTCAATAACATTCCCAATACTTTTCCCATGCTTAGAGATTGGAAATCAACAAAATTTCCCAAGAAATCAATTTCCAAGAGAATAAAAAAACCCAAGAAAATATTAGGATACAAGAAAACATTGCAAAAGAGAAAATTCTTGTACAAGAGTCAACAAGTCTTTCTTCACTATCGAGGATTTCTTCATAGATACTAAGACTTTATTAGAGGATTCACTGATGAGTATGTTGTAGATCCCTTAGATTCTCGAGTTTATTATCAGAGATTAGCTCTATCACAATGGCATAATCATAACCAACCTCTTGAATTTGGCAACATACCACAACCTTCTATAGAGTATCCTTCACATCCTAATCAAATCCTTCATTGATATTGGAACCTTTCTTCGAAAACAAAGATCAAAACTTTAAGAGTGCATCTCTCAAACAACTTTCTAATTTTTGGTTCAACTTCCCCAACAGGATTCTGAAATCCTTCATCAATTGGAAGCCACAATCAATAAGTTAGGAGCATCCTTGATCATATCATAAGATTCCATATCTTATTGGATCAAGATATCATCACCATCGCACTTGTCAAAACTAGGGTCTAAGTTTAGAAGAATTTTCCAAAATCATATGCCTATCTCCACAAGATCTCAACACAATAAACTAAAGGATACAATCCAAAAAGAAAGTCATATTCAAAACACTCAAGAAGAAGGAGAAAGTAGTAATCCCCTTTGCAGCATAAATCAAAATCCACTTTTCAACAACAACATGGACAATACAGAAGAAAATCCTTTTTCATAATTACAGAGATAAAAACTAGGTGGATAGTGATGAGGAACAAGATGAGGAACGTCTTAGAGAGGCTGAGCAAGATCCAAAATTCCATAAAGCCATTGAAAAGATCTTGCAGGGAGATAAGGAAAAATATTTTCGCTATCTAGCCGAACAAGGGGCTAAATTGCCTCATGATTTTGATATTGAAAACTTGAAAAATAAACCTGAAGAGACACCCCTTTCTGATCTCAGTGCTTTGACCCAACAAATCAAGGCACTTCAAGGACAAGTTAAAGAATTACAAGGGGGAACAACCATGAAGAAATACACTCTCGAGGACATTTTTCCTTATTCTTTCAACTGAAGTCTTAACATGATTCCTTTTCCCAAGCATTGTGAAATGCCAAAATTTGATCGCTATAATGGGAAAACGGATCCAATCAACCATGTTAGAGACTTTAGGAACATGACATTGGAATTCGCTCACGAAGACACTTACTTGATGTGATTTTTTCCAAGGAGCCTTGGAGTACACTCTATGGAATGGTTATCTAAGATTACACCTCCCGTCAGGACATTTGAAGAATTGATCAACCTATTCATATCACAATATACCTACAACATACAACACCAAATCACCATGATAGATCTTTGCAAAGTTGCACAAAAACCTGGTGAGTCTTTCATTACATTCCTTTAGAGATTGAGAAGAATGTTCGCCAGATATCCACGTCCTGTTCCTGAAAAGGAAAAGATGGTTACTTTCATTAACAGTTTAAATTCTGAAATGAGCTATCATTTGAACTTACATTGTCCTTCTTCTTTTGAGAAGATGATTGAAGATGCCATAACTATTGAAAATTCCTTGGTCAAAAGAGGAATAATAAAACATGACAAAGAAAATCCTAGCTCATCCAACCATCACAATAATCAGGACAAGTCCAAATTCTGGACTCGCAACAAAAATGTGGTGAATGATGGTTTTGTTGATGCGAATCATGCCTCGACCAAACCATTTGTCCTCAGTGCTCCAAACATTCTCAACAACAATGTCAACTCGATTGCAAATCATGAAAATAATCCTCCTCCTCCGAGGAACAATACAAATCAACACTCTACTCCCAACCAAGGGACTTCCAATAACCAAGGTTACTGAGGAACCAATAACAATCACAATTCCTTAGGGAACACCTCGAATGCAAACCCACAAAGATTTTCTTTCTTCTCGAATAGAAGAACTTTCACTCCATTGGGTCAATCTGTAGAATCTGCATTCAAAGAGTTGATGGCCAAAAATGTCATTACTTTGCCACCTCAACGAAATTATGAACCCAGTGTAAAGTATCCATCATGGAATGAGGCATACTATTGTGATTATCATCGGTGTAAAGGTCATTGCACAAATAACTGCCAAGCCTTGAAGAATGCAATTCAAGACTTAATTGACAATGACATCATTACAATAGAAGGAAATCAACAAACCAATGCAGACCACCAAGCATTTCACAATCCATTTCCTAATTATCAAAAGGGTGAGTCTTCTAAAAAAAATGTGAATCATATCAATGATGATCATATAATCAACCATCTCTATGTAGACGATGAGCGGGTGAATGTCATTAAAGTCAACAAGAAGGTGGAATATAGAGAAGTCAATGCAACAACAAGAGCACAAGCTAAAGTTGTCTTAAAAGGCGCCTCTTCAAAGTCCACTAAACCTCCACCTCAACATCAATATGATTTGGTCAACCAACTTTGGAAAACCCCCGCTCAAATTTCTATTCTGGAATTATTGAAGATTTCTTCAACCCATAAAGAAATTCTCGAAAAATCCCTCATTGAAACTAATGTATCCACTGACCTGGATGTGAATCAATTTCAAGCCATGGTAGGACACTTGTCCTCACCCACTTGCCTTTCATTCTCTGACAAAGATGGCATTTCCATAACTCATCCCCATAATTCATCATTGTACTTAGAAGTCATGATTCACAAGTTTCATATAAGACGAGTTATAATAGATGGAGGTGCTGGTTTGAATATTTGTACCATGAAGTTAGTTAAGGCCTTAGGATTTTCTGAGGACTCCATTGATTTCAGAAGAAAGATTACCATAAAAGCTTATGATGATGAAGAAAGAGCATCCAAGGGTCTAATCATGCTGCCAATCAGAGTGGGCCCTGTTATAAAGAATACCTTATGTCAAGTACTGGACCATGATCTTGCATATAACATCTTGTTGGGTCATCCTTGGATACATGAAATGCAAGTTGTTCCATCAACCTATCATCAATGTCTTAAATTTCCTTATGATGGACAAGAAATCACAATACCCACTAATAATTCCAATATTCAAACTTGTGCCAACATAAAAGCCATTCAAGATACTTTGGTCCCTAACAATCGAGAAGCTCATGTCAGGACTTCTCTAAAGATTGACACACAAATCAGTCAATTGGCCAATAGTTTTGACAAAAAAATGAAATTCAAAGATCATGGGGTTGGAGAATACTCTCTTTGTCTTGCCAATTTACCTACATCACCTCGATCACATGGACAACCGTCTATCTGGGAACATCAAATATCAGCAGCATCAACATCAAAGCAAACACCAATAGAGCCAATCACAAAATTTAATGGACAATTCATCAAAGAAAAATTCTCCATGGAAAATCCTGAGGATACAGAAATTCTAAATTGGCTCTATAAAGATGAAGATGAAGCAGTCCTTAACGTCAAATTATCCACAGACAAATATGGAAAAGGGTTTTCAATCATGCAGAAGATGGGCTATGATAAAGGTCCTATCAGAAAAAGGAAAGAAGGAGTAGTTGAACCTATTCACCTCCGCGGACTTGCCGCAAAAGAGAAAATTGGATTGGGTTATGATACTCACTCCGAAGAAAGCACATCCAAACAACCACATGGCACTGTCTTTGCATTGCAAGAAGGCTCAAATGCACGAGAAGGATGTTTGACAATAGTTCAAAACTTCTTGGACAACAATTCTGACACAGACTCTGTTGAATATGAATGGGACACCATTTACAATGATGAGTTTTGGAGGGACAAAGAGGTTGATGTAATACACTAGTACGCCCCAACTCTAAGGGAAGGTCAAGGTTCAGGGTCCCAACCACAAGAATATGAACCACAAATCGACTATGATTTTAGTGATACTGAGTTAGATCTAAACGAACAAGACTATCATGAGGACAATATCATCATTGACCCACCTCATACCTCAGATCCTACAGACCACTCCATTATGACCATAACCATAGCCGATTTCACACAACCTGACAATCCACTATCTTTAATTTATCCCGATCTCATTGATTGGGATTCAACTGAACCTATTGACATACCCATGTTTCCAAGTGATGAAGCTATCGTAAACTTCCTTTCCACAGATGATACAAATGATTGTTCCACCAGCGATTTTCGAATAGAGTTTTTGATCAGGCAAGTGTCAAGTCTCCTAGCTGCAAAAGTAAAAACAAAAAAGAAAGATCTAATGGTGAAAACCAAAATCTGGAAGTATTAGATCAAACAAAAGGTAAAATAAAGAGCGTATCAGATGGTGAAAACCTCTTTGAGGCACCAGATGATGGGAATCTTGACACTCTATCAGAGCACTACCATGAGTGATCACCTATTTTGATTGAGCCTACAAATGTTGTCGATCTTGAAACTTCCGACAAACCAAGGATTTTACAATTAGCTGCATCAATGACAAAAAAATAAATACCAGAGTTCATGGAATTCTTAAAAGCAAATCAAGTCAATTTTGCGTGGTCTTACACTGATATGCCTGGTCTTGATCCTGATCTTATCATGCATCACTTATCTATCAAACCAAGGGCCAAGCCAGTGAAACAAAAACTCAGAAAGATGCACCCTCATGTTGCATTATTGGTGAAGGAAGAACTGAGAAAACTTCTTGACGTGGGCTTCATAAGACCAATCAACTATGCAGAATGGATCTCCAACATTGTGCCTGTATCCAAACTAGATAAAACTGTGAGAATATGCATAGATTTCAGAGACCTTAATAAAGCATGTCCTAAGGATGATTTCCCACTGCCAAATATCGACACCATAGTTGATCTGACAGCTGGCCATGCCATGTATTCATTAATGGATGGTTTTTCTGGCTACAACCAAATCAAGATTGCACCTGAAGACCAGGAGAAAACAGCTTTCACATGTCCATGGGGAACTTACTATTGGAACGTCATGCCTTTTGGTCTAAAGAATGCTGGGGCTACCTACCAAAGAGCCATGACTACAATTTTCCATGACATGATGCATATCTTCATGGAAGATTATGTAGATGACATATTTACAAAATCATACACCAGAGAAGGACATCTTGAAATATTGTCCAAAATATTTGCAAGATTAGAGAAATTCAAAGTTCGTCTCAACCCTAAGAAATGTGTTTTGGGGTCAAATCTGGAAAACTCTTGGGGTACATTGTTTCAGAAAAAGGCATTGAAGTAGATCCTACAAAAGTACAAGCAATTATGGAAATGCCTCCACTAAAGAACATCAGTTAGTTGAGATCATTACAAGGACGACTTCAATCTATATGAAGGTTCATTGCACAATTGGCCAACAAAAGTTTACCTTTCACACATCTACTACATAAGAATGTTCCTTTCAAGTGGGATGACAAATGTGAATTGGCTTTTCAGCAAATCAAACAGTATTTAATGACTCCACTAGTTCTTGTACCACCAAATCCAGACAAACTCCTAATCTTATACATTGCCGCAACAGAGACATCTCTGGGGGCACTACTAGCGCAAGAAGACTCTACAGGAAAGGAACGTGCAATCTACTACATCAGTAGAACACTAACAAGTCATGAGCTCAACTACACTTCTATCGAGAAGGCTTGTCTGGCAGTCGTCTTTGCTTCACAGAAATTTCAGCATTACATGTTAACTCATACAACCAATCTAGTTTCAAAGATTGACCCACTTAAGTATTTTTTAAGCAAAGCATCATTGATAGGACGGTTAGAAAAGTGGGTAATGATTTTGAGTGAGTTTGACATTCATTATGATGATCGCAAGGCAATCAAAGGACAAGTTATCGCTGATCAACTAGCTAAAGCACCAGTGCACGCAGACCATCCTCTGCACATTGAATTTTCAGGTGCTGATGTCTTTACTGCAGAATGTAAACAACCATGGTCCTTATATTTTGATGGTTCTTTCACTCAACATGGATCGGGGGCATGCATAATTTTCATCACCCCTCAAGGACACACCATTCCTTGATCATATAGGCTGGTGTTTCCATGCACCAATAACATAGCCTAATATGAAGCATTGATCACTGGGCTCAAAATAGCACTGGAATGGAGAATTACAGAATTATAGGTGTATGGCGACTCATAGCTGGTCATTTATCAGATCAATGATGAATATCAAACCAAAGATGACAAACTAATACCATATAAAAAGATGGTTGATGACTTCAAGAAATATTTTGTGGATATCAAATTCACACAAATTCCAAGGCTTGGTAACAAAGCAGCTGACGCCATGGCTACGATCGCATCATTGTTACAACTCCCAGAAACTCAAAATCGTTATGAATTTTTGGTGGAACAATCATTTACACCTGCTTATGATACACCTAAAATCCAAATCATTTTCCACTTGGTAGGATCCGATTCACCTTGGTACGAAAAAATTTATGCCTATCTCAAAGATGATATCTTACCACCCGATTTATCCCGTAACCAAAAACATAATTTTATCCGCCAATCCACTCGCTACACTCTTATTGTTGACACCCTTTATCATTGTGGTCTTGATGGTACTTTACTCCGATGTCTTGAATGTGAGGAATCTGACAAAGCTTTACAAGAAGTTCATGGTGGCATCTGTGGTACTCATTCGAGTGGACTGACCTTATCTAAGAAATTGATTAGAATGGGTTACTACTGGCCTACAATGGAGAGGGAATCATTCACTTTTGTGAAAACATGCTCAAAATGTCAGATTCATGGGAATCTCATTCATGCTCCTGCATAGGAACTTCAACCATTCACGCCAACCTGGCCATTTTCTCAATGGGGGTTAGATCTAGTGGGCAAGATTCATCCTTCATCAAACGGACATAAATTCATCATCATAGCTACAGAATATTTACCAAGTGGATTGAGGCAGTCCCTCTTACTAAAGTTACCGGGAAACAAATATCATCTTTCATACTCAACTATATTATTTGTCGGTATGGCATTCCCAACTCCATTATTACAAATAATGGACGTCTGTTCAAAAATTAGGATGTTGATGAACTTTGTGAGAGATTTCACATTCAGCATAGATATTCAACACCGTACTATCCACAAGGGAATGGCCAAGTAGAGGCCTCAAATAAAACAATATTGAAAATCTTGAAAAAGACTGTTAATGATTCAGGGAAGGATTGGCACGTTCAACTCAATCCTGCTCTATGGGCCTACAGAACCAGTATCCGCACACCAATAGGAGCAACACCATTCACTCTTGTCTATGGAGTAGAGGCCATACTGCCCTTAGAAGTTGAGAAAAAAGGTCATAGGGTGAAAACCTGGCAACAGGTAGTCTATTGACAAGAAAAATGCAATAAAAATAAATAGTGAAAATCTGGCAAACAAGCGCTATTTGAAGCTCTCCATCTATTAGTTCATGTTCTGCACTTAACTTTTCAGCCTTTTTTTTTTTCATGCATCTTTCTCATCATCTTAGGGTCACACCAGCACCATGCTATCATCATTTTCCTCGAGTGATAACGTCTTACCATGGCTTGATTATTGTACATATTCATTTCAGTAAGTTGTGTCAATATCAAGGGAAAACACGGGTATACTGGGGGCAATCAACTTTCAATTTTTCCCAAAATAGTGAAACAATGACATTGAAGTCAATCATGCCAAACCAAAACAACCGAATCAAACCAAAACATCCAATCATTGATCCGTATCACAGTAGCCTTCAGTTGTGTACCTCATATCTAGATGATCTCTAATCTGAATAATGTTTGGAGTCACAGTATTTCATTTTTGAATAATGGTTGTTTATTTTTTGATATCATTTCTCTGGAGCACACTCAATGATGTATTGAACTAGAGTGGCAAGGAAAGAGGATGATTTTTTTTTGTCTGTTGTCTTGAGGTTAATCATTTATTTGTTGCAAGTATGTCATGAGACATGATTTTTCAAATTTTATCATTGATGACAGTTCCAAACTTGCATCAGATGGTGGTTAGTCTTTGTCTGTTCATGCAAGAAATTCTCAGGTCATCTCGGTTCAATTATACCTAGATACTTGTGTTCACTTGCTATATCAAAAATCATGAAAGTTGTACTCAGGTCAACATTGGTGCTAATTTCCCCTCTGATGCTTGTACACACTTCCAACATTTTCAAACACTCTATGATGATTTAAGCAGGCTCACTAAAAGGCTCAAAAAAATGGTTGGTTTCATTTTAGTTGCACTTCATTTTAGGTCATTGTATATAACTGCATATTGGATTTGCATCAAGAGTTTTTGAAAGGTCAATGGCTGTCATTTTTCTTTGGACTATTTGTGGAGGACAATGCAAACATTTGTATCATTATCATTTCATCATCTTTGCATTTTCATTATCATTTCATCCTCATTTCATTATCATCTCATTATTGCATTCATTATCATTTCATCATCATTTCATTAGCATTATCATCTTATCATTTCATTCCTTACCATTTCATATTAGTTTCATTACCATTATCAACATTCCATTCATTTTATTCATTTTCGTTATCCTTATCATTTATATCCCATCATTGCATTACCATATTATAGTCATTTCGTTCATTTTCATTATCATTTCCTATTAGTTCCATTATCATTTTATCATTTCATATTAGTTTCATTATTTTCATTATCATTTCATATTATTTCCATTATCATTTTATCATTTCATTCATTATCATTTCATATTAGTTTTGTTATCTTCATTATCATTTCATATTAGTTTCATTGACATTTCATCATTTCATTCCTTATCATTTATATCCCATCATTGCATTACCATATTATAGTCATTTCATTCATTTTCATTATCATTTCATATTAGTTCCATTATCATTTTATCATTTCATTCATTATCATTTCATATTAGTTTCGTTATTTTCATTATCATTTCATATTAGTTCCATTATCATTTTATCATTTCATTCATTATCATTTCATATTAGTTTTGTTATTTTCATTATCATTTCATATTAGTTTCATTATTTTCATTATCATTTCATATTAGTTCCATTATCATTTTATCATTTCATTCATTATCATTTCATATTAGTTTCATTGACATTTCATTCATTATCATTATTATCACTCATCACTGCATTACCATTATAGTCATTTCATTTCGTTTTCATTATCATTATCATTTAAATCATCGCATTATTGTTATCACTCATATTAGTTTCATATCATTTCATTATTACATCCATTATCATTTTATCATTTCATTCATTATTATTTCATAGTAGTTTCATTGGCATTTCATCATCTCATTCATTATCATTTACATTACTTTTATTATCATCTCATCATTGCATGTTCATTACCATTTCATTATCATTATCATTTCATTTTATTATTATTTAATTGTCATTTCATTTCATTACCATTTCCTTATCATTATCATTTCATTACATTTACCATTCATTCCCATTATCATTTCAGTCATTATCATTTCATCATCATTTCATCATATCATATCATTCTCATTTCATTATCATTATACATCCATTATTATTCATTTCATTTATCATGTCATCTTATTAGAAATCATTATATTTTCATCACATATCATTTTATCATACATCTCATCACTATTTACTCATCTCAATTTCATATCAGTATTCATATCATTTTACCTCATATTATATCATTTTATCATACCCAATTCATAATGCATATCATGAACACAACATTCATTTTTCATCATAAGTCATCCACCTACATGACATCATTAGTACCCATTATCAAATCATCATCATAATAAAAACATCATAATCGAATTATCTTGCATATCATGTTAATCATCAAATCATTCAAATACATACCAAAAACCATAACTGCATATCACATAATCAACAAATCATGATGCACGTCACATAAATCATATCATAAATACACATCACATCATCAAAAAATAATCATCACGGCTACATATCATCACTCATCAAAAATGGTACAAATGTCCAATGACATTAAAATGTCTAAAGAAAAATACATCATATATGATAAAAAAGGACATATACATGCTCCAAAAATGATATACATCACGAGACTAACTGGTCAATGCCCCTGATGGAGCTGGTCCAGAAAGAGGTGGTCTGCCACTGGTGCCTGCAGTTGGGTCCTGCCAAGGCCCCGTCACTCCCCTGCTCTGGGTATGTGTCTGTGATCTACTCCTAGTCCTACTATGGGACCGCAGGTATGGCTCTCTGCGCTCTAGAGGACACAGCTCCTCATATTTGACCCTGTAATACTCAGCCTCTCGCGCCATCTCCATGCCCTCTGCAATGGCATCCTGCAGTGATGCACTCTCTACAGTGCCCATCAGTCTCTGAGCAACGCCCTCAGCCTCTATTGCCCTCCGTCTAAATGCATCTCTCTCTATAATCACCTGGGCTAACTATGGGTATGGGGTAGGTGCCTAGGCAGGTGCCTGTGCCTGTGCATGTGCCAGTTGTGCCTGAAGCTGTACAATGAATGCCTGTGCCTGCGCCAGCTAACTTTGCAACTATCCCTGCTAACCCTATAATGTATGCACCTGGGCCTGAAGCATGGCTATCTATCCCTGCTGAGAGGAGGATGCCATCCTGATCACTGTCTGTCTCCCAATCCCTATCCCCAGCCGCTGCATGATCTGGACACCCCTCAAAATATCCAGCCTCGACCTCCCCAACACATGTCCCCCCTCCCCGCCATCATCTCCATCATCTCCATCATCTGAACTCTCCTCATCCCTGCTCTCCACCTCCTCTCCTCCAACTGCTCCCTGCTCACCGCTAGCCACATCCTCCTATCTCACTACCCCCAACTGTGGTGCTACCAAAATGGGTGCTAGCTCATCAGGACTGGTAAACTGTGGAAAGGGATGCATGTGAAAATATGTTGAATACTCATCAGACATACCAGCATCCACAATGTCTCACCTGTCAACCCATGCCTCAGGTGCTAATGCAATAAACTCTGTATATGCGGCCTGATAAGAAATACATGGCCCCCATCCAACCTCATCCCTGCTCCGGGCATAGTGTGCAACTCCCTGCAGCATCCCCTGCATGAATCCAAACTGTCTCTGAACCCGCAATGCCAAAAACCTCTCCAAAATAAAGAGAGTCCGCCCTATCAGGAACTGAGGGATGCATACATACATCTCTATATCATCTATAGCCCATGGCTCGCAATCAAGATACGGTCACCATACAACTGTATCCATGTCATCCAACAGTCGCCTCCAGTAATCCACCTTGCCCAGCTTGGGCTGGGTAAGGAAAATAGCATATATATATATATATAAGGCCTACCTGGTGGCCTAACTCTAGGGCACACTGGTCTCGTCATAGCAAGATGCTCGCATGCCCAGATCTGCAGCAGTGTCACCCCACATGACAAACTGGAGGAACCTCTGTACACCACCTGGTGCAAATCGTGATAAATATGTTCTAGCATGCAACTCCCCCATGCATATCATCATGGCTGTAGCAACATCTACTCCAAAATCCTGCCCCATCCCACTGATAATCCCTTTGCCCAGCGATCCAGACAAAGGAGACGTCCAATGAATGCACCCAAAACTGTCGGCAAGGCTGGATATCCTCAAAAATTAGCCCACGGCACCTAGTACCTAGCAATCTGTGCATCTCCGTACACTCTCCTCAAAGCATCTATCCCCCCCAACTCCTTGTGATCGTAATACACAAGGGCTCCAACCACTGGGATACCTAAGATCCTATACACGTCCTCAGGAGTCATTGTCACCTCACCAGTCAACATGTGAAAAGTGTTGTGCTCCGAAGGCCATCGCTTTGCAAGTATCGTCAACAATCCTCTATTGACCCTAATCGGCAGCATCGCCAACAAGGATCTCAAACCACACGTATCTATCAAGGCTATATTAGTAGGTGTCAACTCGGGAATCCTATCCCATCCTGCTGAGTGTCGCTCTCTAATCTGGAGATTTTTGAAAACCTCCTATTTTCATCACAAGGGTAATTCATCAGAATCATATCAATCTTTCAAACAACATCAATTAGACTCATATCTATCAATAATCTATATCAAGTGATCTATATCAGTGAACTATATTAGACCCATATCAATGACTCATATCAATGCATCAAATCAATGACCCATATCACACAATCAGTCCTATCAAGGAAACCAATACACAATCTATCTAGCTGGATATCATATCAAATCTGCTCTACCATCACTTACTATTTGTTTTCTATTGCAGAAAGAAAATTTATCAGAAGTCATATCAATCATTAACTCTCTTTTTTTCATTCATGGAAAGCAAAGTTATCAGTTCAATCTACTCTTTGTTTTCTACTCTAGGAAGCAAAGTTATCAATCAATCCTTTGATTATTCTATCGTTTCTATCTATATCAGCATGATGACACGAAAATTTACCTATCTATTGACTAAGAAAGCAATGTACATCATCATTTTCACATTCTTATCATCAAAACATCAATTTTGCCTATTTTTACCATATGCGCCACTCTGTGGACTCTATGCGCTCAAACCCATATGCACCGTTCTTTTTGCCCGATGCGCTCAAACAGACCTCCTATGCACGTTTTCCTATATGCACAACTTTAATCATCCTATGTGCCGATCTTTTTACTGGATGCGCGTTTTTACTCTATGCACGCCTATTTTTCCTGTATGCGCTTTACTCCTAAAATTTCCTATCCTACCCTATATGCGCACTAGTTTTCACGGGATGCGCTAAACTGGTTTTTTTTTTTAATTTTTAAAATTATCCTATATGCACGTTTGTTTCTACTCTAAGCGTGCCTATTTTTTTTTAAAGTCCCTAAACTATCCTACATGCATGCAAACGACATTTTCTAAAACTAAAACTGTAGAAAAACATGAAATTTTGATGCAAAAACGTAAAAATTTGAAAGCATAGAGGATAGATCCATTCACTGGTGGTCCATATGCAGCTGGCCTCTGGTATCGGCGCGATCTCTCGAATCGGTGGCGATGATAGGGAATCTCGATGTCGCGATGTCACTCGCAGAGCTATAGTATTCACCAAAGTCAAAAGTGCACATGACTTGTCTTTCTCAACTTTTTACCTTTTAAAGGTCAACCAAGGGTAAATTTGCTACCTTTTTGACTTTATTTTTACAAATGGGACATTTCTTTTTCATCATCTGTCGCGAGCTAAATCACTCTCTTTCTCATCCATAATTTACCTCCCGAGGGGGCATCATCAGCAGAAATATTGAAAGCATATCAGGGGCAAAATCTTATTTTTCTTTGAACCAATGTGTTTCACACATCACTTCAAAGAGGGGCAAAATGTATACGTCTAAAAATGGTCATGATTAAGCTTGTTAATTAATTAAATATGATTTATTTAATTAATTCCCCTAAAGTCATCTACATATAAATAAATTTAATTATTTATTTATATCGTTCATTTTCTAATTTCTTCTACCTTAATTAAATAAATAATTTTATTTAATTATTGACACCTTCCACATTCCTCTTAATTAAATTAAATAAATTTTCATAATTTATTTATATTTGATTATCATATTATTCTAAAGTTTAAATATTTGAATATTTAAATAATGGAATATCTTCATTCCACCTTCCACCTTTCGCTTGATTAAATTAAATAAATTTTCATAATTTATTTATATTTAATTATCATTTGGTTCTAAAGTTTGAATATTTTGAATATTCAAATAATGGAATATTCTTCACCTTCCTCAAATTAAAATATTAAATATTTAATTTAATATTTTCCACCTCACCCTAATCTCATTTCTAAACATAATTAAATATGATTTATTTAATTATGCAAGTTGCCATATCCGTCTTCACTTCCAAATTAAATAAATATATTTTATTTAATTTCTAACTCATGTTAAACTCACCCTTCCAAATTCTCAACTTATCCTTCGAAATGGAAGTTTCCCTTTGGATCTCAATGATGAAATTGAAGGAAAAAGGAAACCTTCCATCCTCTTCTCCACTCTCAAAAAATCTCCCACCGTTCGTTCAAACAAGCTTAATCCGAACTGTCGATCGAATCAACCAATCGAATCCATTCGAAAACTCTATAAAAGCCAGTGCAAATCCAAACTTTGGTTACCTACACCTTCGCATACTTATGCACACACGCATTCACCTTCGCATACCTACGTTCATGCAATCAGCTTATGCATCCATATTCATTTTTAGCATCATAGCCATACTTTCATTTTAGCATAGCTTTTGCATTTAGCATAGTGTGCATGTTTAAATCTCATTCTTTAGCTGTCATTTTGTTGAGCATTGGTCTGCTGATCTGAGAGCCATTTGAAAACAACAAAATGCTAGAGTTAGAGGAAGATAGGACAATTTTGGGAAGCTGCTGTTACAGTTTGCATATTTCTATTTTTTTTTCAGTTTTTTTGATTTAATGTCTTATTAATATGTGTTTGAATTTCATTTACATTGATACAATTTTCACTCACACACAACCTATGTAGCTTGGATCTTAGATATAGTTGTTTAGGTGTGGAGAAAGTTCTTATGAAGAAAGATGCACCATATATATGCACACACTCAGATTCAAAGGTAGTTTATGTTTATTTACATTTCAGATTCTAGCTCAACTTTACTTAAATATTATGATCATACTTAAGTTAACATGTTTCATAAATCAAAGGTTTTTGGGTGACTGAATTCTTTAGTATCTTAAAAATGGGTAAACCATTTTCCCAGTCGTTTCGCCATTTGTTATGCCTTGCATAACCACCCCATTATTAGTTTGGAACAAAATGGGTCCCCCCCTTTTGTTTTGATTTGTCTTTTCTTTTTGTTTGGGTCTTAGGAGTTGTTTGTTTTTCTCCTAAGTCTTTCATTCTTTTTCTATGTCGGAAGCGAAGCCGGAACCAAAACTAGACTCTGAACTTTTCCAAAGTTCCTAGTTTGGATTCCCTTCCGACTCTGTGTCTGCCTTCTCTTTCGTGTTTCCTTTTGTTGTCTATCAATTTGTCTTGCACTCTTGGATCTATTTTCTCCCTTGATTTCTTTGTTGTTTTCCTTGCATTTTGTTTTCCCTGAGTGGAAGTAGAACCAGAGATGGAACAAAACTTGGAACTTTCTAAATATTCTAGACCCTATTCTCGCTTTGATTTTGATTCCACTCATTTTCTTTGTCTTATTGTTTCATTGGCATTTGGGTCAGGCCCGATTTTCGTTTCCGTCTCGCTTCCATTCATGTTTGTTTATCCTTGTTTTTTTTCCTATTTCTTGGTCGAGAGTGGAACCAGAGTCGAAACCAAACTTTGAACTTTGTGAAAGTTCTAGTTTCGATTTAAGTTTTGATTTTTCCCCCGTTTCTTTTCTTCGCCGTTGTCTTTGTTGTGGGACCAGAGCTAGGTTTGGAGCTAGGTAAGGGACTTGATACAAAATTATTTATGTTGTCTCAGACCCAAGTCTGTGTCTACCCTGCTTTAGGTGTTCGTGGGACTTAACTGTATGTTCGCGTTGTTTGCTTCACCTCTGACCTACCGTATTAATGGCATTAATTGTATCCCCTTCACATGCACGAATTGATTTTAAATTCCTAATCATGTTTAACTAGTTCATTATCTTTGTTATTCAAGACATTTAAGTGAACTAGAGCTAGAAAAACTTTGAGAGGATCGATTTGATTGCGAAGGTGACTTTTGAAGCAAATCTTGATTGAATTTCAGTCTTTCTTGGAGAGCATTTCAAGGTAGGGCTCTTCTTCTTCTTCCCATTTTGCATTGTTGTGTTGTATTTTCCTTGTGTTTTGTTGTGTTCTCACATGTTCACAAAGTTTCCCTCTATGAATTCTTTTCTTGTTGCTTTTTTTTGGTTGGTTTATTTCTTTTGTCCTTTTTGTTTTTTTTTTCATTCAATTTTTGTTTGTTTTTCCGTTCATTGTTTCCCATTTTTGTTGTCACTTTCATGATAGGTGGGTTGTTACTATGCCCTTGTTTCTAATTAGGGATTCTATTTTCCATGGTTGTTTGTACTCTAAATGTTTGAAATGTGTTTGAAACCCTGCTTCATCTCAATCTTGTGTCAATTGGATGTGTTCTATGGTGGGTGTGTGTTACCCTAAATGGTTAAATCAATGTATCGAGCAAACTAGGGTTTTCCCAATAACCTTTATAAAATGTCTTGCCTTAGGTTTAAATTCAATTCTTGTACAATTGAAAGGTGGGTTAGACCCTTTTATTTGGTTTTCCTCATAGGCCCATTTGAAATAGGTCTTTAAATTCATATGACCATGTCTTTGGAAAACACCCTTCATTTTGCATATTGAATTGGCGAGAGTGGAGTTAGGAATGAACTCATCCCGAAGTTTTTTTCCATTAGGATTAGTTCATAAAATGATTCTACTTCTAGTCATTACGGTGTTTAGTTTTTATACTTGTCCTTGAGTGGAGCCAAGACCAGAATGGATATTGTATTTGGAACTAGCAATTAATACCGAGTTCATTTTCATTTCTGATTCCAGTCTCGGTTTCACTCTGGTCCTAGTCCCCCCTTGTTCTAAAATAATGCCTTGCTCCTTATTCTCATATGGCTCCACCTCCGATAAAGGTTGAATTTTGGTTAAGTTTAAATGTTGTTTCAAGGAGATGGAGGTAGGTATTGACTGATGTATTGAATTCTATGTTTTTGATCATCTAATATAGGAGTATATTGCAGAGATTGAGAAATGTCTGGAGCATTAGAAGAGGCTTCCCAAAGGATCCAACCAGTAGAAACTTCAAGGCAAGGAGCCAGGCCAAAGAAGATTAAGGTAGAGTCGCTTCCCTACACTCTGAGGTGTAAACATAAAGAAGCTACCCTTACAGCAAGCAAGATTGATTTTGATTGGCAAGATATTACTGATACCAATTTTGGCCCTTTCAACTATGAGGATTTGGTGGATGAAACCTCTAATGAAGATGTTACACCAAGGGCATAGAGGATTGCTCAGTCTAGGTTGGCACATTTTGCACTTTTTCCTTTGTCTGCTTAATTCCTTGAGTTGATACTAGCAGTAGCTGGGGCCTACAATCCTACTACTAGGCAGTGTGTGGATGTGAAGGGAAATTTTATCATTGATCTAACACTGCAAATTATCATATTCATGTTTGATGTACCTCCTCCACAAGATCCAATATAGTTAAATGAAGCAGAAGCATTGAAGCTATACAGTGATAAGAAGGAAGCTAGTAGAAATCATATGAATAAGCATTGGATGAGGGCAGAGAAGAAGAATCTCACTAAGCTTCCTGATCAACCTAAAAGGGAAGATTTTGGCAAAGAGATTGGGGACATGATCATGTTGCTTTCCAGGGTGTTTGGGAAAAGAGATGCCTCCCAATTTAAAGAATGGATGTTCCTGTTCATCCAAGCTATCTTGGATGTAAAATAATAGTTTTACTAGCCTATGGTGGTGTCTGAGAGCATTCATAATCAAATGATGAGAGTGAGAGAAACCAAGAGTTTCTTTATGACCTCTTATGTGGTATATGTAGCTGCTAGAATGGGTATCTTTCCTGGACTAAATGTAGTAGGCATATTGGGAGAAGCCCAAGGACTAAAAAAGGTTTGGGAACATTATGATCAGCTTTCATTGCAAGCATCAAAGTCACATTATAGGAGGATTAATGATGTCTTCCTTTATGTCATCATTAATAGACTCACTAGTGATGCTAGATATAGACTAAGCAGGGAGGTAATGGCTTTTAACAATGAATGGGGACACTAGTTTATCTAATACCCCACATACACTTACTTCAAATTAGGAGGCTTTGATGGTCATCCCCATCTACTTCCTAGATGTTGTGGCAATAGAGTTGTTTTAATGGAGTTTATATATCAAGCTTTGGCTATTAACTTTAAATTTGGCACCAAACACAAGACTAGTTGCCACAAGTTCCTAATGAAGTTGGGTGAGTTTAGTTGTCCACACATTGTGGTAGCTCAGGCTATTTGTGATGAGTTAATTTATTTGATATTGGGCTTATACACTACTAGGAAGCACTACGATCCTAGGCACAAGATGCAGAGTTTGCTACCCAGTCTATTTGATAAACATTTCAATCTTTTGGAGGACTTTTGGATGGACCTGTAGGATGAATATGATCTTAGGAGGAGAAATTTTAAAAGATTACCTATCCCACTCATGGCTGAGTATGGGATCAAGGAGGAAATTTTGGATACACTGTCTGATGATGGGGTAACTTTGGATCCCCAATATGATATAGATAAGATAGGCACCAAGGATCTTGACCCACTGGATTGGAATGATAAAGAGTCTATTGATATAAGACAAGTTGCAAGAACAATCTTGGACAGATGTGTGCATTAGGTTAGCTTAAGAGGTAACCAGGTTGAAGCTCAGCCATCCAAAAAGAGGAAAGTTGTAGGTACCACTCAAGGGTACAAGAGGACAAAGAGAAGAATGGCTCCTAAGGATCCCTTAGAGTTTATACCTTGTAATGCAGGAGAGGAGGTTTTGTCCAAGACTTGCTAGAGGTACAAGAAGGGGAGACCATTGCAGAAGTTGACGCTTCAACATTTATTATAGTAGAATCATCCACTCAACCCTTGATTACAGAGCAACCAAGTGAGGCAATTCCCATGAGAACCCTCCATAAAGAAGCTGATTTGTTGAAAGAGAAGGAGCCTGAAGTAGAGATACATGATACTGCAATAGATTTTGAGGCTACCCCATCTAACAACGAGACTCATGTAGTAGCTTATCTTGACATAACAGATGATGTGGGGATAGAGCATGTGTTAAGAGAAGAGGATCAATGGAAACTCTTTGAGTATTCTAAAATGGAAGTTGATGCCAAGGCTCAAGCTGAGGCACTAGCCAAAAAGTAGGAAGATACTACTAAGGCACAATCTGATGCATTGAAACAGAAGGAACTGGAAGATAAAGTTAAGTCTGATGAATTGGCTCAGCAGAAACAAAAAAAAGGAGTAGGAGCTTAGAATGAAAGAGGAAAGGCAGAAATTGGCTTTACAATAGAAGATCCATGATTTGGAAGAGGAAAAGGCCAAGCAGAGAAGAGAAAAAGAAGCTCTTGAGGCCAAATTCAAGGCTATAGAAGAAGCTCATAGGAAGAAAGAAAAACAAGAGTGTCTGGAAAGAGAAAAGGAGGCTATAGAGCTTTCTCTATATGAGAAGAAGTCTAAAGAAGCCTAGGATTATGTCAAGAAATTAGAAGAGAAAAGATACCGAGTGTTAGAGGAGAAAATATTAGAAAAGGAACATCTAAAGCAAGAGTTGGAGGCTAAAAGACTACAAGAATAGAAGGATAAGGAAGAGGCACAAAAGTCACAATAGAATGTGCAAGAGGTTGAATCTTAGCCTGAAAATACCATACTGCAAACTCTATCCTCTACTACTGTTGCTTCTTCTTCAGCATAGATAGCTACTACTCCTACAGCTCCTACTTGGTTAAAGCTTGACTTGGAGAGAAAGCAAATACTTCAACCACATCCTTTAAACTGGGATGAAATGATGAAGGAAATTGAGGAGAGGCCTAAAAAGAAGTCCAAGGTTCTTTACTCCACCAAACTTATAGACATAGGAGAAAGCATTGTTGAGTGTACAATACCAATGGTGGACAAGAATCGAGATGATATGCAAATGACAGATTATCAATTGGGCATGGTAAATTTTGGAAGGCCTATAAGAAATTAGCAAATGAATTTGATTGATATTGTGGCTTCCTCTACTAAGTCTAGGATGATCAAAGATAAACAAAGGAAGGATGATTTGAAGGCTTAGCTCGATCAATTGCGTAAGTTTTTTAAGGATGTCTCAACTCCAATTTCTCAACAAGCTACTGCTCCTGAATCTCCAATTTTATTAACAAAGAAGGAAGGAAATGATTTGGTGCATATGAGGAGCAAAGTGGGAATGATGGAAAGATGGTTTGACAAGCTCAATCAGGAGGTTGATGATGTGCTTGTTGATAGTTTTAAGATTCATAAGGTAGCACTTGAGTTGGCAAGGGATTTAGACCAGCACACCAAATATATAGATAAGCAAGGTGAGGAATATAAGAAATATGCTAAAAGGATTAAGGATATTAGCCAAGTGCCTCAGTCGACTCTACTTGAGAAATCAATCCTTGAAGAGGATAATGTGGATTTCATTGAGAAGACTGTAAGGATAACAGGGTACAATTCCAAATCTATTCAAGAGCATAAAAGTGAGATTCAAGAGGTTACTAAATATTTGAATCAACAGATGGAAGAATTAGAGGCAATTGTGGCTATTTTAGTCAATCTAGATATCTCAGTTAAGGATGGTCTTTCTTTAGATAAGATGAGGGAGAAATGGAGTGGAAGATTTGAAGAGGTGATGCAGAAAGGAGATGATGAAGATGACTTGTTATTGGACAGGTTCATGGACATTAGAGAAGAAGTGAAGGTTGTTAAAAGGGAAATAATCAAATTGAAGGAAGTACATGGATTGGTTTTAGCAGAATTAAAAAGAATTAAATTTGAAGATGATTGGTTGGATGTGTAATGCCCCATCTTGTAACCTAAGGAATGATGCATTGACTACGAAAGTGCAATATTTTTTTTTAAAGTGTATTCATTTACTTAACTAATTGCAAACATTCCCTAAGTAACGCAACGACACACTATCTGAAATTTCCCATAGACGACAATAGTATATAACATTGCATATATTTATTTCACATTAACATAAAAGCATTCATTGAATAACATTTAATTTACATCATTAAATATATAAAGTACAAATAAGAATATTACATTACATTGCATTTGAAATAACATTACAATACTCATTCTCCAAATGAGGTAGATCAAATAATAGTTTACAATTACATATTACAAATGTTCACCTTGTTAACAGTTTGAGGAGTGATACAATAATAAAATTTCCAATGATACAAATAAGGAAGTACATATATCCACATACGAGCTCTCCATCCATGAAGCACTCGTTGCCACGAACAAGAACTGGGGACCCAACGAAGTAAGGTGCACGTTCCACCCAACCATGTGGTACCCTTAGGTCCACCCACCGTGCTAGGAGATAGTAATAAGGTTCCCTAGACATAACCTACAAACCCTAGACACAAGTAAAACCATAGACCAATCTACACAAGAACATACTCAACTTATTAGTTACATTGCTTCTAGAATCGGGATAATCAAATATACTAAGTTCACAAGGTAACTGTTATTTTAGGTAGAGTGTCATCACAATGTTGCATAGGTTACCCTGGTGTTTCTTCCTAGGTTTCGGCCCCCAACTAGGGTTACCCTGGCAACCTCTTACGAAACCCGGCCCCACATGCAAACTATTGTGGAATCGAATATCTTTTAAAATAACAAGATATTGACTTTTCCATTCCAAGCCTTCTCGACTTATTCTCAAGACTGAACTAGCCCTTGAGTCTATAAGTGAGGCATAATTAATCCAGTTAAATATTTTAGAATACCCAATGTGTTGATTTAGTTTTCTTTGATTTACTAACTCTACATGAGTTACCCAGACACCACTTTGTGTGTCGGCCCTCACAAAGAGTCACTCCCCTAAAAATAACACAAGGAATCTAAGTTCACTAACTAAGGTAGGCAAAGTGCACAAAAATCAACATATAATACCAAATATATCATAACGGACATCAAATATTTGTTCATAAAACTAGGTGTCTAAACACCATGCAAAACCATGTACACTACCTTAGTCAACTCAAGGATTGTATTTAAACAATCACAACTCCCACATTAAACAAACTTATCTGCAAGACTTGTACTTCTAATACATTCCCAATTTGCCCAATAAAAGAGAAAATACAATTTAAAGAAAATCAAGGATAATAAACATCTATTATTAGGATTTACTAAATTCACCACATTCATTTCTTAAAGCACAAAAAAAAAGAATCAAATAATATGATTATAGTTCTTTTCTCAAATAATAAAAATAATTGTTTCAAATAATCTAATTTTGACCTTCACAATTTCATATAAATATAAATTCCAAATTTTCTCTCTATATATTTGAAAACTAACTAATCTCTAACTTCATTTTAATCTGAAAAAAGTTTTCATTATATTACTAAAATTATTTTCTCAATAATCAAATAAAGTATGTTTTTATTTACACATATGTATATATATATATATACATATATTTAAAATAAAATAAAATGACTTTGAAATTCGTGACTGCTATTAGAAACCTGTGAAGGATTCAAAAATTTCATTAAATGTTATATATTAAATAAGTAAGGGTTTTCAGACTATATATTCATAGTCATTCGGGCTGTTAATCACAGCCTACCCCACATGGGGTAGCGGCTGTGTTGGCAGTTGTCGCTGCCTGTGAGGGCAGCGTCGGCTACCTCCACATCTGTCGCCCTGTGTGGGGCAGCTGTGGGGGAAGCCTATGGCCCCCATAAACATTAATCCTCTTCTTATATTTTAATATGAAACTAAAGTTTCTAAACCCTTCGATAATTTTTCGCTTTTCGGATTTTTCAAAAATGGGAAAAATAAAATTTCAAAAATCTTTATACAATGAAATCTCATGTATGTGTATATATATTTGTTTCAGAATTTAAATATATATATATATAAATAACAAGCATGATTTTATTATACAAACAAATTTTCTGATAAAGCTTTCTACAGGAAATTGAAAAGAACATACATATTTGCACAATTTATTTCCAAAATAGTAGTTTCAACTACAGAGGTTTTCTTTTCAAAACCTCCAAATTTAATCACCGAATTTAACAGATGACTTTAAAATAAAATCCTACAAGTTCTCATCAATTTCCTCTGTGGATTTACTATTGATAAAACAAATCTTTGTGTTGCTCTTTGATTTCTCTATAATATTTTGTTTCGTAAAAATTCACAGAGAAATAAAAAATTTCTACAAAACCATTTTCACAAAAATTCATCGAGAAGAATACGAAGGTCACAAACACAATAGTTTCCTCTGGCAATCTTTTAAATTCATAATTTAACAAATTTGCACAAAACTAATTCTTACTCAGGAAATCTTTCAAAAGAAGATAAATTAAATTAAATAGAGGAATACCTGTATTCCTGTAGCTTGAAGAACTTGGTTGTTGCAAAGAAGCTTTGCCTGCTGTATGCAACTTCCAAAGCCCTTCCAAAACACCAATTTCCAGAAATTGCTAATACTAAACCAGAGAACTTCTTCCAAAAATATACAACAAATCACAAAGGAAATCACAAATTTACACAAATCAATTTTTTTTTAACAGAACCCTGTTCTTTTATTTCCCGTGAAGTGATTTCTTGTTTTCCCCAAATCACATAATATCTTCCGAGAGAATCCTCAACAAGAAAAAGAAATTAATTTAACTAACACACATGTCAAGAAGAAAATATCTTCTAACAACTTTACGGCAAATCTTTCTTTCTTCCTTATCAAGAATCCAATGCATATTAAAGAATTAAAGAATTCAAAATTCAAAATCCAATTTCCTTTTCTTTATTTATTTATTTCATAATTAAAATTCCATTTCCCACAAAACAATTAATTTAAATTTAATCTATTCTCACAATTAAAGTAACTTTAATTTAATTAATTAATTTATTTAATTAAATGATTTTAACCTCAATGATTAAATTACTTAACCAAATAAACTAATTAATTAATTAATTAAAATGTAAAGCTTTATTTTCAACATTTAAAATTAATTAAATAAACATCAAATTAAAAGAACATTAATCTTACATTAATTTAACAAAATTTGTCTTCATAATAAATAATCCAAATAGACACAAACGAGACAACCAAAGACACCAGACTTAAACTGACGACATACTGTGACTGAGTTTAAGACTAGACTAGGAAAAAACTTGTTACTACCTCCCAATCAACATTTTCGTTGAGTCTTGACACGCTCAGACCTGAGAAACCAAGTGGAGTCGGTGTCATGTACTTGCAATCCTACAATCAAACAAATATCATACATACATATAATCCATTATACAAACAAACCGTGCAGAGAAAATCACGAAAATCACAGGGCACTCGCAAGTGAGTGATGCAACTTCGTTCTCCACACCAATACACATCACATCAAACTGATAAATAAAATAACAGTTAATCTACCATAAACATATATATAGCAATAACATCTGAAGGAAACATCTACGTTAACACAAAGCATGTCAGAAATTAATTATCACCATACAATGTATCATCACATCACAAAATAAATCCACCATTGCTCTAACGTCAACGATCAAAATATCCAAAAAAAAGTACCAAGGTCTATCAAAGTGAAAACATGCTAACAAAAAACATAAGAAAAGTGGAGGGGTACTACAGGATGGGCCTGATTTTAATGTCCTTCAACAAGTGTTTTCCAATTATGATGAGTACATCCTTGAGCATGCAATGCAAAAGTGAGTTGGTTCTCTTCACTGGACACAATGTCTACTTCTCTCCTCTTTTGCAAGGCCTTGATGTGGACTCAACTCTGGTTCCCTTCCTTAATTCTACCTTCGTCTTTGGATGTTAGAATTTGAGTAACATTGCACTCTAGCCTTCTAACTCAAGATTAGTGTTTCAATCTTTTGTTTAGTTCTAGCTCCTTAATTGGTGGATCTAAATTGATGATTGAGAGGAACTTGTGCATGTGGCATCTATATGTACTATTTGGTCTTATTTTGTAAAGGTCGGCTAATTGAAGGAAGATAAGCCAGCTAATGATAGCAATAGAGATTAGTTCTAGGATTGTAATTTTTGTTAGCAGAGATACTTTAACTTTGGTTGAACTTGGTTACATGTTATAGTTTTATACATTTGTATGTTGTTAATCTTGAACCTATTTGATAAGGTTAATGATGCATGATCAATCCATATGCCAGTGATTTTTTGTGCCTAAATATTTTCTATTTGATGAGAATCAATAGAGGAAACCGGATTCAAGATTATCTCATTGGGTTATCTATGAATGAAGTTACTATTATGTATGTTTGATCTATGTTTAATGATGAGTGAATGATATGTTTTGAAGTAAAGTTTAGTGAATGGTATGGCATTGAATTAGCACTATGGATGTATGCAGTAGGATAGTTTATTCTATGGATTACATCTTGTTGTGGTTGTGGTTAGGTGAATAAACACTCAATATTGATATGCATGTCTTGACATTAAGAATTTTCATTCATGTTCTTCTATTTTAAGACTTTGATCTATCTTTTTATTTTTATTTAAACCCCCCAAATGTAGATTAGTTGATTTCATGTAGTTATGTTCCTTATTACTAGCAAAGGCCCCTTGCACATTATAGTTATATTGACCATTGAGCGACATCAGCATAATTGAGAACCAATTACCAGGACCTTGGGAGTTAGATTACCATGTATTGTCTTTCTTTTTCAGGAGAAATAGAATATTAATATTATGTTTAATGTTGTTTTGTTTTGACCCTCAACAGGTTCGCTAGAACCCCCCTGGTTCTAGCGAACCCCCCTTTTCCCTTATTTTTGACTTTGTTAACAAAAAAAACCTATTTTTTTTATGTTTTGAAGCTTGAGTTGAAGATGAAAATTGAGGCATCTTCACAAATCCAACTTGAATTAGGTATTCCTCAAAAAAATCTATCTAATGAATATAATTTTAATATGTTTTGGTTTTATTATGTATTTGTTCTTTTAATTTTATTAAACAGAGGTTTTTTATCGAAAATTAAGGGCTTTGTTCTGCACATGTGGAAAAATAGCAGATTATCAAAAAAAAATTGAAAAATATGAGTGCACTAGATATTGAAGTCCTTGATCCACCAAAAAAAATTAAATTAAATTTTGATAAATATAAAAAAAGTTATGTGTTTTATGGTCGCGCTATGTATGAATTGTAATTGTTTTTACTTTGAAACTTGATTAAAGACAAAATATTCAATAAAAAACTATCTAACCAAGTGGAAGCACTAGATACCGAAGTTAAAAATCTAAGTTTGAAAGAATTATAATTTTATCCTTCATGGAAAAAAAGTTGTGTTATATGGTTTACGTCACTTTTTAAAAATGTTGTTTTTTGAAAAAAATAGTTTTCATTGGAGATGGAAACAAAAGTACAATCTAATTCCAAAAATTTTGAAAAAAATATTTTTAGAATCTATAGACATTATGTGACAAGACTCTAGTTTTTATTATCTTCAAATTCCTCATGGTTTAGCCGCTATAGGTGCCCAAATGTGAAGATTTAGTTAAAAATAATAATTTTAGTGTATAGTTTGGCCAAAAATTGTAAACCACTATTGTGGGATCACCCCTCTCTAAGGTACCATTAATATCCTACATTGACACCTCTCATAGTGTTATATGCACATGATAACTAAGAGGGGAGGTGAATTAGTTGTACATTCATGTGTGCAAGTGTGTCTACTCCTAAATATGAAAAAAAAACTAAGAAATGCAAAGTAGAGAACACTAGACCACTTCAAGATTAGCCTATGTTGAACACAAACAAAGGTAAGATAAAACAAAATTGATTATACCTTTTATTTGTGTTGATCTCCTTAGTTGGACCTTGATTAAATATTGGATGTGTACTCCTTTGGTAGCAATATGGTTTAAACTAATATGCAAATAGGTGAAGATGCAATGGAGGATATGGGTGTTCTAAGAGATGAATGTAAATGAAGGGGATGCAAGATTGGAAATGTGCAACAATGGAGGATATGAACTAGTGCTTGAATAAAAAAGATGAGCAAGTGATTGATGAATGCTTGAATGGCTTGAGTGCTAAATGAGTGTGATAAAATTCATCATGTAAATGAATGAATGAGAAGGGGGGTATTTATAAAAAAAATGAATTCTCAATGGTTAGGATTGAGCCACCATGGCCAAGATAGAGGCTATGGTGAGTTGAGAACTCACAAGCCCTCACATCTTTCCATGTGGAGGATGAAGTGTCCAAAGGACATGGTGAGATGGAAAGAGTATAGATGATGTGGAAGAAGGACAAGTACTTTGAAAGTACCTTGGGAGGGGAGAAGATTTCCTCAAAAAGAAACTTCTCATTCTCATATGAGAGGACAATGACATATGAGGAATTTTAGTATTCCTAAAAAAAGTTCCATGGGGAATAAAAAAGTGGTTGGGGAAATAAATGTGAATTTTAAATTCACATGATTGGAATGGATAAGGTGGTTGGGAGAATAAATATGAATTTTCAATTCATATGAAGAGCACCTTGTGGATAAAACAAGGTTCTTATGAAGGAGGCTGAAAAGTACCTTGTGGATAAGACAGGGTCCTTATAATAGAAGTTTCTTGGCTTCATGTGACTAATGTGACCTTTCAATGATCACATTGGGAAGAGGAGAATACTTGGAGGAATAAAAAATAAATTTTAAATTCACATGGGGAAGACAAAAAGGAATTAAATATTCCTTGGGGAATGAGAGAGTTGACCAAGATGCTAATTGGACCAACTAATCAATGATTAGAAGATAGTGGATAATGAATATTATGATCCAACTTACAAATTTTGGAGGATGTGACACATCCTAATCAAGGATTAGACATGTGCACATCCCTAATGATGAGATTAGGAGGTGGATTAGGATTAAGAAATAAGTGGAGGATGTGACATGTGAGGAATTAAATAAATGTCTTATTTATTTAATTTTTTGAGGAAAGGGGGGATAAAGGGTAAGTTATTTAATTATTTAACTAGATACCTTAGGGATTTAGAGGACTTTAGGGGTATTAATTAAATAATAGTGATATTACTTAGATGAAAAGGGAAAAATTTGGACAAAAGGTAAGTGTCCAAATTTAGGTGTCTATAATTAAAACATTCAATCCCGCATTTACTTTCAAACCCTTATCAAAATTTAAACCCTTATTAAGCATTCATAGAATATAAACATGTGAAACATCAATGCAAACACAACCATACAGAAGAAAGCACCATATTTATGTGGAAATCCCTAAGTAGGAAAAAAACACAGTGAGGATTAGCTCACATATATATAAATAATACCAAATACAATTAGGCTCATTATCAAGGGCTCACTACCTAGAAAAAGTAGAAAGGCTCACTTTCAAGTGACTCATTTCCTAGGGCTCACTACCCAAAAGAAAGAAGAATAAAATAAAATTTTACAAAGAGATTCACTATCTCAAAGCAATAGGAAGATCCACTATTGCAACCTTTGGCTCAATGCATTTAGTAACTTCAAGCACACTAAATATATAGACACCTTCTTCTCACTACATTCAGATTCATAGGTATTAATCTTGCACTCAAATAAACACATTTTATCACATTCACATTGTAAACATCTAATTTGACCACCTCCATATGATCAAAGACGTCTCCTTATTCATCCAGTTGCTTATCCCCTCTGTTAATATTAATTAAATCATTTGTTTAATTAATACCTTGCATCTTACATAGGGTTCATAAAGTATTTAATTTAATAAATACTTTACCCCTCTTTATCCTCTAAATTAAATAAATACACTATTTTATTTAATTTAGTCATATTACCTTTTTGGAATTTAAATTCATTTTTTAATTCTTCTTTTCTCTCTCATTGTCACATCCTCCAACTTTTGCAAGTTGGTCTCTAATCCATCTTAACTCCTTCATCTTCCTCTAATTAACTATGGTTAACATATGCACACCCCTAATCATCATTAGGGTCACATCCTCCATAATCTCCCACTTGCTTCTAATAAGTCATTAGTCCATCTAATTAAGTACTTGCACAACCTTAATCATATGGTTAGACCAACCTAATCCTCTTCCCATTTATGGCATGTGTCCTTAAGTCAACCTTATTAAAGGCTTTCTCCTTTTGGGCAAGGCACTCCACTTCCCCATGTGAATTTTTAATTCACCTTTTAATCCCCCAATGCACTCAAAAGGAATTTTTAATTCCTTCACTTCTTCCCACATGTCCTCTCTTTATTCTTTATTCTTTCCCCTCTCCCCATGAGGATATTTGAGAAATTTTTAATTCCTCACATGTCCTCTCACCCACATGGGGAAAAACACCTCATTTATGAGGAGATCTTGTCTAATCCCAAAGTACTTTGTACCCCCCTCCATGTCATGTACTATCCTTCCACCTCATGTTCACTTCACCTTTTAGGGCTATATCACATGCCACATGTCAAGATGTGAGGGCTTGTGAGTTCTCAACTCACCTTGGCCCTACATTTTGATCATTGGTGGCTCAATCTTGGCTATCCATTTCCCTAGAGATTTTCAAAATCTCTATAAATACCCCCTCTTTTCTCTCATTTAGGGGGAGATCATTTTACTAGCCAAACTCTTACAATTCTGTTTCTCAATCTACACTTAGCCATTTGCATCCATTTTGTCCAACTATCTTGCATCTCACACTTCACATCTTGCATCTACTTGCCATCAAGGAGCATACATCTCATCTACAATCGAAGAGTCAACCAAAGAACAACTCTACAAGGTAAAAGGTTCCATTTTTATGTTGTTAAGTTCATCATTTTCCTAATCTTGAAGTGTAGGGTGTTTTTAGTTGTTATTTGCACTCTCTTTAGTTTTTTGCTCATCTTTTAACGATTATTTTCCCCTATCACATTTCTAGCACACCCGGTGGGACCCACAAATGGGTCTTTTTCTTTCACGTTTGTTATTTTTGGCATTTTTTGCTGGTTCAGGTTACAGAGTGGAAAACCTGACCTCTCCGATGGCGGACTTGACCTTTGGTGGCAGACCTGACCTCTCTGGTGGTGGACCTGGCCTCTCTGTTGGCAGACCTGATCTTCGGTGGTGGACCTGACCTTTCCGGTGGCAGACCTGACCTCTAGTGGTGGACCTGACCTTTCCGGTGGTGGATCTGACCTCCGGTGGCGGACCTGACCTCTCTGTTGGCAGACCTGATCTCCGATGGCGGACCTGACCTTTTCGGTGGCAGACCTGACCTCTGGTGGTGGACCTGACCTCTTTAGTTGTGGACCTGACCTCTGGTGGCGGACCTGACCTCTCTGGTGGCATACTTGACCTCTTTGTTGGTAGACCTGACCTCCGGTGGCGGACCTGACCTTTCCGGTGGCAGACCTGACCTCTGGTGGTGGACCTAACCTCTTCGGTGGCAGACCTGACCTCTCCGATGGCGGACCTGACCTCCCGAAGGTGAAATTTCAAGTTTTTACCAATTGTTCTTTAGTAAATTAGGCAAATAGTTTAATTAGAGGGGTCAACAAACCTTATTTGGCATTTTTGTGGAAGACTATTTGACGTATCCAATCCCCTTCTGCCATTTGGCGATCTTGGGTGACGAGAAATCGTAGCTTTCCAAGTCCTTTGAGTCACCCTATTTTCATTTTCTTAGTGGGACCTCCTTGGGGATTTCATCACCCTAAGGGGCGATTCCAACCACACGTACCGGCGAGGTATATAAAGGGGGGAGAGCAAAAGTTGTACCTCAATCCAACCACGTTGCAATTGGTGAAGCATCAAGATGACGTGAAGAGTTGGTCTGAGCCTTTAGTATCTCGTTAAGGTTCCCGACTCACGCTTGTAATGGGTTGGTGTTCATGGTTTGGGCTTCACATATTGGGTGTATATCGAGGACTCCTTAGCAACCATGTTCATCCTAGAGTAGAAGACTTTGTTGGCCATACCCATTTCTACTAATCTTAGGATTGTGATGTCTGAATTATCTTTCTCGTGCAAAACCAGTCATTTTTAGTTTAGCCAAATATTTTTATGAATGTTTGCTATATTTTTGGTCCTTTTCCTTACTCGTCCATCAAAAAATTAAGCTTAAAACTTATCCTTTGGTGGACCTGACCTTATCCTTTAGCGGACCTGACCCCATCCTTTGGCGAACCTGACCTCATGCTGTGGCAGACCTGACCACATGCTTTGGTGGACCTGACCTCATGCTATGGCAGACCTGACCTTATGTTGTGGCGAACCTGACCTCATGCTATGGCGGACCTGACCTTATGCTGTGGCAGACTTGACCTCATGTTTTGGCAGACCTTACCTTTGGCCAGCCTATATTATCACTTGGCATCCCTTGTCTCTCTGTTTTGAACATCGATATGACTATTCACCATCTTAAATGAACATCTGAACGTCCATTCTGAGTCTCCATCCCCTCGTTCTGAGAGTCATTCATTCTGAGCACTCTTTTTCTTGTTCTGAGTTCTCATTCTTTTGTTCTGAGGGTCATTCATCTGTCCTAAAATTCTCCCCATCCATCCTGAATCTGCTTTCATCTCTGATCTTCGCTATTCCATATAAGCCCTGTTGGAGTAGTCATCTGAGTTGACCTAGGTGTTCATCCCTAATCGTAATCATCGTAACTGACTTAGGATTACTATCCATCTTAAATCGGTCATCATTCTCGACCCAATCAATCTGCTTCTATCTCAAGTTGGATTTGGTGTCGTTATCATACATCTACCCGTCAATCAGTTAATTAACACCTAGGATTACCAAGGATCCTTCTTAAACTCAGTCATGGATTTCAGTCTTCATCATATTCATCATCAAATCAATCCTAATCATCAGATCAATCCAACCCCCACATCATCAAATCTATCTGAATCAAGATCCAAAATCTAGATTAATCTAGTGTCTACCAACCAATCCAATCCGATTTCACCAAATCAATCCACGTTGGTCTGACCGATTATCATCGGCTAATCTCCCATCAAATCAAATCAATCTTTCATCATCTAGGTCTTTCTAATATCTTGATCCATCTCATCATCTTGCATTCCCATTCAGACCTGATCACAGGCAAAAAAAATGGCTGACCAACAAGCCCAGAATGTCCAATCAAACAACCCTCAAGATCCCAACAACACAATGAACATCTCATCAGATCCTAACTATGGTGCTAACATCCCTCACGATCCCCACAATGGCACCTCATCACAATCCGACGTGGATGGCCAAAACACGTCTCCACCTGGGGAGGAAAATATGGCTAATCAACCTGAGCTCACATTCGAGGAACACTTCAGTAACCCTGTTAATGCACAAATGATAGAACACCTTCTTGAAAAACATGGCGAGGAAATCTTGGCTCACTTGATTGACAAAGGTGTCAAGCTACTGTCAGGTGTCGACTTATCCAAGTATGGCACCTCCACATCTAATGTACCCCAAGGTTCACATGACATCCCAAGGAGCTCATACGTCCCTAATGTTCCTTCCGTAGAAGGTTGGCATCAACCTGAATTCGGCAACGCTGTTCTATATCCCATTGGCAATCCCACACATCCCACCATCTCGGTCACAGGGACACCCCAAACCACTGACCCCAATGATCCTTTTTCCTTTAGCATGCCACAAAACGTCCCACAACCGCAACCACTAATGCTACCGGCACCACCCCCCTCGAATCTGCCTCTTGTTAACACTGGGGGCAGCCCTTTCGCTACCTTGCCTCCACCTCCTGGGGCTACAAATCCTCCACCATCATCATTCATACCCCAACAACCTCCCCAATCCAACATCCCTCCACAAAATACATCCCAATCCTATGCTCCCACTAGTGCTCAACAACCCCCCTCGCAAAACATCTCAACCGCACCTCGACCTCAACAACAACCATTGGTCAATTCTTTATTTTCAACACAACCACCACCACATCAATCGCAAGGAAATCAACCTCGGCCTTCAGCCCCAACTATATCTCCATTCCTTGCATCCAACTTACACCCGTAAGCGCAACCACCACATAACATCTCATCTCGACCAACACACCCACCAACAATGCACCAACAACCACCCCATCATTACAATTATTATAACCAGCAACAATATCAACAACAACCATCTTATGTGGCCTCGCAACAATCACATCAGCACCCCCAATATCCACAAACCAATCAACAACACCTTCTCCATACTTCCCAATAGTATGCCACCCATAACTACCCAACCAATCCATATCCCACCTCGCAACAACCTCTTTATCAACAAGGTCCCTTGGCGCATCAGTAGGGGATACTGCCTCCTCATTATCCATACATCCATCTCCAAGCGTCATCTCAGAATCCATAATCGTCCTACCATCAATACCCATCCAACACACTGGCCAATGCGGACATACTAGAAATCAAAGCCGCTCTGAAAGATCTTCAGGCAAGGACTGGCAAACAATCATTCAAGTTCAAAGATATATGCCCATATCTATTCAATCCCTCCATCTCATTGATTCCCTTCCCCAAACATTTTGAGATGCCAAAGTTTGACAAATATAGGGGGAACAAAGATCCTAAGGCCCACTTGCAGGAGTTTTACTCCCAGTGTCAAGAAGTTATCCACAATGACAACTATCTCTTGCACTTGTTCCCGTGGAGTCTGGAAAGCAATGCCCTAGGGTGGTTCATGACCCTCGAAAAAGGATCCATAAAATCTTTTGTAGACCTGTCAGAAAAGTTTTTCTTCTACTTCTCCTTCAATTTGGAGAAAGACTATGATACCTTAGATCTCCTCAAAGAGAAACAACGTGAAGGGGAAACCTTTACTAACTACCTCCAAAGGTGGCATGCGCTAGCAAGCCGAATGAAAACCCCTTTGAAAGAAAAGGACATGGTCACCCTCTTCGTGGAGAACTCTCATCCTGACATGGCTCATAACTTTAAATTACATTGTGTCACCACTTTTGCGGAGATAGTAGAGAAGGGACCCATCCTTGAGCGTGCCCTTGTTGCCAAGGGGCACATCAAAATATATAATCAAGATAAAGAAAGGTCATTCAACGACAAGCCACGTTTTTGGAACCAGAACAAAAATGCAGTAAATGATGGCATTACTGATACTAAACATGTCCACATGGCTAACACATCCTAGAGACAATGACAACCCATACCTAACGCCATATCTATACCACAGGGGGCACCCCCTCCTCCCCAATAGTCCAAACAAAATAACCAAGGGAACACTAAATGCCAGTACGCTCAATTAGGAGAACCTCTAAGCGTCATCTTCAATAAGCTGTTACAGATCAACTATCCGATCATGTACCCTATCACCAAGCCACTCGATGAATCCAAACCTAAGCTCGCATGGTTTAGGGAAAATGAATATTGCAAGTTCCATAAAATCAAAGGACACTCTTTGAATAAGTGTCAGGGTCTAAAAAACTACATCCAAGATCTCATAGATCGAGGTGATATCAAGGTTGACCCCAGTCAAGCTTCTTCGTCTAATGCTAAATTATAGATATATCAAAATGCCTTCCCAAACCATAATCAAGGCCCGAGCACCTCTAACAGTAATCCTCGAAACAACAGCACAAATAACATGAGCTATAAAAATGTACCCCTCAATTACAAGGGTATTATTCATTACATTGAGTAGGTAGAACCTCGTGTATCCATGATACATGTCAAAGCCAAAGACCCTCAGTGCATTGTTACTACACGATGAGCCCACATCATTGTCCTTGCAGCCCCCACACTCACCCAATCAACTCCTATAAGCCCTTAGTACAACATCCTTTATCACTTAGGAAAGACCCTTGTACATATCTCCATTTTGGATTTACTTAAGTCTTCCCCTGTGCATCAAGAAATCCTCAACAGAGCCCTACTGGAAACCCATGTACCTAATGACATTGATCCTACACAATTCCAAGCTTTGGTAGGACACCTAGCTTTATCTCATCAACTGCACTTCAGCCAAAATGATATGCCAAACATTGATGTCAATCATAATCGCCCCTTACATATCGAAGTCGTGGTTGCTCGTCATAAAATAAAAAGAGTCTTGGTAGATAATGGCTCTACCCTCAACTTGTGTACTCTAAAATTCATAAAACAGGTGGGGTATACTCAAGTGAATGTAAGTAATCAGATCATCATGATCAAGGCCTATGATAATGCAGAAAGGAATTCAGAAGGGATTATCAATCTTCCTATCCAAGTGGGACCTGTGGTTCAGTACATTACCTGTCATGTCCTTGATTTGGACTTTCCATATAATCTCCTCCTTGGCCGTCCATGGCTCCATGCTATGCAATCCATCCCCTCCACATACCATCAGTGCCTAAAATTCCCAGTCAATGGACAAGAAGTCACCATCTATGTTGATCCCCAACCATTTGAATATTGCCATGGCAATATTTAGAAGCGTCATTTCCCCATTTACATTATTGTCCCGGGGTTGAAATGGGGGCATCCCAGTCATCATCCGCTAATCCACCCTCCATCGCGATAACCCCTCCATCTTCCACCACTGATCCTCCAGTCACCAAAGTCCAGATCATTGACAAAGGGTGTGGCGAATACGAAATGCATACTGCTCTTAATATAGCAACCATGCCACCATCACCACATGAGTATGGTCGACCTTTGCATGCTACTCCAAAGGAAGACAAGACTATCACCTTCAGTGGTAAAAAAATCCCTACCACCACTTTCAGATCCCCAAGTGTCAAGATAGATGCACCAGAAGAGGACATAAGCCAATGGGTCTACCGGGAAGAGCCTGAACCAGAAACTCCTCTAAAGGAATATTTTCAAGAAAAGTACCCCTGGCCAAAAAAGTTCATGGAAAAACATAACTATCAAGGCAGGGGCCTAGGTAAAGAAGAACAAGGGTGGTTGCAACCCATTGATACATTAAAGCTACCAAAAAACATAGGCATTGGGTATGACAGAAAGCAGAAAGGCCCTGAAACATCGTCTAATACTTCCAATAGTGTCGCCGTGGACAATGGCTCATTGGAAGACATGCCCGAGGAGGAATCCATCATACGTGCATACGATGACGTCAATCACACCGACCTATCATCCATGTTCGAATGCCTATTCATCTGCACTATTAGCCTATCCCTTTGTCACCCTGAGCTTATTGATTGGGACCTACGTAATAGCACACCTGTCAGTATGTCTATGGATACATATGTCAACCTTACGGGATTGGGGGAGGATGAACACTCCAGTCACAAAAATAAGAATAAGAAAAGTAAAAAGTGATCATCTAGTGAAAACCTCCCTGAGGCACTTCTTGACCTTGAAAAAGTAAAAATAAAGGATGCATCTGATGGCGAAAACCTCAAAGAGGCACTGGAAGATGGAGATGTTCATCTTCCCCTTATGGGAACTTAGTTATCTACTTGATCATCTATTCTAATTGAAGAGACTCAAGAAGTTAATTTGGGTACTGCTGAAAGTCCTAAAATCACCTATGTAGCTAAGTCGCTCTCAGAGCAAGAGTATCTGGTCATCGTGCGAGTACTCCAAGAGGGAATCATTAACTTTTCTTGGTGATACTCAGACATGCTAGGCTTAGTCCCCGCCTTAGTGGTTCATCACTTAGACATTCGCCTAGACACCAAGCCTGTCAAACAAATGCTCTGCAAGATGCATCCGCAGGTCGCATTATTAGTCAAGAAGGAATTGGAGAAGTTACTAGAGGCAGGTTTTATCAGAGCAATTGACTACTCTGAGTGGATCTCTAATATAGTACCAATTGCCAAACCAAATGGAGATATTCGGGTCTGCACAGACTTCAGGGATCTTAACAAAGCCTGCCCAAAAGATGACTTCCCTTTGCCTAACATTGACATGTTGGTCAACTTGATGGCAAGACATGAAATGTTATCTCTTATGGATGGCTTCTCTAGTTATAATCAGATTCAAATCGCACCTGAGAACCAACACAAGACTGCCTTCACAACACCTTGGGGCACTTTCTATTACAATGTTATGCCCTTTGGTCTCAAAAATGCGGGGGCAACATATCAGAGGGCATTGACGGTCATCTTCCATGACCTCATACATATCATCATCGAGGATTATGTCGATGACCTATTAAGGAAATCCAAAACACGAGCAGAACATCCTGCCATCCTAAAAAAGATATTTGAGCGGTTAGAGCATTACAAGTTGTGGCTAAATCCAAAAAAGTGTCTTTGGGGTCACGTCAGGAAATTTGTTGGGTTTCATAGTCTCTCGTAGGGGCATTGAGGTTGATCCCACCAAGGTAAAGGCTATCCTAGACATGCCACCTCCACGCAATTTGAAACAGTTAAGAAGCCTCCAGGGGAAAATGCAGTCCATCCGTCGATTCATAGCCTAGCTAGCAGATAAGTGTCAGTCATTCACTCATCTTCTGAAAAAAGATTTCACCTTCTGATGGAACCAGCAGTGTCAGATGGGTTTCGATAAAATTAAGGAATATTTAGCTCATCCACCAATCTTGATGCCACCTATTCTAGGCGAACCCCTCCTGCTTTACATCTCTGCCACTTCAATTGCGCTAGGGGAATTGTTGGCACAACATGATGAATCATCGAAAGAGAGGGCAATCTACTACATCAGTCGAACATTGGTCGGCTACGAATTAAACTACTCCCCCATGGAAAAAGCCTGCCTTGCACTCGTCTTCAGCACACAAAAAATTCTGACATTACATGCTCAGCCATCTAGTTAAATTAATTGCCAAAATGGATCCTTTGAATTATTTGTTATCTAGAACCACTCTAACTAGCCGCATGGCCAAGTGGGTCATGCTCCTAAGTGAATTCGACATAGAGTATGTGAAACGAAAAGCCATAAAGGGACAGGTCATAGCTGATCAATTGGCCAAGGCACCATTAGTAGATGCTTACCCTCTGGACACTGAATTTCCATATGATGAAGTCTACATAGTCACAGAAGCACCATCTTGGACATTATATTTTGATGGCTCATACATGCTTAATGGGTTAGGCGCAAGAATTTTATTAGTTACCCCTCAAGGTGACTACATTCCAAAATCATTCAGGATAGCATTCCCGTGTACCAACAATATAGCAGAATGCGAAGCTCTCCTCACTGGCCTCAGAATTGCAAAGCAGTGGCACATAACTCATTTGAAAGTCTTTGGTGATTCTTTGCTAGTCATTAGACAGGTTAATGATGATTTCCTAACCAAAGATGATAAGCTATTACCCTACAAGCGCATGGTGGATGATTTCAAGAAATATTTTACCTCTATACAATTTGAACAAATTCCTAGGGTACGAAATAAAGCAGTTGATGCAATGGCCACTATTGGTTCCCTGATTGACATGCCTAAAGATCGAATAGAATGTGAGTTCCTTGTGGAACAACTTTTAATCCCAGCATATGATATCCCTGAGACTGACATGGTGTGTGACATTGTGGGTCCCACTTCTCCATGGTACCAAGACATCTACACCTACATTCATGATAATATTATACCTCTAGATCTTACATGTAATCAATGCAAATCCTTCATTCATCGCTCTTCCTAATACATCATCGTCGGTGATACGCTTTATCGTCACGGATATGATGGAATCCTCCTTAGATGTCTGAATGAGATCGAAGCCCACACTACACTAACGGAAGTACATGGTGGTGTTTGTGGAGCTCATTCAAATGGTATGGCTCTGGCCAAAAGGATCCTACGAGTTGGATATTATTGCCCTACATTGGAACATGATGCTTGTGAGTTTGTGAAGAAGTGTCTTCCATGCCAACAACATGCAGATTTGATTCACGCCCCAGCACAAGATCTTCAGCCCCTCTTGGCACCATGGCCGTTTTCTCAATGGGGTTTCGACTTGATTGGCAAGATTTACCCACCATCATCCGATGGCCATACATTCATAATTACCACTACTGAGTACTTCACCAAGTGGGTGGAAGTAATGCCCCTTTCACAGATCACCGGTACTCAGGTTTCCAAATTCATCCTCTACCATATTCTCTGCAGATATGGTATCCCATCCACCATCCTCTCTGATAACGGAAAACCCTTCAAAAACCAAGCCATGAAACACCTCTGTGATACCTTTCATATCCAGCACCATTGTTCAACGCCTTATTACCCCCAGGGTAATGGTTAAGTAGAAACAACCAACAAGACCCTTATCTGCATCCTCAAAAAGGTTGTCAATAACACTGGACAAGATTGGCACCTCAATATTCATCCTGCCCTCTGGGCATATCGCACATCCATCCGCACCCCGACAGGCGCCACCCCCTATTCTTTAGTATATGGTGCTGAAGTCGTCTTGCCAATTGAAGTTGAGCTTCCATCACTGAGGATTTCTCTGAAGAATCTTCTCAACGAAGAAGATGCTTGTGTTGCATGGCTTGCGCAGCTGGAATTACTAGATGAACGAAGAATAAAAGCCTATGATCATCTGCAAGTATACCAAAATCACCTCAAATGTAATTACAACAAGAAGGTTCATCCTCGACAATTCCAGGTTGGCGAGCTTGTTCTTAAGGAGAACCAACACACTCAGCAAGACCAAGACAAGAAAGGAAAATTTGAAGCAAATTGGTTGGGACCCTATATCATAGCCACTAAATATGGATCTGGGGCATACAAGTTGACTACTCTTGAAGGAGAACCCCTTGATGAACCCATCAATATCATGCATCTGAAGAAGTTCTACACCTAAATCCGATCGGTAACCCCACCTAGTCAAAAAAGTCAAAAAAGTCAAAAAAGTCAACAAAAAAGTCAAAAGAAAATCTAAAAAATCAAAAATAGTAAAGAGAAATAAGTTCATCCTATGGTGAAAACCACCTCTTGGTGGCGCCTTGGATAGGTATGGATGGTGAAAACCTGGTAGCAGGCGTCATCCATAGAGGGCTTAATCATTATCTACCTGACATCCTAGTTATTTTGTGCTTTCATCCGCACTATTGTCCTCACCCATCTTATCCTAGGCCACTTGGTATACATTGATTGAGCATTGGATGACCCATCTAGCCTATCCCCCATCCTGAGCTTTTTAGTATCCCACTTTGAGCTTACATCGTTCATTCCCTTTGACGATCGGTCTGTGTCATCATGTAGGATTATCCATCATGTCGGTCTTCACCTAAATCCCATCTTGTTGCATTCGTCAGTCGAACTACGTTGCCCCTGCGCTGTCACGTAGGCAAGGTTGATCATTTGATTCACCCCCGGGGTATTTTTCCATCATCATCGGTCACCATTGTCTTCTTTTCACTTTATCCATGGTCTTTTCTGGAACTACGAGGGCTCTGCGCTTTCACGTAGGCAAGGCTAATCTATGATCGGCCCCCGAGCCCCTAGGCTTGTAGGTTGTGTCAGTCTTTTATGCTTCATCATCAAGTTATGCCCACATCTAACCAGTTCTTAATAAACAAAATTCCCTCGTGTTACAAGATCTAGTCCATGAATAATGTCCTGCATCAACTGGGTCATTATAGTTTAGCATCCATCTTTGGTCTCAAAAGGATGAATCCTTCCTAGCAGACCTCGTCAATCCCATCCTCACCTTGATCCTATGGCAAAGGACCTGTTGTCTTGATTGTGAATTCTTGATGCATTTGAATTTTGTTTATCATTTGGGTTCCTTACCATCACCTGTCAGGGTTGCCTTGATCCACCATACCATGGCATGCCTTGACTTGCTTACATGGGGGCATACCTTGATCATTTGTTTTGACTGATGTCTTCTCAGTTATCCCTCATAAGACCCACCAAGATCTCTAAGGTCTTGTGTTACGCTGGGACAACTTTGTGTGTTTGTGGTTATCTCAACACCAGGCCCGACCGAGGTCATCGCAACTTCGGGGTGTTGGGGATAACCTTCTTGTTTGCTATGTTTGATTCATGCGTAGAATACTCATTCACCTTGATCTTCCATATCAAGGTACTTGGTATCCAACGCTATAGTAAAAATCAATGCTCCAAAAATGGAAAAATCTCATTTTCACTGCATTTTCATCACTTCGCATGCACCCTTCATTTCCATCATGACTATCACCATGACTTATGATTTTGGTTGTGCAAGTACTCTTGTTCTATTTCCTCTTGAGTCCTCTTCCTCTCAGGATATTAATGGTTTTTTTGGCAAATGCACTCCTCCATACGCCTGTCGCCTATCCACATTCTCATGACGGTCTTTATTGACACTTAGGTGCATTATAAACATTTACCTTTCATTCATATTCCACATGAACATGTGCATCCATAAATCATAATCATAAAACATACATAAATCATCCATCCACATGAACATGTGCATCCATAAATCACAAATCATAAAACATACATAAATTGTCCATCCACATGAACATGTGCATCCATAAATTATAATCACAAAAACATTTACATAAATCGTCCATCCACATGAACATGTGCATCCATAAATCATAAATCATAAAAGCATTTACATAATCACTCATCCACATGAACATGTGCATCCATAAATCATAAATCATAAAGCATACATAATTATCCATTTACATAAACAACTATGCATCCATCATCATAATCATAATGACATGCATATGCATCCATAAATCATAATCATAAAACATACATAAATCATCCATCGACATGAACATGTGCATCCATAAATCATAATCATAAAGCATAAATCATCCATCCATATAAACATGTGTATATATATGAAACCACATCATAAATCATCCCATATAGCCGCATAAAAGAAACATCATGCCTAGTGTCAATAAAGGCCCTCGCATAATCAAAATAATAAACATCCTATCATAATACAATGCATCCATCATATATCGCCGAATAAGATACAAAATCTAGAGATGTCGATCACCTCTGATCTCTGGTGACATGAACAAAACATCCATCCTGTATCTGCCAAAAAACAATCAGTGTCCTACATCTACCCACTCTATTGTGAGCTGCCCACATCTGATCTCTGCGGAGAATCAGGTACTAGCCCTCTGTGCACTAGAATTCCCTAGTACTCATGGGTGGGAGTCCCCTAGTACTCATGGGTAGGAGTCCCCTGGTAACCACCATATGGAGACAGAGTCCGCCGATAGTCACTAAATCCCCTGGTGCGTGTCCCTAATGACTAGGACGACCCTAGTGGCTGTGGAGCCTAACTGACGTAGCATGCCATGCACTGCGCTGGATCCGGAATGACCTACTCATATACACCCCTCCAATAGCTCACTTGCTGCATGAACTCATCCCTCTGCCCAGCTATCTGTCTCACGGCATTCCGCTCATGCCTATACCGATCTCAATCTACACTAATAGCCCGCCGCTCCTATACCCAGGCCTCCTAAGCTAGTATCAATTGCTATATCTGTTATGTGCCCCTGTCCCTCTCCGCCTGCAATGCCTGTAACTACATGTGTAGCTCCTAAACATCTACCCCTGGCCCCCCCTCAACCAGCCCCCTCTGCAACTGAGCCTGTGCTGCATCCCTCTCGCTCTGTAGTGTCTGCATTCGCAACTCTATGGCATCCCTCTCTCTCTCTGCAACCTATCCTCGCGCCACCGCTACATCCCTATCTCTCTGCAAGGCCTGCAATCTTAGCTTAGCCGCATCCTGCTCTCGTCGCAAGCTAGATGCCTGCAATGTCGCTGTATCTCTCTCTCTACGAAGAGACTGTACCTCTATCTCGACCACCTGCCTCTCACTCTATGCTACCTAGACCTGCGCCTGTAACACATCCCTCCTTGCCTCCAACACCTCTCACTCTTTGGCTCTCCTCCTCGGGCTTCCGACCTCCTCTTCTATCGACCCCACCCTCGGGCTCTCGGCCTCCTCTTCACCACCTCCTTAGCCTCAGCCCCTCCCCCCTCTGCTCCATCTCCTCCCTGACCCCTCTGCTATCATCTCCTCCTCTGACCTCCTATCACCTGCTCCTGTGCCCCTCATCCTCCTCTGCGTCCTCTCGGTGGTCTTTGCGGACTAAATTCCCTCAATCGCCTCTCATCCTCTGACCCAAATCCTCGTACCTCCTCGATCAACACCACTGGTGTAATCCGCTCAGGCAGATGTCGCCTGAACCACTCATCATACCGTCCTGCCATCCCTACGTCTCACGGCCCCTCTCACCTATCAAGATAGGGCCTAAACACCAGTCCCTTAATATCACCCCATACGCTGTGCAGATCTAACACTGCTCCCCATGGCCTCTCTCACGTCAGTCGTCGAAATGTCACTTAGCCTGCCAGAATATCCTGTCTCACTCTAAAATGCCTTGTCACTCAATCCAGTCGATGCAACTCCAATACTCGTGGCCTTCTCCCAATCATGTAACATCATGTAAAGAAGTAACCACTATGCAACTCCTCCTCCCTCGACCACCCCCTGAATCGTCGCATCATGTATGGCCTCCACACTATATCCACTACCCGCACCTCATCAAACTGTCTACTTCACATGTCTACCTCCTGCATCTCTTGATACCACAGTATAGCCCCTACCTCTGCTCCCCACCACCATGCTATGGCCTCCCTGTCATCATGCTCACCAACTCTCACTATAATTGGCCTGGTCACGCAGATATGCTCCCAGGTCCACATCTGTAGTAGTATGACGTGTGTCACACTCAAATGCTTCTGGTAACAAATCACATGCATGTCTCGATACAACTGTGCTAACATGCAAGTCCCCCACGCGAACTGTCCCTCTCGGCCCTCGATGATGTGATGAATCACCTCAACCATCCTCATGTGAAGAAACCGACCACTCCGGTCCAGTAGAAGTATACCACTAATCAACCCTGGTAGGTACAGTGATAGTATCGGTACCCTACATGACAGTAACCTGTCTACATCCAGCAGCTGTCACTGCATAGGTAGCTCATCATCCCCGAACACTACCTGCAGAGACTCGTCTAGTGCCTCCCCTTCTGACCAACACTCACTAATTGGGAGCCCTGATATCAAGAGCCTCAGGATCCACCATACATCCTCCAGTGTCACCATCATCTCCCCTATCGGTAGGTGAAAGGTCGACGTTGCCGAATCCCACTGCTCTATCAACGCTATCAACATGGCCCCATGAACCTTGACCATCGGATATGCCATCATATGAAGTAGTCCTGCCTCTGCTAGTCTCTGGTGGTCCTCCCCATTCATCCTCGCGATGCATCTCCTCAACACCTCTGATAGTCTCTCTCGCATCTGGAAAATGTCCATTTTCTACATATACACAATTCATTTTATCATTTCCAAAATTCTCCCTCGTCATTCTCAGGTTTCCCATCCATACTTTTTTAACACCCCCTCTGTCGCCCTCCCCTTCTTCCCCCCCCCCTCCACATCATCAGCAGTCCCGCTCGGTCGGCAGACCCGCCCCCGTGGCGACGGACCCATCCGCCCGCCGCAATGGACCCACCCCCGTAGTGGCGGACTTGTCCACATGGGCGGCCGCCTCATTTGTCCCCCCCACGTGGATTCCAAAAATTGACAAATCTTAAAAATCCGCCTCCTACCCATTTTTTTCCTACCCTCCTGGACAAACCCCACATTTTCATTTTTCCAAAACACTTAATAAATGACTCAAAATCAAAAAAGTTCAATTTTGGGCTAACCTGGCATGGTACGGCACGGTGGGTGAAGAATATCCGCCTCTCGTCCACCCGATGAATGATGTCACTATCGTACTCTAGCATCGTGCCCGATCTCTCTCACCTCCTCTTCTTCCTCTCCTCCTTCTCCACACTTGCCAGTTGTCACAATGAGCAAAGGTAATTCTCCAATTACCATTTATTACCTTTTCCCTCTTTCTTCCCTTTTCAAATAAAAGGTCTTTTTTTCTTTTTATTTACCACAAATTCCTCCAGCTAATTCATCTAGCCTCTTTCTTCCCGGGGCCGCCATTCGCACACCATTTACCCGATTGACTCCGTTCAAACACCATTCTTCTCATTTTTTCGTGCTCTTTCCAACAACATATACCACTCCTTACTTTCGAGAAGTTGACCAGGACCCTTTTTCCTCCCCCGTACATCTTCTCGAGGGGGCATACCCTACCATCCCCTCCTAACCCATCGCTTTAAGCCTACCTTCGCTAGACTGGGGCATCCTCTCCACATTCCCTCCATTTGGGACAGCTCACACACATTCCTGCTATGCTGGGGCATCTCATTTCTAATCTCTTCCTCTATAGAGTTATCTACACTATGTTTTTCTTCGAAACCCCATTATCCTAATAGTATTTCGAAGAGGGGCAAAATGTAGACATCTAATTTGACCACTTCCATATGATCAAAGACATCTCCTTATTCATCCAGTTGCTTATCCCCTCTGTTAATATTAATTAAATCATTTGTTTAATTAATACCTTGCATCTTACATAGGGTTCATAAAGTATTTAATTTAATAAATACTTTACCCTTCTTTCTCCTCTAAATTAAATAAATACACTATTTTATTTAATTTAGTCATATTACCTTTTCGGAATTTAAATTTATTTTTTAATTCTTCTTTTCTCTCTCATTGTCACATCCTCCAACTTTTGCAAGTTGGTCTCTAATCCATCTTAACTCCTTCATCTTCCTCTAATTAACTATGGTTAACATATGCACACCCCTAATCATCATTAGGGTCACATCCTCCATAATCTCCCACTTGCTTCTAATAAGTCATTAGTCCATCTAATTAAGTACTTGCACAACCTTAATCATATGGTTAGACCAACCTAATCCTCTTCCCATTTATGGCATGTGTCCTTAAGTCAACCTTATTAAAGGCTTTCTCCTTTTGGGCAAGGCACTCCACTTCCCCATGTGAATTTTTAATTCACTTTTTAATCCCCCAATGCACTCAAAAGGAATTTTTAATTCCTTCACTTCTTCCCACATGTCCTCTCTTTATTCTTTATTCTTTCCCCTCTCCCCATGAGGATATTTGAGGAATTTTTAATTCCTCACATGTCCTCTCACCCACATGGGGACAAGCACCTCCTTTATGAGGAGATCTTGTCCAATCCCAAGGTACTTTGTACCCCCCTTCATGTCATGTACTATCATTCCACCTCATGTCCACTTCACCTTTTAGGGCTATATCACATGCCACATGTCAAGATGTGAGGGCTTGTGAGTTCTCAACTCACCTTGGCCCTACATCTTGATCATTGGTGGCTCAATCTTGGCCATCCATTTCCCTAGAGATTTCCAAAATCTCTATAAATACCCCCTCTTTTCTCTCATTTAGGGGGAGATCATTTTGCTAGCCAAACTCTTGCAATTTTGTTTCTCAATCTACACTTAGCCATTTGCATCCATTTTGTCAAACTATCTTGCATCTCACACTTCACATCTTGCATCTACTTGCCATCAAGGAGCATACATCTCATCTACAATCAAAGGGCCAACCAAAGAACAACTCTACAAGGTAAAAGGTTCCATTTTTATGTTGTTAAGTTCATCATTTTCCCAATCTTGAAGTGTAGGGTGTTTTTAGATGTTATTTGCACTCTCTTTAGTTTGTTGCTCATCTTTTAAAAATTATTTACCCCTATCACACACATATTTCACACAACTTACACTTATCTCTAATTCACCTGACATTTATACCATCTATGACCTAAAAAATCTTAATTAGGTCAGTCTTAATGAAATGTATGCACCTCAAACATGCAACAATAAAATAAGTCAACACCAAACACTTTTGTGGTGGAAAGAAGTGAAGGTAGACCACACCAAGGGTTAACTAGGACCTAAATCTATACCAACATGCATCACCAAGCTTCCACAAATAGCTAACAACCTCCACAATTAGCACTAGCACCCAGGTCGGCCAAACCTATACTAACACTAACAAGTGACTACATACACACTTCTTCAAGTCTAAAAACAACATGCAGACCACAAAGAAACACTTTGCAGGATCCATATAACACCCTAGAATATTCCAACATGATCAGAATATTCTACAGCACTACCACAACTACCTGATACAAATAATACTTTCATCCTATACATTAGGATGCACTACCACTAAACTCCATCATAAGAACTAAACTTGCAAAGAAAATCAAAACCAAAAACCCAAAGGGAAGGTACATATAGACAATATAAGTATGTTCCCAAATCCACAAGACAAGGAACAACAACACAAAGAAATGTGAAGAAATTTCATTTCTCCCAGACAACCTTCTTCACAAAAAACATACTATCATAGAAAAATTCTACTATCGTACGATCCAGAAATTGAAAATCTACATATAACACCTCTAATCATCAAATCTAAACCGCACAAGTATATCTTCAACCATGAATAAATGTGTAGCACAACACTAAACACACCTCTATCACATTACAAACTATTTTATTCAAATTTTCTCAAAAGCACTTGGAAACCAAGTGAACTAGTTGCATCAATAACACCACGAACATCTCTTCAACATATCTAAAACACTTTCACCACCAAAAATATCCCCATCTACAATATCTTCTCAACACCACATTAGAGGTTGACATCAGTGACAATACTAAAGACAACATAGTGTAACACACTCATTGTTAACATCAATGACAATGCTACAACAATATTCTTGACCATACTGGAGGTTGACATCAATGACCAACTATTGACATAAATGACAACACCTACAACATACTTTCAACAATCTTCCCCTTTGTCATTGATGGCAACACTAACTCTAAAAAATCATCAACAACAAAAGCAACTATCATCGGCAATAGAAACTTTGTATCAAGCAACACTCCCCCTTATTGGGGAAACTCTTAAACTTCTTTTCTTTGTGTATTTTAGAAACTATTCTCTCCCTCTTTGTATTCTCCCCCCCTATATTTTTCAAACTTCACTCTCCCCCTTTGATATCAATAGCAAAGGGAAACATCTTTCCCTTTGACACATCACCTACATAGAATTTTTATTTCCTACTTTCCCCCATTGACATTTGCATACCAACAAGAAACTTCTCTTTCTCTCTACGAATCCTTTTCATACAATTCTCACTACTACACTTCTCATTCTTCATTTCTCTTACTTTTCAGTTGTCTCTCACCCCTAGGGGCACAAGAGATGCTCCCTACTGACTACACCAACCAACAACACTAATACCTACTCCCCCTAAGAGGTAGCCCTCATCATCAGTCTAGACCAAGAATGTATCTTGAATTTTCACATGGAAAAATGTGCCAACTTATGTATCTAGTTGAAAGAATGGAGGGCAATAACCCCTAACTTCTATTGGAGATACTCAAAATTATCTTTTGGAAAAATCCTTTGTAAAGATATCTATTTAACTTGATCCTTTGTAGGCACATACTCTAGTTTCACCTTATTCTCTACAAATTTATCTCTTAGAAAGTGATAACAGATAGATATATGCTTTGTTCTTAAATGCATTATTGGGTTCTTTAAAATGTTGATAGTGCTTGTATTATCACACAAGATAGAAATAGGTTCAACATATATGATAATCTGATATCCTTCATTTTCCACTTCATCCACAACACCTATGTGCATCATGATGTTGTTGAAATTTAATCTACCTCTACAGTAGATAATGATATTGAATCATGCTTCTTACTCAACCAAGAAACCAGTCTACTTCCAAGAAAGAAAGCACCTCCACTTGTACTTCTTCTGTCATATATACAACCTTCCCAATCTGCATCTATGTATGTAATCAAAGAGAAATCAGTACCCCTAAGATACCATAAACCAAAATCTGGAGTTCCCTTCAAGTATCTAAATATCCTTTTGACTGCTACCACATGTGATTCCCTAGGATCTTCTTGAAATCTTTCCACAAGACATACTACATGCATGATATATGATCTAGTAATAGTTAGGTATAGCATTCCACCAATCATTGATTTGTACTTGCTTTGATCAGCCTTAGGAGATTCATCATTTTTTCTCAACATACAATCAATAACCATAGGAGTACATACTGGTTTAAAATCCTCCATTCCAAACTTCTTCAATATTTTCTTAACATATTTTGACTATGAAATGAAAATTCTTTTTTTTGATTGATTGATTTGTAGTCCAAGGAAGAAATTCATCTCCCACACATTGACATCTCAAAATCTTTATGTATCTCTTTTACAAACCTCTTACACATACCTACATTTCCTTCAAAGATAATGTCATTTACATATACTACCACAAGTAGGATTTATTCTCCCTCAACCTTGAAGTAAATGTTACTATTTTCAATACATTTTTTGAATCCTTGCTACAAAAATTACTTATCCAACCTTGCATACCAAGCTCTAAGAGTTTGTTTGAGCCCATATAAGGACTTCTTTAACTTGTAGACCATATCAGTGTCATCTAATAGCTGAAATCCGTTTGGTTGTTCAATGCATACCTCTTCTTCTAACTCATCATTCTAGAATGCAGACTTGACATCCATCTGATATACCTTGAAATCTTTATGTGTTGTAAAATCCAAAAACATTCTAATGGATTCCATCCTTTCCACCAGAGAAAAATTCTCTTCAAAATCTATTCCTTACACTTGTGAGTGTCCATTACACACAATTTTAGCCTTGTTTTAGACAACTTTTACATCCCCATTCAAATTATTCCTAAAAACCCACTTAGATCCTATCACATTATTGTTTGCAGGTCTTGGGACCAATTCCCAATTGGTATAGCCATAGTAGGAGGGTCCTCATAGAGAATGACTCAAACCATGCAGCAAGAGTTACACAATAGAAGAAACATAGAATATGGAGGAAAATGCAAATTCAAATATTCTTATTATTAAAGTCTCAACTACAATTGCCTGGAAACATCCAGGTTTACAAATTGGGCTCATAGGCCTGATACAACATTCTCATAATACAATATTCCTATATGCTTCTTAATGCGAGCTGAAATCTTATATAACTTGCTACTTTTCTACTTAACTACTTTTCAAATGATCAGTTATAATGATTTATATCATGTCTTGAGATCTAGAATCATTTGCATCAACCACAGGTCATTACAATCCCCGATGAAGGAAATGTAACACATGCATGAAATAGGTCGGCCTCAAATTTGAATTTCTCCTCACAAGGTGCATAGGATGAAGTGTGGGCCTAAATTAAGGTTAAGGAACACTCCATGGACTGATTTGAAACACACCATAAGGATCTGCAAGATATGGGAAGGATCCACATGAGACAAGATTAGTCATTAGACTCATAATTGCTTAGATGCTCTGTTCTAGGAACTACCACTTAATTCAGAAGTGATAACTTGCTAGAAAATGATCCAATCAACCTGAAATCTTGGAATACAGAAAATGAACATGTCCATGATGTAAATATAGATCTGAAAGGTCTGGTGAGAAAATATGATGAAATGTTGAATTTTCCAACTTCAACTGAACAAGAATTGAAACTAGAACAAACTTAAATGAAAATATTTTTGGTTGATGCAGGATTGCCAAGAACCAAAGATGCTCCTACATCAGACATCCAGGGTTGATTTAAAAGTGATTCCCTCACTTTTTTGGGGATAAAGGAAAACCAATACGGTCTACCTCAGCTTGAGAAAACCAAGAAGAATCCTCCATTGGTCTGTCATTCCATTTCACAAGATATTCTTTGTTTTGTCTTCTATGCATTTTCCTCCCATCTCTGGTATCCAAAATTTCTTCTATCTCATCTAATTATTGTTTAGGAAATTTTTTCTCTAATTTTTAATTAATGTCTTCATTGAAGTCTACTTCATGGTACTAATGTAGATCTGCAATGTTGAATATAGGTGATATACCCACACCATCCGGTAACTCTACTTCATATGCATTTCCCAAATAATATTTCTTCAAAATCTTACAGGGTCCAAACTTCCTCATCTTGAGCTTATTATATGTACCAACTGGAAATATTTCCTTCCTCAAATACAACATCACTTCATCTCCAACTTCAAACTCCTTATGTCTCCTCTTTTCATCTACTTGCTCCTTATACTTCTGGTTCATATCTTCCAATTTTTGTTTTACTTGAGTATGCACTTTTTTCATATGTTTTGCAAATTCCTCTGCTTTGCACTCCTTTTATCTTCCTTACTGATGTCTTGAAATTATGATATACCTCTAGGATGAACTCCATTAACAATCTCAAAAGGTGTTTTTCCGGTACTCCTGTTCACTGAATTATTGTAAGAAAACTCTGCTTGTGCAAGAACTAAATCCCAAATTCCAGTCTTCTCTCCAACAAAACATCTTAGAAAATTCCCCAAACTCTTGTTTACTACCTCTGTCTTTCCATCATTCTGTGGGTGAAAATTAGAACTAAACTTTAAATCTATCTTTAACTTCTTGCAAAGTGTCCTTCAAAAGTAACCAACAAACTTTGTATCTCTATCTAAAACAATACTCCTAGGTAATCCATGAAATCTAACCACTTCCTTGAAAAACAAGTCTACTACATGTACTGCATCTATTGTCTTCTTACAAGGTATGAAATGTGCCATTTTAGAAAATCTATCCACCACAACAAATATAGAATCATTACCTCTTTGTGTCTTTAGCAAACCAAATATGAAATCCATGTTGGTATCCTCCCAAGGTCTCTCTAAAATTGTCAAAGGCTTATACAATCCAACATTTTGACTACTCCCTTTTGTAGCTTGATAAACTATGTAACTCTGCACAAATTTCCTAACATTCTTATGAATCTATGGCCAAAAGTAATTCTCATTTACCAATGCCACTGTCTTGTCAATTCCAAAGTGTCCTGCCAATCCTCCACTATGTTTTTCTTTCACCAAGCTATCCCTTATTGAACTCTAGGGTATACACAATTTATTCCCTCTAAACAACATATCTTCCTAAATGAAATAACCCAACCACTGACTCCTATCCTTCAAGACTGGTTCTTTACAAGCTCTCCAGGATTCTACAAAATCCTAGTCTTCCTCATACAAGTTCTTTAATTCATCAAATCCTAATACCTCCACTCTCATCTCTGCCAGTAATTTCCTTCTCCTACTCAAATAATCAACACTCTATTTGACTTTCCACTCCTATGTTTCAAAACAAAAGTATAACTCTACAATAATTCCACCCATCTCATGTGTCTCTGATTCAACTTACCCTGACTATTCAAATACTATAATGCTTGATGATTCGTATACAACACAAAATCCTTAGGCAACAAGTAATGTCTCCACTTCTTCAAGGCTTGAACTATGGCATAAAACTCTTGGTCATACACTAAATACCTTCTCCTAGCATCATTCAATTTCTCACTGAAATAAGTTATTGGTCTTCATTTTTTACTTAATATTGCTCCAATTGTATTTCCACTTGCATCACAAACTACCTAAAATACCTTACTCGAGTCTGGTAAAGCCAACACAGGTTGCTCAATCACCTTCTGTTTCAACAACTCAAAACTTTGGTTTGCTCCAGATTTCCACCTAAAATCTTTCTTATCGCCTCTCATTATTTATGTCATAGGACTACAAATAGAACTAAAATTCCTAATGAAATTTCAGTAGAAACTAGCCAATCCATGAAATGATCTTACCTCTCCAATGCTTTTTAGTGTAGACCATTCAAAATTTTCTCTTTCTGTCTTAGGATCCATCTTCAATCCATCCTTAGATATCACAAATCCCAGATATACCAATTCTTCCTTCATGAAACTACACTTCTTAATGTTTATCAGCAACTGCTCTTCCCTCAACCTCTGCAAAAACTTGTCCTATATGCAACAAATGTTCCTCTAAACTTACTAAAAATCAAGATGTCATCCAAATAAACAATCACAAACTTACCCAAGAATTTCATCAATACCTCATTCATCAGCCTCATGAAATTACTTGGTGCATTTGTTAGTCCAAAAGGAATCACCAACCACTCATACAATCCTTTATTTGTCTTTAATGTTGTCTTCCACTCATCCCCTTCTCTTATTTTGATTTGATGATATCCACTCTTCAAATCTATCTTTGTAAAGTATTTAGCTCCACTCAAACAATCCATAATGTCATTCATCCAGGGAAAAGGAAATCTATACTTCACTGTGATTTTATTTATGGCTCTAGAATCTATACACATCCTCCATTCTCCATCCTTTGTAGGTGCTAGCATAGCAAGTACTTCACAAGAACTTAAGCTTTCTCTGATCAAACCCTTCCTCAGCAACTCTTGCACTTGTCTATTTAACTCTTCATTTTCTATTAGTGTCATTCGGTGTGCTGCTTTATTAGGAAAACTAGCTCCAAGAATCAAGTCCATGCAATGACTAATACTCCTCATAGGTGGTAATCCATTAGGTATATTATCTGAAATAATCTCTTCATATTCTACCAACAACTCCTTTATCTCCTCTAGTTGTTCTTCTAAATGCTTCAAGTCTTTAGTCTTCTTAGGAACCAAGGCATAGCACATGTCTCAGTCCATCCAGAAATCTCCTTCCATCAACCAAACAAATTCTAGCATTTGTACAAACCTCAACTTTAGGAACATCCTCCAATGGTAACAAATTTTGCTTCATCCTATTATCAACAATGGTATATGTGTTCTTCTTTCCATCATGAATAGCATGTCTATCATACTGCCCAGGTCTTCCCAACAAAACATGGCATACATCCATAAGCATGATATCACACAAAACTTCATCACAATAATTTCATATCTTCAATTTCACCAAACATTGTTCTCTTACTAGTACCTTATGCTCATCTTGAATCCATGATATCTGATAGGGCTTCAGGTGTTTCAATCTTTCTAGTTTCAATTTAGTCACCATTTCTTCAAAAACTAGGTTCTCGAAGCTTTCACTGTCAACAATCACTCTGCAAAATTTACCAGCTACCTTGCATCTAGTCCAAAACAAATTCTTTCTTTGTGACAGTTCCTTCTCCATCTCACTTTGACATAATACTCTTTTGTTCACCAACACTTCTCCCTCTTCCAGTTTATTAGATGATCTAGCGTGATCTTCCTCAACAAAGGTTGTTCTTCTATTGTTCATTGTATTTCTACTTGTCTCTCCCTAATTACATTCAAATGCTCTATGTCCTCCACCACATTTAAAATAAGTTCCCCTAAATACTCTTTTCTCATGTCCTCTATCATCTTTTCTATAACCCTCATTCTGGTAACCACCATATCCTCCTCTCCGGTAAGAGTTTCCATCATCTCTACGATACAAATTATCATTCTTACTGACTTCCTTATCTTTATTCTGTTCTACAAAAGTTCCTCTTCCTCCTCCAGTAAAATTTATTCCTCTCTAAAATCTTCCGCCCCTTCCTCTTTGTCTCTGCTCATGTCTTTTATTCAACTTCTCTTCTACTTTTAGGGTACATTGATATGCCTCTTCCACACTCAACAACTTGATCAAACTAATCTCATCATGTATAGACGGCTTCAAGCCATTCACATATCTAGCTACTTGTTCAACCTCATCCTCTGAATGTCCAGATCTGATATTCAACTTGTAGAAATCCTTAGTATACTCTATTACACTTAACTCCTTCTGCTTCAAATTTTGTAACTTTTGGAACAAACTGATCTGATAATATGCAGGCATAAACTTTATCTTTAACTTACTCACCATTTGATCCCATGATTTCAGCTTCTCCTTTCCTCTTCTTTTCCTATCTATATGCAAATGTTCCCACCAAAGGGATGCATGTCCTTTCAACTTTGTACAAGGAAATTTTATCTTCTTGTCTTTGGCGGTACCTTCAAAATCAAAATACTTCTCCATCTCCATTGTCTAATCAAGCAATTCATCTGAATCCAACTTACCACTATAATCTAGTGGATTGAAATGTGGTTTAGTATTTACCCTAGTTAGGGCTTTTATGAACCTTTCTTCTCCCTGATCAAGGCCAGGTTGATCTTCTCTTTCCCTTTCTTCCTATTCCTCTACCTCTTCATCACTCACATCATCAACTAGTCGACCTCTCCTTTAGGCTATTTTGGCTGCTTCTAATATAGCAGCAATTCCTCTCAACATCTCCATTATAGTTGGGTCTGCATTTCCACGTGCTCCATTTCCTCTACCGTTTCTTCTTCCTGCCATCTTTACACAAGTCCTATGTAGCTACAGGTCAGATCCTTAGTCCACCACCCCACAACAAATCTTCAACAAGACTTGGCAAACTCTGATGATCTCTCACATAATGAATCTCGCTCTGATACCAATATATGTATCCATGGTAGGAGGGTCCTCACAAGAATAGTATAGACCGTGCAACAAGAGTTACACAAAAAAATCAACACAGAATATGGAGGCAAATGCATATTCAAACATTCTTATTAACAGAAGTTTCAACTACAATCGGCTGACAACATCTGGGTTTATAGATTGGGCTTGCAGGCCTGATACAACATGCTCAGAATATAATATTCCTATATGCTCCTTAATGCAAGTTAAAATCTTACATAACTTGCTACTTTTCTACTTAACTACTTTTCTAATGATGGGTTACAATGATTTATATCATGTCTTGAGATCTAGAATTGTCTATGTTGGCCAACGATCATTACAATCCCTGATGAAGGAAATGTAATGCGTGCATGAAATAGGTCAGCCTCATTTGAATTTGTCCTTGTCGGGTGCATAGGATGAAGTGTGGACCTAAATTAAGGTTGGGGAACACTCCATGGAATGATTTGAAACACACCATAAGGATCTACAAGATACAGGAAGGATCCACATGAGACAAGATTAGCCGTTAGACTCAGAATTGCTCAGATGCTCTATTCTAGAAACTTCCACTTAATCTAGAAGCAATAACTTGCCGAAAAAAGATCCAATCAACCTAAAATCTTGGAATAAGGAAAATTAACATTTCCATGATGCAAATATAGATCCGCAAGGTCCAGTGAACAAATATGACAAAATGTTAAATCTTCCAACTTGAACTGAACAAGAACTAAAACTAGAACAAACTGAAATGAAAATATTTTTGGTTGATGTAGGATTGCCAAGAACCAAGGATGCTCCTGCATCACCAATTTTGATTCTTCTCAATCCATTCCAACTCTTCTTTAATATCCTTGATCAAATTCTCATCTTTGCATGCCTCAGTTATAGTTTTAGGTTCTACCTCAAAAAAAATAAAATTACTTGTTCCTCTGCCATAGTAGCCTTTCTTCTTTTCAACACACATTTGCTCTTATCTCTAATGATCTAATCTTCAAAATGATTCTTCTACACATACTTAGGAGTCTTAGGGATATTTTTCAGAGCTTCTTCCTCTTCAAATGTCATTTCTTTTTCCTTCTCTTCATGGAATTTTCTTCTTCACTCCAAGGGGATTCACTAGATTCATATCCTTCAATCAATCCTAAATTATGTAGTGGTTCTTCATCCACCTTAACACTTGCACTCTCAAAAAATTTCTTCAATATTTTATTGTAGCATTAGTAAGCTTTACTCTTTGTAGGGTATCCAAGGAAGATTCCTTCATAAGATCTTGCATCAAACTTTACTCAATTTTTTGCATCTCTTCTGATATAGCATTTACTTCCAAATACTTGGAAATATTTCATAGTAGGAGGTTTTCCATACCATAACTCAGAGGGATTCTTTGAATTATTCACTCTTGCTTGACCTTTGTTAAGTATATACATTGTAGTATGAATTTCTTCTTTCCAATAGACTTCTGATAGATTTTCTTCCTTCATCATATTCCTAGCTGCTTCTTGAACTATCATATTCTTCCTCTCCACAACTCCATTCTACTAATGATTCCTAGTAGCTGACAAATGTCTATTTATTCCATGATCTTCACAAAAATTATTAAACTTGTTGGAGGTGAACTCACCACCTCTGTCAAAACTTAAGCACTTAATTTTCAAATTCATTTCATTCTCAACCATAGATTTAAAGGCTTTGAAATTTTCTAGGGCTTCTGACTTTTCTTTGAGAAATGTCACCCAAGTCAATTCTAGAATAATCATAAATTAATAACATGAAATACCTATCATCTTGAGAGCTTCTTATTCTGGTAGGTCCACATAGGTTTGTATGCACCATCTCCAAAGGACCTGGTAGAATATTCTTTAGTCTTGAACCTCTTCTTTATTTGTTTTATGAATTGAAACTCCTTGCAAATTTCATTGATAGGCTTTGTAAGTCTTGGTAGATCTCTCACATGATTGGTAGAATTGACCTTTTCTAGGCTATCAAAATTGATGTTGTAGACATTGAAAATTGTCCTTCACCTATGAACCCACCTTTTCATATCAATTACTCCTTCTACTTGCATAATTAAATAATTTTAATTAGTTAATTATCTTTTAAGGTCATATTTCTCTATTAATTAAATAATTCTTAATTATTTAAATTAATTCATTTTTTCCTTTATTCTTCCCTTGATTAATTAAATAAATTTTGTTTATTTAATTACATCGCTAATTAGTCCCTTCCTTTCTATAATTAAATAAATATTATTTATTTAATTATTGTCATTTTTCTACTATAATTAAATAATTAAAATAATTATTTAATTATTCATTATCCTCTTCTTCTATAATTAAATAAATTTTATTTATTTAATTATTTACTAATTTGTCATTTTCATCCACTTTTGAATTAAATTATTTTTAATTTAAAAGTCAACATGTCACATGTCTTTGTTGCAGCCTATCATGGTCTCAAATTGGCTCAAACCAAAGGCTATAGAAAAGTTTGGCTGGAGGGGGATTCTCTAAATATCATAAATAATTTGAAAAATTTCACTCCTCCCTCTTGGACTATTGAGTCCTTGATAAAGGACTTGATAGATATTTTGAAATCTTTTGATGGGTTTTATATTTCACACATCTTAACAAAAGGTAATAGGCTAGCAGATATTTTAACTAACATTGGTGTTAAATATTTTAGGGAGTGGGGTTTGAATGACCCTTTTCCTATAGAGGCTATTGCTAGTATGAATCATGAGTGCTAATTTCAATTGGATTAACGTCTCATTATGGTTGGTGTCATGCATGCCCTTCATCACATGACAAATTGTTATGAGAAAGTATGGTGCACAAGATTTGAATCAAGTGATTTGTACTAGAGCAGGGTGTTGCAGGAAATGAAAAACTTTGGTCTTTATTATCCCTTGTCCCAACTCTAGCCTCACACAGATTCTGGGTAGTTTTGGCATTGTTTTCCAGAGCCTTCTTTGTTTTGTGCTTGGTATCTGTAAGTTGGTTTTTGTTCCTAATTGTGGTGAGATGGGTGGTGATAGAAATCATGTCAAACCTAAATCTTGTGATGCTACGAGGGAAAGGAAGGAGGTCTGGCAGGTACTGGTAAAGGGAGGGCTAACACCCTATTTGGAGAAACTTTATGGCAATAATCCCCAAGTAATGGACCTTTTTATTAAAGGATGGAATGACAAATTGCTTAAGCTTATGGGACTAAGTTTGAGGTTAATGAAGAACTGATTGCTGGTATTACTAGCTTGGCTATGGACGACATGAAAGTCTTTAGGGACAAAAGGGAGGTGTAGACTGTATTGAAATTTTTTTTCAAAGATGATGAAGAGAAAGATTTAAAGACTGCTAAGAGTGGTAGATATCAGTGAAGTTCCCTTAAGGCTTTATGGGGGGATGTAGTGGAGGAATTAATGTGCTACATTACCCTGGAAGGCCATTTTTCAGCAGTGAATGCATATCATTTCATTCTACTTAACCACTTTTGACATAAGAAGAGGGTTTCTTTCCCTTTTTATCTTCTTATGTCTCTTGACTTGGGTATCAAGGATCACAAGAAGAACCTGAAAAATCTCGTATTGCAAGTTGGGTTAATTCTCCTTATCTCTAATTATGCGAAGACTTTTGAGGTTCCCAAACCTATAGTTACCCCGAAGGGTAAACAATCCAAACCTGTTGAAGGGTATGATACGGTCTTCGAAGATGAACCAGTCAGCAAAAAGGTCAAGAGAAGGAAATTAATTTTGGAAAAAGAGGATGAGTCAGAGGAGGATGTAGATTTCATTCTTGTTTCTCTCACTTCTCTGGAAGGGGGTCCACATTTCCCTCCCACAAGAAAGAAGAAAACTAGGGGAAGCTTGTACAAGTGGAGGTTATTTAACTTGTAGTGAAGAAGTTACTACTATTGTGTCGAGTAGGGGTCCGAAGATGAAGAATGACCTATATGGGGAGGGTTCCTTGCTACCCCTGGCTACCAAGAAGAAGGATTTGGGGGAAGTGAGCTAGAAGGAAAGGGTTTTGTGGTCTCTGAGCCAAATTTTGGAGAAAGGCCATCCTCTCACAATTGTGGGTGACCTCTTTGTTGATGATTCCCTGAGTGTCAATGTAGGTGAAAGATAAGTATGGGCATGTTGATGTTGCTGTGGAGACCCAAGGTGTTGACTTTGAGAGGAGCGAGCTCCATCTGCAAGCTTAAGTCTTCAACTACTATGGAAAAAGGTAAGGACTCCATTGTTGATAATGATAGGATTAGCTCCTCTAAGGAGGAGGATGCCCTGGGAAAAGGATTTTTTAATATTAATAGAGATGATTTGTCTAATGTGCTTGGTATTGTGCAAGAGGGGTCCATTGTTCTATTTAAGCTTTTTAAATGTTTTTTCCATGAGCTCAATAAAATGAATGTCAAATTCAAGGGAATGGTTAACAAGGCTGAGGGGTTCTCTATTCAGAATCAGAAAGATGAGTTGTTTGACTCCTTAAATATTGTGGTGGACACTGTTGCAGAAGAAACCCTCAAAATGAAGTAGAATATGGAAGGAAGAATCCTCATTCTTGAGGATCAAATGGGGAAAACTTGGGATTCTATGATGAGGAGGGGAGGGTCATAAAATTGTTGGTAAATATGAGTCTACTGTTGTTACTTCTCTTGTGGTTAGTGCTAAGAAGTGAAAATATAGTTCCCATGATGTTGAGGTTGTTGTTGTTGGTAAGTAGATGGGGGAGGATGTTGTTGTTCTAAAGGGTGGTGAGAAAGGTATTGTTTTGATTTCAAAGTTAAATATGGATGGTCTTGGAGCTAGGACAAGGAACAAAACTAAAGCTTAGGGTGGGGGCATCTAGGAAGGATAGTTCTGATGTTTTGGATGATGCACAGAAAGCTATAGACTACGACATGGAGGTGGCAGACATTCTAAAAAGCATGTAGTGTTGTTGGTTGGCCCTCCTTTTTGGCTATTTTTTTGTTGATGGGTCACTGCTATTGGGTTGTTTCTTGGCTTAATGTTGTTATCTTTTATTTATGTTACTTTCTATTGTAAAGGGTTCTGGGCCCCTTCAAAACCCGTTATTTACCTCTAATCAAAAACATGTCACATGTCTTTTATAATTAAATAATACTTTTATGATTTAATTATTCACCTTCCCTCCCAAATTAAATAATCTTATAATTATTTATTTTTCTCCAACAACCTTTTTTCTATGCCAACCTCATTATCCATTCCATTCTTATCTTTTCTTGTCCATTAATCCTTATCATTTTCCTAATTTTTCCCTAACCCTATTTTATACTACAAATTTCAATCTTGTCCATTGATTAAGAAAATCTTATTGACATCCAATCTCAACCATCAATCCAAATCAGACCTTGCCTATAAATCAACCCTCTCATAAGCCATTTTGGGGGTTGATTCTTCAAGTATCCTTATGCTACCAAAATTATTCTTGAATCATTCATCCAATTCTATCTATCATCATTCATCTATCATCTATATCTCAATGTTATACTACTGAATTAAGAAACCAACATATCAATTCAATGGAATAATTCATCCATCATTGTGTCTATTTGAGGTATTGAAGACTTGGATTAGGTAATGCATGTTATTGTTTTATAATTTTTTATTTTATCTAAATTTTCCATATACAAATGTGACCCATTCTTCTATGCCATATCCAACTTTAATTGATTTGAGACATAAAGAATTTAACACCACCACCTTTGAGTTGATAAACATTACCTTTTGTCCTTGTCCTTGTAGCAATAAAAGTACTAGATCATCCTTTTATGATTTCACAACCATCATCCTGAAACACCAAATTGTATCTTGTACTACACATCTTTCCTACACTTAGAAGATTATGTCAGAGTCCCTTAACATAAAGAACATAATATTTTTTTATGCTTTTCATCAAAACTAATTGAGCCTTTTCCACATATCTTAAAAGATGTATCATCACCAAACTTAACAAGACCACCATCATACTTTTGAAGTTTAAAAAACTTACTATTATCACCTATCATATGATTTGAGCATCCACTATCAATTATCTAGTAATTTCTTTCCTCTCTTGCATGAAAAGTAGTCACCATAGTTCCTTCAATGTTATGACTTGTTTCTAGAGCACTTTCCTTCACACATATTTTAGGATTAGAATAATTAGTTCCAACCTTTAGAGCCATGAACAAGAATTCATCACTGTCTTTATCAAGATAGTTTGATTCCTCATCACCATATACACCATTGTCTTTTTCAACATATCTATTCTTTACAAATTTACCTTTATGATCCTTATGTTTGTCATTTGTAACTTTGATTGGAATTTAGAAGCATAATGACCTATCTTTCCATAATTGAAACACTTAAAGGGTAACTTACCTTTGTATTTTTTAGTTCCCTTTATCAATCTCCTTAAAAAAAATTCTTCCACCTCATCAAGATTATTTGGATTTGATTCATCATCCTTCTCTAGCTTGTAGACTTTAAAAGCAATTTCTTTCTTTGTAGCATTTTGACCAAACTCTCTTAATTCATAATAAATTAAAATACCAAACATTTGATCTCTAGAATATTGATTTAAATTGTGAGATTCCTCAATAGAAAAAAATTTAGAACTATAAGATATAGGGAGATTTCTTAGTACCTTTTTCACAATTCACTTTCTTCCAACTTACCACCAAGACCATTAATGATATTGACTACTTCATCCACTATGAGAATGTAGGTTGTAATATCTTCATCTTTAGACATCCTTATGGTTTCAAATTTGGATTTGTATTTTTGCATTGTCTTCTAGCCTAACTTTATCATCTCCTTCATAAATACTCTCCAACTTTGTCTAGACATCTTTAGCAGATTTTAGACTTATTACCTTCCCAATTTTAGAATCAAAGAAACCACTCAAAATAGCATTCCTTGCTTTACCATTGTTCTCATATTCCTTGATCTCATCATCACTTTTTGAACTAGCAATAGGCATAGTGTATCCTTTTTCAACCCATTGCCAAACTCCAAAACCAAGAGAAACTAAAAAGGATTCCATCGTAGCTTTCTAGTAAGTATAATTCATTCCATTGAACATACGAGCTTTGACACCCTTCTTGTGTGCCATCTAGATCTACCTCAAGCAATTAAGCTTCTTGCAAGGAACCATAAATTTGATACCAATTGTTAGATGCATAGGACAACTGAGAGGGGGGTGAATCAATTTTACATAATTAAAACATTCAATCCATCATTAACTTTCAAACTCTTATCAAACTTTACACCCTCATTAACCATTAAAAGAATGTAAACATTTGAAACATAAATGAAAACAAAACCATACAAAAGAGAACACCAGATTTATATGGAAAACCTTAAGTAGGTAAAAACCATAGTGAGTATTAGCTCACATATATATGAATAACATCAAATACAATTATGATCACTACCCAGAAAAAGTAGAAAGGCTAACTATCAAGTTGCTCACTACCTAGAAGAAATAAGAATAGAAGAAACTATTATAGAGATATTCACTATCTCAGAGCAATAGGAAGATACACCACTGCAACTCTATGTCATCCACAACCTTTGGCTCACTGCCTTCGGTAACTGCAAGCATGCTAAAGATGCAGACACCTTTTTCTCAATACATTCGGATTCATAGGCATCAAGCTCACACTCAGATCACCAAACTTGATCACATTCACATAGTTCACACACCTTACACTCATATCCAAAAGTTCACCTTGTATTTATACCATCCATGATCTAAACAATCTTAATTAGGTCAACTTTAATGAAATGTATGCACCTCAAACATGCAACACCAAAATAGGCCAGCACCAAACACTTCTATGGTGGAAATAAGTGAAGGAAGACCACACCAAGGGTTAAATAGGACACAAATCTATACGGCCATGCATCACTATGCTTCCACAAACAACTAACAACCTCCACAATTAGTGCTAGTACCTAGGTCAACCAAACCTACACTATCACTAACAAGCAACCACATACATGCTTCTCCAATTCCACAAACAGCATGTGAAACATAAAGAAATACTTCACAACATCCATATAAAACCCCAAAATATGACATCATCAAAAAAATTTGTAACACTGTCACAACTACCTAAGACAAAGAATACTTTCATCATGTGCATCAAGATTCACTACCACTAAACTTGTGGAGAAAATCAACACCAAAATTCCAAGGGAAGGTAGATATAGGCAATATAAGCATGTTCCAAAATCTGAAACACAAGAAACAACAACATGGAGAAACATAGAGTAATCTCATTTCTCCCAAACAACCTTCTCCACAAACAAACATTGTCACACACAACTTCTATTATTGTACAATATAGAACTTGAAACTTTGGATATAACACCTTTGATCATCACATCCAAACTACACAATCATATCTTCAACCATTAAGAAATGTGGAGCACAACATTGAACACACCTCTATCACACTACACACTCTTTTATTCAAATTTTCTCAAAAGCACTTGGAAACCAAGTGAACTAGTTGCATTAGCAACACCACAAACATCTCTTCAACATATCTACAACACTTTCACCACCAGTAATCTCCCCATCTACAATATCTACTCAACACCACATTAGAGCTTGACATCAGTGATAATACTAAAGATAACATAGTGGAACACACTCACCATTATCATCAATGGCAGCACTGGAATAATCTTCCTGACCATACTGGAGGTTGACATCAATGACCAACTGTTGGCATCAATGACAACACCTACAACATACTTACAACATGTAGATACTCCCACTCAACAGGATTTGTATCATCATCAACCTCTTGCAACTCCAAATAATTCTCAACCCTCTTATGCCTTGCAAGATTGTGTATCAATCATATCCATCTTAACAACCCACAAAACAACAATATACCAATCCCCAACCATCTCAAACCAACCCACTTCAATACCTATCACATTTCTATTCATCACAACACCCCATCAACCATAGCATACATCTCATAACTATTAATCTTATCCACCACAACCTCCTACATAGTCTTATGAAGGTTCACCCTAATATTCTCCACATTACCAATCACAATCACTATCATATTCTCAACATCCCCCACAATATAAAATGCATCCTAATCAATTCCAACAATCAACCTATCCATCCCAATCACATCAACAAATGCCCTATCTCCATTCTCAACAAAAATCATCATATCTCAATCCACCTCCATACAATCCATACATTTACCCACCTCAATCCAATTTTATAACTCCTTTATCATCCACACCACTAAAAAAATAATGGGATGACATCAAAGTTTCCCTTAAGGACTTACAAGCAAGAACAACAAAGAATTCCTTTAAATCTAAGGAGTTATGCCCATATCTATTTGATCACACCATTGGCACTAAACCTTTCCCTAAACACTTTGAGATCCCAAAGTTCAACAAATATAAAAGTAAATATTACCCTTGTGATCACCTTCAATAATTTTTCATGTGAGGTCAAGAGGTGGCATACAATGACAACTATCTTCTTTATTTGTTCTCTAGGAGTTTAGGTGGACAACCATTGGATTGGTTCCTACATCTTCCTCTAGGATCCATCTCTACAATCGTAGATTTATCCAAGAAATTTGTGGCACTTTTCTCTTACAATCTCAAGCATGAATTCAATGATATGGAATTATGTACTAATAAGCAATGTCCTGGAGATACTTTTGCAAAAAAATTGTAAAGGTGGCATGCTCAAGCTAGTCATCTTTCATGCTACCTACCCAAAAAATAATTGGTCAATATCTTTGTTGAAAATTTGTATACCAAGATGAATTTTCAATCATACCTCCATTGCACTTCCACCTTTAATGAAATCATGGACAAGGGTGTCACCATTGAGAAAACACTCATTGCTAAGGGTTTGGTTAAATCTATAAGGAAATTAATGATAGATCGCCAATGACAAATACCAATTTTGGAATAAAAATAAAAAATGTTGTCAATGATGGTGTGTGACTAATACCAAACACATCCAAGTGGATAACATATCTCAATTTCATCAAAATATTCCTATTCCATCTATAACCAACACTATATTTTCTCCCCATGGAATCTCTCAACCTCCAAATCAAGACAATGCTAAATACATTTTTACTACTTTGGAAGAACCCCTTGATGTTGTATTTTGTAAGTTAGTCCAAGAAAATGCAATCACCTATCCCATTACCTAGCCTTTTGATGACACCAAACTCAAGCCTAACTAATATAAGGAGAATGAATATTGTGATTATCATAGGATCAAGGGTCATTCCACTAATAAATGCATGAAACTTAAGAATTATGTTCAAGATCTTATTGATAGAAGTGGTATTACCATTGAAGGAAACCAATCAACCTCCTCTACTGTTCAACTTCAAATATACCAAAATTCCTTTTTGAAATACTCGCAAGGGACCAGTACATCCAATGCTAATTCTGGTTTGCATAATTCTCAAAACAATAACCAAAATAATAGGACCAATTGGATGTTGATTACACCAAAGTCCCTTCTAATTATGACAATGTGGTTGATTGCATCATGCAAGTTGATCTACATGTGTCAATGATTAAAGTGAAGGCTAAGGAACCCCAATGTGTAACTACTACACATTGAGGCCACATATTTGTTCCTAGTCCATCCAACACATCCTAACAACCTCCCATGAACCAACAATACAACATCCTAGATCATCTTAGAAAGACCACCGCACAAATTTCCATTTTAGACTTGTTAAATTCTTCTAATATATACCAATAAATCCTCACTAAATCTATGCAGTATTCCTATCTTCCTATTGATATAGATACCACTCAAATCCAAGTACTAGTAGAACACCTATCATCCACCTACCAGTTGGGATTTAGCCAAAATGATATGCCTCCAATCAATCCAACCCATAATTTTCCTCTACATATTGAAGTCCTTACTACCAAGCATAAGGTAAAGAGGGTATTGTTAGATAATGGTTCCTCCCTTAATGTATGTACATTAAATTTCATTAAATAGATGGGATACACTCAAATGAGTTTAGATAATCAAGTGATCACTATTAAGGCCTATGACAATGTAGAAAGGGATTCCACTGACAACATTTATCTCCCCATTCAGGTTGGTCCAACTTTGCAATATACAACATGCCATGTCATTGATCTTAACCTTCCATACAACCTCCTCCTCGGTCACAAATGGATTCATGTCATTCAGGTCGTTCCATCCACTTACCATCAATTCCTTAAATTCTCACATAATGGTATTGAGGTCACCATCCATGCTAATCCTCATCCTTTTGAGTATTATCATGCTCTAGAGGTCACCTTCCCCCAATCTTGACATTATCCTAGAGTATAGTTTACAACTTCTAATGGACTTCATCCTCCTCTTATGTCAATTTTATCATGGTCCTTACATATTCTACTCCATCCACCACCCTCAAATCCACCTTTGTAAAGTTCAAGATCATTGATAAAGGTTGTGGAGAGTACGGGATGAGTATTGCACTTAATGTTGGCACCATGCTTCTATCTCCACACACTTATGGAAGACCATCCTTATCAAGGAATCCATAAGATATGACAATAAAAAATATGGAGTCTACCACCTTTCAATCTTTAGGTACTTTAAAACAAGAATAGATTGAAGAAGGCATTAGTTAATGGATATACTGTGAGGAACTTGAAATTTCTCCCAAACCATCAAAGTACTTCCAAAAGACCTATCCTACCACCCATCAAATGGCTGAAAAATTCAATTACCAAGGAAGAGGATTAGGGGTTGTAGAGGAGGGAGACTGGCTGCTACAAGATTATAGGTCATGGGAGAGTCCTAAGCAATAGGCTACCTTGATCTACCTCAATTGTTGTTGCATGATTCAAAAGGGTTAAGTTGTAAGGTTGAAAAGGAAGAGAAATCTAGTTTTTGTTGTCCTTCTACTAACCCAAATGTTTCAGAGGGTTAGACGAGCTGATTTCCAAGGTTCAATTTTCTACCTAGACAACTCATTGCCTAAGGACGGTAGCAGAGGATACAAACTCCAACGCGGTGTGTTGGTGTCTCAGTGGTGTGTTGACATCTATTTAGACAAAGAATCTAAGAAATAAACTCTAACATTATAAAAGCAACTAACAATTTGACAAGTAAATTTTTATGCTATGACAAAATATAAAAAAAACACATAAATGAAGTATAACAAGAAGAATACTTTAACTAAATTACACCTGAGTTGACAAAGGGAGTGAGAAAGCAGTATTGAACTCCTTGTAACTTGATTCTTTTAACAACTCCAACCAAGAAGCACCTACACACAAAAGACCAAGGAAAATGTTTGGGTTGTTTCTAGAGGATTGCGTTAGTTAGTCCCTTGCTTTGGTGTTTCCACCTCCATGAATAGCCAGATACCAACAAGTGTAGAAAATGATAAAGAGATGTATGGAAATAGAAGTGCCAATAAATAACACAAACAACATTAAGCTACTACATAAACACAATGATGCAAAAGAAAGTGACAATAGAGGATACCACCTTCACAACTATGTTCTCTCAATACAAGTAGAGGGGGGAGTGAGCTTGCAAGTTCTCCAACAACAATGTTGTTGCAACAAATGGAGTGGAGGAGCCAAGAAACCAGTAGCTTGTAGCTACAATGTAGTGATGGTGAAGCTTTGAAGTGTGTAGTTGATCAATAGAGCATCTATAATACCATTGAGAAGTAAGAGAGAGTGAAGAAGTTGAATGGAATGAACAGTTAGGAAATTTGAATGGAAAGGAGGAAAAAGGGTCATTTGGCATCAATCAAGAGAGGTAGAGACGTTACATTTTGTCACCAATGGAGAAATGTAGCACCTCCATGGATTCTAGAGGTAGGAATCCTATTAGGACAACAACATGACATGCAAACATCTATGCAACATGCGCATGTCCTGACAAAATTCCTCCATTGACATGAAAATGAACTACCAGGTGGATAGGGAAAGGTGGGGGATGTGGAAATTGCATCATCAAATTTAATTTTCTAAGGTAAGGGTGATGTGAATGGGGAATTTTCCTAAGGGTGAAAATTCACTCCAGTACACTTTCCCCCCACTTTAACGAGCATATGTATCAGCGAAAATGAGGTAAAGTTGAGAAAAAGCTAAAGACATATACCTGAATCTTCAAAGAAGCATACTACAATTTGACATGCTTGAATGTGTAGGAGAGAGAGGTAGCTCCATAGGTACTTGGTCCTATGGAAGGTGAACAAAAGATTTGCAGGTGCTCGATCCTATAGAATTGACTCCACAAGTGCTCAGTCCCGCATAAGGTGAAAAAAAGCTTTGTAGGTGCTCGATCATATAGAATTGACTCCACATGTTCTTGGTCTTGTAGAAGGTGAACAAAGGTTTTATAGGTGCTCAGTCCTACAAAAATTGACTCCGTAGGTGCTCAGTCCTGAAGAAGGTAAACAAAGTCTCTATAGGTGCTCAGTCTTACAGAAAGAAAATGCAATATAGGTGCTCGGTCCTACAAAGGAGGCACCACAGGAAATCAGTCTTGGGGGGGTAGAAACAAAAGGATCCACAAAGTTTGATTGGACCTTATAGGTGCTCAGTCTTGCAAGGAAAGCTTGACAATGTGCTTGGTCCTTCAAGCTTGATTGTAAAAGTAGCTTTACAAGTGCTCAGTCCTACAAAGCAACATGTTAAGTTGTAGATAAAACATGTTAGGAAGGAAAACGTCATGCAAATAGACAATCATATCTCAGAACAAGCAAATGAAGGAAGAGATTTCAAAGGGATCCCTCAGGAACCCTTCAAGATAGAAAGGAGCACATACTGAGGGAAACTCCAATTAAAAAGCACAATATTTTTTGCAATTGATCTTGTCATCGAGGAATCCTTTTGAAATATCTCTTTCATTAAGGAATCCGATAAAAAGAATGGCCTTCTCGAAGGAAATATTTCCAATTCTTTTTGCTACAAATCCATTTTTAAAAGAAAATCTCACTGAGGGGATCCTTATCGAAGGATACAATTTTGGTGTAAAAATTTTTAGTAAGGGATTCGTTGGCCACCAAATTCACCTTATTGAAAATTGGAGAAGTAGGGTAGCCCCCCTTAGGATGGTGCTAGTGAATTGAAGGAGCACATGACATCCTAAGGAGAGATTAAAGAAGATGCAGAAATTTCATGGCCCATGATACATAATGAGATGTAGAAAAGGAAATGTTTTCACACATGTGAGGGACAACACATAGGTGCCACAACATCAAGAAGCAAGCAAGGAAGAGAGAAATACAAACAAGGAAAAATAAGAAAAGATGAAGAAATAAAGAGATAGGGGGATCTAGGAGCTTGGGGTCAAATCAATTCTTATAGGTAACCTGTAATATGTGTGTGAATGAATGATCATCAATCCCCATAGTTCTCAAATCTAAAGAATATAACATGAAGAAAAAAATTAAATTAAATTTGGTTCAACATGGGAGGCCTAAATACCCCAAACACTTTTCATTGTCCCCACTTGTCAAAAATAAAGTTTACAACATATAGAAGAATGATGAAACATATAAAGGAATTTTATGACACAATCTCACTCCTATATCCAAGCACCTACAAGGGTGACAAGGGTCCTCCAAGAACACAAAAAATAAGAATGAGGGAAACACAACACACACAAATCTAATCTACAAATAAAAAATAGGTACTCCCCTAGTCCTCATCAACCAGGAGTTCATCGTTATCCCAATCTAGATCATCATATGGGGAGGGTCGATGAGCCTACAAGGGTGGGATAGCAAGGGGAACACCCTTCGACTCTCCTACAACAAGATCTAAGGAAGAAGGACCTTCAAGGTCTCCCTCACTCAACTCCTATAAGGTAAAATTCATTAATCTCACAAAGATCAATGATAGAGTTGAGACATCATCCACCAAATTAAACATGTACTTAACAAGAGTTCCATGTGTTAACTGAGCAGGAGATGAAGGAGGCACTTGAGATGCATCATCAATCTCATCAAGAGGGATGGTGAAAAACTTAGGAGATGTCGGGGCCACCTCTGTCACAAGGATGGCACAAGCCAAAGCAGAAATCCCTTCTGAGGAAGGTGATCCCTTCTTTTGACCTCCATTGGAAGTGATTTCATCCTCCAACTTACACTTTAGTGGAGGATGTGGAATCCCCATAGAAGAAGTGAAAGGTGAGGAGGAAGAGTACAGAGTTGTAGTGGAAAACACCATGGTGTTTGACATTTCCACAGGTCAAGAAAATGGAGGGATGTTCAAAAGAGACATCAAAAGAGGGGGCTCCATAGAGGGAGAAATGAACACCTGCACCCTTTTGGGGTGAGGTTCCTCAGCATTCACAGGGGGAGCTAGATGAAAGATCAAGGCAAAGAGAATTGAAGTGAAAGGAGCAAAAGAGGGAGGCCCAATAGGAAATATCAAAATAGGAGTTGTTGGCTCCCCTTCTACCTTCTACAAGGCATCTTGTTCAGTAGCCAAAGATTTTCTCCAACGTTTACACTTATGCACAAAACAATTTCATCAGCTCTAGGAACTATATGTCATTGCTTGAGAAGGAGTGAGAGGCTCTTTTTTTTCCATAGGCGTGTCCTCCACAACCATTTTTTATGGAAGGGAAAGCTCCTACACAAGAGCAGGAGTAGGAAGCACATGAGTGGAAACAATGACAGGTGGAAAAGAAAACACAAGTGCCTTAGTAGCAAGCCTCTTCCCCTTTATTTCCTAAGAGGCGAGAGTGGTAGGAGGCCATAGAGGTTGAGACATAGGGAAACTCTATGAGGGCCCTTCCCCTTACCATAAAAAATAGGCCTAGGAATTGTAGGTAAGACATGGTTTGAACACTTGACGATTGGCCTTCTTCGAAGTGGGAACCATTAGAATTGCCATGCAAGGCATGTGAGCAAAGGTTGAAGGCACCATAGCAGGGCAAGAGGCATAAAAATATGACCAACAAAAGAAGAGGAAGGCTCTTGGGTGCAAGCAAGCTTCCCCTTCCCCTTTTGTGGAGAGGAGGCATCTTGCTATTGTGTGATCATAGAACCTTTAACTGAAATGGCATAGGGGGAGAAAGGGTAGGTCACCTTCAGTGTTACGCTCTTGGTCTTATATTTGACATAGGTGCAATACAAAAATTATATCCTTGGAGGAAGAAGACTGACCGGGGTGGGCCAAAAGTGATCTAATGAGTAGCCCCTATGTGTACTAGCAGTTTATATCTAGTGTCATGCACAACATGTATAGAGCCCTCATGAGAAAACTTCAAACACTTATGAATTATCAAGGCAACCACATTCATGGAAACTAGCCATGGGATTCTAGGCTTCACCCTGAACAAGTCCAACTCTAGGATGATATCAAAAGGAGCATTTGTAGTCTTGGGTCCTACAAAGACTAAGTGTGTGATGGAACCAATTGGAGGGATTGATACTTCATCATGTGTACGTATTGTGCTCTTTGATTCATCATACCCATAATTATGTAAGAAATTTATTAATAGAGTCTCCTTTATTATAACATTCACACAGCACGTGGGGTCAACTAGAACACTAGTTATGATTTTCTTGTTGATGTGAGTAGGAATGTTTAGAGGAGAAGGCTCTTTATTTATAGGCATGTCTTGCGATGTGAAAATTATATTTGGTGATCCATTCACAGGTTGGGCAATCGAGAGATGCATAAAAGAACCATGTTCACACACTTCAAGAGGACTTCCTCTGAATATTCCAAAGGTTCAAAAATTAGATGGTGACCTATCTAAATTTCACTTCCCAATATCTAGGAGCCCTCCTAACTATGCCATGAAGGGTCATAGGTTGGGTTGCAAGGCTATGCGGCTTGCAACACATAAACCTACAACGTGCCTAGGATACAAGAGGAGGTTCTTCAATACCCAAATGTGAAATAGAAATAGTTCATGTTGGATTCACCAAAATGTAGAGGGGGATAGGCTGCTACGGGACTCCAAGTCATGGGAGAGTCCTAAGCAACATGCTGCCTTGATCTACCTCAAGTTTTGTTAAGCAATTTGGAAGGGTTAAGTTAAAGTTGAAAAAGAGGATAAATCTAGTTGTTGTCCTACTAACCCAAATGTTTCAAAGGGTTAGACGATTTGATTTCCAAAGTTCAACCTACTACCCAAACAACTCACTACATAAGGACAACAATGCAGGATATGGACTCCAACGCAATGCATTGGCATCTCAATGGTGTGTTGGCATCCATATAGATAGAGAGTCTAAGAAATAGACCAAAACAATAGAAAAGCAACTAACAATCTAATAGGTAAATTTTTATGCTATGAAAAAATATAGAAAATGTACAAAAATGAAGTTTAACAAGAAGAACAATTTAACTAAACTACACTCAAATTGACAAGGGGAGTGAGAAGGTGGCACCAAACTCCTTGCAACTTGATTCTTTGAACAACTTCAATCAAGAAGCACCTACACACACAAGACTAAGGAAAATGTTGGATTTTTTTTTTGAGGACTACTTCAATCAGTCCCCCACTTTGGTGTTTCCACCTCCATGGGCAGCCAAATAGAAATGAGTGTAGAAAATGATAAAGAGATGTATGGAAATAAAAGTTCCAAGCAATAATGAAAACAATAATACACTACTATGTAAACACAATGATGCAAAAGCAAGTGACAATGGAGGATATCACCTTCATAGCTACATTCTCTAAAGGTAATTAGAGGAAGGAGTGAGCTTGCAAGTTATCTAACAACAACATTGTCATAACAAATAGAGTGCAAGAGCCAAGAAACCAACAGCTTGTAGTTACAATGGAGTGATGGTGAAGCTTGGAAGAGTGTAGTTGATGAATAGAGCATCAAGAATACCATTACGAAGCAAGAGAGAGTGAGAAAGTTGAATGGAATGAAGAGTTAGGAAATTTGAATGGAGAGGAGGAGGAAAAAGGGTTGTTTGGCATCGGTCAAGGGAGGATGAGACGTTACATTTCATCACCAATGGAGAAATTTAATGCCTCTATGAATTCTAGAGGTAGGAATCCTGTCAGGATAGCAATGTGATGCGCAGACGTTGGCACGACGCACATGAATCTTTGACAAAAATTCCTCTACCAACACAAAAATGAGCTGTCAAGTGGATGGGGAAAGGTGGTGGATGTGGAAATTGCATCATTATATTTTGTTTTCTAAGATAAGGGTGATGTAAATGGGGAATTCTCCTAGGGATGAAAATTCACTCTAAAATGAGGGTAAATGAACAAGGTATACTCCAGCCTATTGATCTACCAACTAATGCAAAACATCAAGGACTTGGGTATAATACTAATCAAAATAAACCCTTGATGTCACCAATTACTTCCAACAATGTCACTTTAGAATCCGTTATTGTTGAAGAAATCCCAAATGAGGTCATTAAACTCTTTTAGGATGATGTCAATGTCTCCTCCCTTTTCTCCACTTTCATATTTATCATTGACCTCCCACTCCATCACCCTAAACTTATTGATTGGGACCAATGAGAATCTACACCTATTGATGTGTTTCCAAATGATGAGGCACTTATACATTTCATGGGTTTAAATAAGGATTATCCATCAAGATTTTTATATGAGCTTGATCAACATGCCTACTTTGGGGAAGATGAACTCCTCAATCACAAAAATAGAAAACAAGAAAGTGGTTCAAGGTCTCTTAGGCACTTCTAGATTATTCAAAAGTATAAATAAAGGGTGCATCCTCTAATGAAATCCTATTTAAGGTGTTAGAGGATGGGTATGTTTATCTTCCTCTTATGGGTACACAACCATTAGTACGATCCTCCATCTTGATCAAAGAAACCAAATAGATTAATCTGGGCATTGTAACAGAATCAAGGATCACATATGTAGCCAATTCTTTGTCAGTAAAAGAATATCAAATGTTCTCCAACATCCTTTAGAAAGGGTTAATCAATTTCGTATGGTCATACTTTGACATGCCAGGACTCCATCCCACATTAGCGGTTCACCACTTAGAATTTCATCCTGATGTTAATCCTATCAAGAAGAAGCTTTACAAAATGCATCCTAAAGTAGCCTAGCTAGTTAAGGTAGAGCTCAAAAAACTATTGTCATCTAGTTTTATTCAACCTATTGATTATTTTGATTGGATGTCTAATCTTGTTCCTATTACCAAGTTGGTTGGGGACATTCATATCTGCATTGACTTTAGAGATATAGAAAAATATTGCCCAAAAGATGACTTCTCGCTTCCCAATATTGGAATTCTTATTGATTTAACTATGGGATAGGTCATGTTGTCATTAATGGATGACTTTTTAAGATATAATCAAATTAACTTTGTAGTGGAGGATCAACATAAAATGACTTTCACAACTCCTTGGGGAACATTTTGTTATCAAGTCATGCCTTTTGGTTTAAAGAATGTGGGTGCTACCTATCAGCATGCTATGACCATTATTTTTCATGATCTTATTCACATAATCATGGAAGACTATATGGATAACTTACTAGGAAAATCAACCTTCAGTAACTTGATCCTCTTTAGTAACTTCTATCAAGAACATCTTTAACAAGCCACATGGCTAAATGGGTTATGCTTCTCAATGAGTTTGAAATTGAGTATGTAGATCACAAATAAATTAAATTTCAAGTGATTGTAGATCAAATAGTTGATGCTCCTTTAGTGGATGCTTATCCATTGGTTATATATTTTCCAAATGAGTTTGTGTTCTCTACAACTAAACCAAACTCATGGAAGTTTCACTTTGATGATTCATTTACTCAACACGGTTCGAGTGTAGGTATCCTCTTTTTCACTCCTCAAGATAACTTCATACCCAAATCCTTCAAATTATCATTTCCATACACAATAATATTATGGAATATGAGGCCCTCATCACTAGTTTGAAGATAGTAGTCCAATGGAATATCAGTTGGCTACATGTCTATGGTAATTCTCAACTAATCATCAAACAAGTTAATAATGAATTCTAGACCAAAGATGATAAGCTTCTTCCTTACAAACACATGGTTGATGATTTCAAGAAATACTTTGGCTACATCTAGTTTGAGCAAGTATCTTGCCTTCAAAACAAAGTACTAGATGCCATGGCTATAGTTGGGTCCTTACTAGACATGCCTTGTGATCACCATGAATGTGAGTTCCTGGTCAAGAAACTTTTGATGCCTACATATGATCTTCTAGAAATCAAAATGGTTGTGAAATCAATGGTCCCAAATCTCCCTAGTACCATGATATTTACAACTTCCTCCATGATAAAATCCTATTGCCTAACCTCACTTGAAACCAAAATCACTCATTTATCCAATGCTCATCTCGTTACACTATCCTTGGAGACACCCTACATCATAGGGGGTATGATGGTTATTTATTATGATGTTTAAACAATATAGAGGCTAATTTATCCTTGAATGAAGTACATAGTGGCATTTGTGGGGCTCACATTGGTGGTATGGTCCTAGCAAATAAGCTTCTTTAAATAGGTTATTACTTGCCTACTGTGGAACATGATGCCTATAAATATGTTAAAAAGTGTGTACCCTATCAATAACATGCAAATTTAATACATGATCCCTCTCAAGTGTTGCAACCAATCACCTCACCATGGCCCTTTTCACAGTGGGAAAGATACACCCTTCTTCATGTCCAATGAACATGCCTTTATTACCACAACCACAAAATATTTCACCAAATAGTTGGAAGCCATTCCACTCACCCTCATTATCAAAGTCCAAATATCTAAATTCATTCTATATCATATTGTAGAAGAGGGGGATTCACTACTCACGAGTCCTCTTCATTCAGAGAGCCTCACGGGGTGAGCTGCCCTAATCTACCTCATGAACAATGGAAAGAGTTGCAAAATCGTAAAGAGCAGGCCACAAAGATTTTATGGAAAAGCTCTCGGCCAAAGGATGTCAACTCATAATATGGATGACAATGTGGCACACTAGAATCCCAGAGGTGTGCTAGTGTCTCGTATGGACCAAAAAGTGAGAATGTTGTAGAAAACACTTAAATCGCTACTTCTACTCTGATTGCTAAAAACCTTAGAATGCAAGAAAGTAGCAAAATATAATAGAACTAAAATAGAGTGGAGAGGAAATAACAAAGATAAAGAGAAGAAAGGAAAGTAAATACTTACAACCACATGAGTGATGAAGCCTCCACCAAGTGAATTTCTTCAAAATTTGCATCTATAAGATCTGGAGAAAGTGTTGGGGCTATATAGGGGTTTTCCTCAGTCAAACCCCCATTTTGGTTGCAACCAATCACCTCACCATGGCCCTTTCCACAGTGGGAAAGCTACACCCTTATTCATGTAAAATGAACATGCCTTTATTACCACCACCACAAAATATTTCACCAAAGAGCTGGAAGCCATTCCACTCACCCTCATTATCAAAGTTCAAATCTCTAAATTCATCCTATATCATATTGTAGAAGAGGGGGATTCACTACTCACGAGTCCTCTTCATTCAGAGAGCCTCACAGGGTGAACCAACCTAATCTACCTTAGGAACAGTGGCAAGAGTTGCATAATCTGAAAGAGCAAGCCACAGAGATTTTCTGCACAAGCTCTTGGCCAAAGGACGTCAACACATAATACAGATGACAATGCAGCACACTGGCATCCCAGAGGCGTGCTAGAGTCTCATACAGACCAAAAAGTGAGAATGTCATAGAAAACACTTAAATCGCTACTTCTACTCTGATTGCTAAAAACCTTAGAATGTAAGAAAGTAGCAAAATATAATAGAACTAAAATAGAGTGGAGAGGAAATAACAAAGATAAAGAGAAGAAAGGAAAGGAAATACTTACAACCACATGAGTGATGAAGCCTCCACCAAGTGAATGTCTTCAAAACTTGTGTCTATAAGGTCTGGAGAAAGTGTTGGGGTTGTATATGGGTTTTCCTCATTCAAACCCCCATTTTGGTTGCAACCAATCACCTCACCACGACCCTTTCCACAGTGGGAAAGATACACCCTTCTTCATGTCTAATGAGCACGCCTTTATTACCACCACCACAAAATATTTCACCAAATAGCTAGAAGCCATTCCACTCATCCTCATTATCAAAGTCCAAATCTCTAAATTCATCCTATATCATATTGTAGAAGAGGGGGATTCACTACTCACGAGTCCTCTTCATTCAGAGAGCCTCACAGGGTGAACTACCCTAATCTACCTCAGGAACAGTGGCAAGAGTTGCAGAATCTGAAAGAGTGGGCCATAGAGATTTTTTGGACAAGATCTCAGCCAAAGGACGTCAACACATATTATGGATGACAATGTGAAACACTGGCATCCTAGAGGTGTGCTAGCACCTCGTACAGACCAAAAAGTGAGAATGTCATAGAAAACACTTAAATCATTACTACTCTGATTGTTAAAAACCTTAGAATGCAAGAAAGTAGCAAAATATAATAGAACTAAAATAGAGTGGAGAGGAAATAACAAAGATAAAGAGAAGAAAGGAAAGGAAATACTTACAACCACACGAGTGATGAAGCCTCCACCAAGTGAATGTCTTAAAAACTTGTGTCTATAAGATCTGGAGAAAGTGTTGGGGCTGTATAGGGGTTTGCCTCAGTCAAACCCCCGTTTTGGTGTTCCTGCCTCCATGGACAGCTAGAAAGATAGAGAGAAAGAGAGAACTAAGCAAAGCGTGTGGTGAAACAAAAGCCCGCTCAGGAGTAGAACCTGCACCACCAAGTGTGAGTGATAAAAGAAAACCTCACTCAAAGAGGAGAACCTATATCACAAAGTGAAAATGTGATAGAAAGGGATATGGAATCCCAAGAATTCTCACAAGCATGAGATAGGGAGATAGAGCTGCAAGAGTGAAAGGAGCTGCAAGGAGTGTTGTGAGAATGTGAGAGCTTGAAAGTGTTTTTGTAGCAAGCTGTATGGAGCTATGCAAGCAAAATGACAAGAGAAAAAGAGGAGGAAAAGGCAAGAACCAAAGTTAGGGAGAAGTCAGAAGTAGAAGAGTTGCAAATGAAGTGAAAATACTACTTTTAAGGAGGGAAAAAAATCTTCTCCATCTGTTACAAGATGTTACCAGTCGTTACCACAAATAAAACTCACTAACAAGTGGAAAACATGTATGGAAATGATCATTTGAGTGTTGAAATGTTGCAGGATGCTAGTGTGGTGTGCAAACATCTGTGTGACATCTAGTGTCTGGACACGCCATGCTACAAAATGACATGAATGGGAAAAGCACAAAGTTTGATGCAAAGGGACACACGAAGATAGTTGTTGGAAAGGGGTGTTGGAGCATCCTGAGAAGGGAAAAAGGTTGATGCAGGGGCTAAAATGAGCCTACTCACGATGCTAAGGGAGTGGGTACTAAAGTGGATGCAAGCATGTATGCGAAATTGCAAGGGGTGAAATTTTACTCCATTACATTTTACCCCCACTTTAGTGAGCATATGAATCTACATTAATGTGCACGCTAAAGGAAATCTACTAAACATAAATAACCATATGCCAAAAGGATACTGTAGAGGAAGTAGATAGCTCTTCAAACCATAGAAGTATGCCCCCAGTCTAAAGATCTTCAAAACCAATACATTAGACAAGAAAAAACCTGCACTAGATAGCAATGTTAGAACATAAAAAGATAAAGAATTTGAGTCAGCAAAGTAAAGAGGCCTCGATGTGGAAGGTTGTCGCAGTACTATGTGTCGTCCCCAAATTAAGAAATTACGCATAGAAGAATTCTAGGGTGAAGAGAGGAAGGGCATATACTCAGGATGAAGAAGATGTAGATCTTCAATCCGGTATATGAAAGTTGAGAAGAGAGAGATAAAAATGAAATGAATGCAAGAGTGATAAAAGCAATCCCCACTTGAGGAGGAAAACCCATATCACAAAATATAGGTGATAAAAGCAATCCCTGCTCGAGGAGGAAAACTTATATCACAAAATATAGGTGATAAAAGCAATCCCCGCTCAAGGAGGAAAACTCGTATAACGAAGTATGGGTGATAAAAGCAATCCATGCTCAAGGAGGAAAACCTATATCACAAAATATAGGATGTAAAGGAGCTCTACAAGTTCTCAATCTTGTAGAGCAAGACATATCAAAGAATCATGTGACTGCTGCAAGTTGCGTTGTAGGACAGTTCATAGAAAATGTAGGTCTGGTTAGGTTTCCCCCAAGCTAGACATGACTGTATGAAACAGGTCTAGTCAGGTTACCCCCAAGCTAGACACGAACACATGAAATAGGGCTAGTCAGGCTACCCCCAAGCTAGACGCGAAGAATTCATTCAAGATAGAATCTTTCAAAGGGGGTCCCTCAAGAACCCTTCAAAAGAAAAAATGGCCACTCAAGGGACACTTCATTTGAAAGACATAGCAAAGAGAGGGGTCCTTAAGAAGGACACACATCTCTTAAATGAGTTATTGCTGCCCCCAACATACAAGGGAGGAGAACCATGCAAACATACTTAGAACATGTAGGATAGAGGTAGACCTCAATATCACTTGTCATGTGAAGAAAAGGTGGGTGCATCAACAGATGGAACTTGAATCATGAAATTGTTGTAACTTGTCTTTCAATGCCTTACATTCACTAGTGGAATGCCTAGGCACTCGGTGGTATGCATAGAAAGAACATTTTTCTCGATCATGTTTATCAGATTTCTTACGAGTAGGAGAAGGAAGAGTGATCAAGTAGGCTTTTAGAAGCCACAAAAAAATATGCTCTTTCTTAGATAGAGGATGAAGAGCAGGAAGCAAGCCTTTCTCTTGTGGAGAAAAGTTTGATTGCTCGCAAGAAGAAGATACAAAGGTAGCAGACAATGGAAGATTTACATGGAGAGTATTATTTCAGAAAAGGGGATAATACTCCTCTATGAGATCACCATCATATTTCCTCATAAGACTACTAACATTAGACTCTTTAACATAAGTGTGATCATATTCCTCAGAAGAAGGATCAAAACCAAGATCATTACAATGTGCATTCACCCTACCCTGTGATGTAGAAGAATGATCATCTTCGATAACGGGTTTAGATGATGTTATTGGAAGGTCTAAGTGGATCAGGTTGACTTTATGCTCTTGAATGAAGGAATTTGTAAAGTATAAAGAACCCCAATCATCACCAAGACATGTGTTCTTTTGAGAAGAGATAGGAGCAGACTTAATATTTCTTGCTTCAAAAGGATCTTCCTTAGGGACATCTATCTCAAGAGTACCCTTTGTAGTAGGTACAACTAGAGTAAACATCAACACATTAGAAGACACTAAAGGAATAAGAGTAGGCATAACCAAAGCTCAACCAGCAGCTGCCATCTCATATAAGTGCATAGCCTCAGGGTCAACTTTAACTATGACTACTCTATTGTTAACAATGAACTTAATAGATTTATGCAAGGTAGACGGGACTGCACCCATATCATGAATCCATGGTCTACCAAGAAGAAGGTTATATGGTAATTTTTCTGACATAACATATACAAGGGTAGGTACGGTAATAGGTCCAAGCTGCAAAGGTAATACTATTGTACCTAGAGCTTGTCGCCCAACATTATTGAACCCATGAATAATAACAGAAGAAGAATTAGATCAATGCTACATGCATTGACCACCGAACTAGCATCAACAAGAGTACGTCTAATACCAATTTTATTAATATTAACTATAATCATTAAAGGGTCTGCTTACTTATGTACTTTCAGAGGCAGGAGTTCCTACAGATAGAACGTAATATTCAGTGAACCCACACGAATATATGCCATCAAGACATTAGTATCCGTTGGCCTAGCGGAAGAACGCAAGATGATCTTTTTCAAGGCTTCCTGAAGCATACCTTGATACACCAAAGCAGATTGAAGCAAGTCACATAGTGAGATCTTATTCGGAGTAACAGGAAGTTGCTCGACAAGATTTTAATCCCCAGGTGCTTTAGTTTTAGGTTTAGGTGCTTGAGGAAGTCTTGGTTGTTTATTCATTCTATTCTCATAAGTATGGGTTACCGCTTTTTAAGAGGGAGCTTTACAAAGATTAGGAGAGTCATTATCAAATGGAACACCATTAATAGAACATATCCTTTTAGAAGGACTAGCTGGAGTCACATAAGTAACTGGTATCTTAGGCCTTTGAGGAAGAGCAGAGACATAGATTATATTTATAGAATCATCACAACTAGTAGAACAATTATTTGAAGATATATTCTCAACATCAATCCATACAAGATCAAATGTGGAATAACTATTTGAAGGAACATTCTCAACATCAATCCAGGGAGAAGTAGATGTGGAAGGAGGTTCATCATTTGCTAATGGATCATCTATAGAAGAGAGTGCATTAGAACAAAGATGAGTGTCATCATTCACTAATGCAATGTCTTTAGAAAAAGTACATTAGAATGAGGAAGGGAGTTTTCATTCACAAACATATCATCTTTGGAAGAGAGTTCCTTGGAATGAAGGGTAGATTCACCATTCATGAATGCATCATCTCTGGAAGAGAGTGCATTAGAATAAAGAGAAGGTAAAGCAATATTAAGAAAGGTGTCAATGATTTACTCTTCTTACCATGAAATATCCTCCAAAGCTAGAGGACTTTCATGAGAAGGATCAAAGATACCAAGTGACATGGGAAAAGCCAAGTCATTATCACATGCATGAAATGGAATATTATTAACATTTTGAACAAAATTAGATACTGAACTAATAAAAGAAGATATTAAATTCATTACGATTTTTTTTGGTATTTTCTATGTTCTAGAAATTCACATTTTTGGAAGTCTTCAAAGTGGAATTTGAGGTCAAAACTTGCATCAGTCCCTAAAATTTGATTGCCAAAGGCCCTAGTATTTTAGGGACTGAACTAGTTTTCTAGGAGACCTTTCCAATGATGCAAACGATTTTGAATTTCTAGCATTGAGTCAAAAGTTATGACCCCGCCAAGTAGGGGTAAATAAATTCCTAGTTTTTAAGAAGATTTCTCTTCATGTCGAGTTCACTAAAATGTAGAAGAGGGGGATTTGCTACTCATGAGTCCTCTTCATTCAAAGAGCCTCACAGGGTGAACTTCCCTAATCTACCTCAGGAATAGTGGCAAGAGTTACATAATCTGAAAGAGCAGGCCATAGAGATTTTTTGGACAAACTGACAAGCTCTCGACCAAAGGATGTCAACGTAGAATACGGTCGTACAGACCAAAAAGTGAGAATGTCACAGAAAAATGTAAATCACTAGTTCTACTCTAATTGCTAAAAACCTTAGAATGCAAGAAAGTAGCAGAATATAATAGAACTAAAATAGAGTGGAGAGGAAATAACAAAGATAAAGAGAAGAAAGGAAAGGAAATGCTTACAACCACGTGAGTGATGAAGCCTCCACCAAGTGAATGTCTTCAAGACTTGTTTTTGTAAGATTTGGAGAAAGTGTTGGGGATGTATATGGGATTTCCTTAGTCAAACCCCCATTTTGGTGTTCCCACCTCTACAAACAACCAAAAAGATAGAGAGAAAAAGAGAAATGAGCAAAGTGTGTGGTGAAAGAAAAACCCACTAAGGATTAGAACCCACACCACCAAGTGTGAGTGATAAAAGAAAACCTCGCTCAAGGAGGAGAACTTGTATCACAAAGTGAAAATGTAATAGAAAGGGATATGGAATCCCAGGAATGCTCACAAGAATGAGATAGGGAGATAGAGCTGCAAGAGTGAAAGGGGCTACAAGGAGTGTTGTGAGAATGTGAGAGCTTGAAAGTGTTGTTGTAGAAAGTTGTATGGAGCTATACAAGCAAAATGACAAGAAAAAAAGAGGAGGAAAAGGAAAAAACCAAAGCTAGGGAGAAGTCACAAGTAGAAGAGTTGCAAATGAAGTGAATAGACTACTTTTAAGGAGGGAAAAGAAGCTTCTCCAGCCATTACCAGCGATAAAACTCACTGACAAGTGGCAAACATGCATGGAAATATTCTTTTGAATTTTGAAACATCACATGATGCTAGCATGGCGCGCTGATGTCTGTGCGGTGCGCTAGTGTCTGGACACGTCAAGCTACAAAATGACATGAATAGGAAAAGTGAAAAGTCTAATGCAAAGGGACACACAAAGATAGCTACTAGAAAGGGGTGTTGGAGCATCCTGAGAAGGGAAAAAGGTTGATGCAAGGGCTAAAATGAGCCTACTCAAGATGCTAAGGGAGTGGAAACTAAAGCAGATGCAAGCATGTATGTAAAATTGCAAGGGGTGCAATTTTACTCCATTGCACATATTATTTTTCAATATTGTATAATATCCACCATCATCAATGACAATGGTAAGCCTTTCAAAAATAAATATGTGCAACAATCATGTGAATAATTACACATTCAATATCATTGGTCTATCCCATATTACCCACAAGGTAACATCCAATCTGAGGACCTTAATCAAAATCCTTAAGAAATTTTTCAATGATGTTGGTCATGATTGGCATCTCTATTTGAATCCCACCCTTTGGGCTTATCATACCAACATTTGTACACCTATTTGTATCACTGCATATTCACTTGTATATGGTGTTGAGGCTATCTTGTTGATCAAATTCAAACTCTCATCACTCCACATCTCACTAAAGAAACTTATCAATGATGAGGAGTATCAATATTAAACCTTAGACATATAATATCCTTACAAATTAATACGATCATTTGTTTTAGCCTGCTCTAGTCCCCTTTCAAAACATTCGTTATTGGGTTAGCCATATACTTTACATGTTTTTAGCAATTGACATGGCATCATCATAAAATGATAAAAATCTTTGATAAGAATATACAATGCACTAGAACACCCTTTTTTTACAATTTTTTACTGAGACAGCATCTAAGACTCCTCAAATTATGTGATATTTAACACCGGGCAAATCTTTAACTCTTCCACCTCTTACTAATACTACAGAATGTTCTTGTAAATTATGGTCAACTATAGCTTTTAGATGAGAAATAACTCGATGCCTATAACCATCTTCAAGTTTATCATAATAGGTTGAAGAGAAGTTAGAACAAGAAAATCTAACCTCACCAATTCCAACTTGGAAATCTTGTTCTTAAAAGAAAATCGATGCACCCAATAGGATCAATAAAAGAAAGGAAAGTTTGAGGCTAATTGGTTGCATCCTTATGCAATCATTGCAAAGTATGGTTCAGGAGCTTATCAGTTAGCTACTCCTGAAGGTACCTTATCAACATCATCCACCTCAAGTGGTTCTACTCTTGAATTAGCTGAGTCATCCCACCTTTCAAAAATGTTAAAAAATACAAAAAAATAAAGGTATAAAAAAAAAACAAAAAATTATAAATAGTAAAGAGAAATAAATCATCCTCTGCTGAAAACCATCCCTAGTATCACCTTGGACAAGTATGTTTGGTGAAATCTTGGCAACATACACCATTCATAAAGGGCTCAATCATCATCTACCTTGCATCCTTCTTTTTTATGTACTTTCACCTTATCCATCCTAATATCTTATCCATCCTATTTGTATTATTCCCCCTCATATCCATTATCCATCCCACCCATGCTATCTACCTCACGGCCTATCTTAGTTGAGCATTAGATAAATTGGATCTACTATCCCAATTCTTGAGCTTCATCCATTTATTTTGGAATTCATCCATAGGGTCCTAACATATTCCTAAGATTCACTATCCTTTTATTGGTTAGGCTTTTGTTGGTTGTCATTGCTTGTATATAGTGTACATATGGTCATTCTTGTGTCATCATCTAGGTCCCATACTTGTACATCTCGATCATTAGGTCCCAATTTAGTGTCTATGTGTCACTAAGATTCTCCTTCAAGCCAATTCTTATAACAAAATTCAATAGCCCTCTAAGGTTTTGAAATGTCTTGGTTATCCCTTATCATATCAATCCTAGAATCTACCCCACCCAACTTTGGTCTTTGCAAGATATATCGTTCCTCACATCAATCCACCTATCATCCTCATGGAAAAGGATATTTGAGATCTATTTTTATTTCTTGGTGCTTTTTTTATTTTTTTTATCTTCTAAGCTTCCTATTATACCTACTCAAGGTCACCATGATTCATCATATCATGGTGTGGTTTAATTGGTAGAAATAGGGGCATACCTTTGTTTTTCAAGATCATTTTTTTACTTGCCTCACATTGTACCCACAAAGATCTATTGTTATATTATTTTATGTTGGGAATCCTCATATGTTTGTGGTTTTCCAACATCAGACCCTCCAAATCCCTTCATGACTTTGTGTGATGTTGGACTAACATTTTTTTTTGTGTCAATCCTCTTCATTTGATACAAATTCACCTTGGTTCCTCATACCCTGGTGCATAGTATCAAGTGCTATATCAAATTAAGTGCTCACTACATGGAAGTGTAATATATAACATCAATTTTCTCAATATCCCATCCTACCAGCTATCATTCACATCCCCTTATCTTCCATTTCCATTCCTAGTACTCCTTCCCTAATTTTTGGGTTTTGAACATGCAAGTGTATCCCCCCTTCATTTTCCCCATCAAGTTGGTTCAATTTTTTTTGATACACTATGGTTACACCTATCATCCACCCATCTTTTCATCATTTCATTTGCATTAAGTTGTTTATAATTTCTTATTCTAAGCATTTTTTCATCATTTCATTTACATTAAGTTGTTGAGAATTTATTATTCTAAGAATCTTTAAATTGTCTCAATATCATTCCATTTGCATTAAGTTGTTTAAAATATATTATTCTAAGCATCTTTTCATCATTTCATTTTCATTAAGTTTTTTAGAATTTGTTATTCTAATAATATTTTCATCATTTCATTTGCATTAAGTTGTTTAGAATTTTTTATTCTAAGCATATATTTTAATTGTCCCATTATCATTCCATTTGTATTAAGTTGTTTAGAATTATTATTCTCAACATCTTTTTGTCATTTCATTTTCATGTTAAGTTGCATAAAGTTGTTTAAAATTTATTATTTTAAGCATCCTTTCATTGCTTCATTTCTATTTTAGATTTCATTAGTTATGTTAGTTGCATCCAAATTACATTGAATTACTCATTTCCATCCATTATGTAGTGTCATCATGTCATTAGGTTCATTTAGTATATTTCATTACATCATGTTCTAATCCATTTATACTACATTTTTTATTGCATCCATACATAACATTGCATACATTGATTTATATCATATGTCAACAATACATATCATATATCAATACATTAACATTAGAACTCATATACATATGCATGTGCATCCATCCTACATCAAACATATTATTTTCTATGCACATTGTTGCATCTTGCATCATAAACCATAATCTCATATCCCTCACATATACATAATCAACATCATACATCAAATCATTAATGTGGTATGTGGTGATTGATCATGCTATATTGTACACCTTGCATGTGGGTTGGGGGTAGCAGCCCCCGAAAAGCAGGGATTTGGGGGCAGTAGCCCCTGAGAAAAAAAAAATCCCTTTTTTTCATGTCGTCATTGAAAAAGGAAAAATCACTGAAAAATTAAAAAAAATGACTTTGTAAAACCCTAATTCTAGAAGCTTCTAAAAAGCTTGTTGGTCGATTCCACAAAAGGATATAAAAGTCATGGCAAATCCTAACCTAGGAATTGGACATTCCAGCAAGTGACAAACATCTTCTTATGGTCATTCATTTACATTGTCAAACCAAGGAATGTATACTTGAAATGGAGCGGCACTGTATGTGCACTAAGAACCAGTTTCAGTCACAATTTACTAGAAATAAATGCTTGGAAGGAATTCTAATTATGCTGGAGGAATGTAATGTAAAGTCTTCTTAACTTAAGCATAACTTAATCAAAGCAAAAATCATGACAACTATTACTAAGAAACAAACTATGAATTGGCCTTATGATGTAGGAACAAACACAGGGATGGATTCCCGATGTTGCAGGAACAATATAAGATTGAGTTTGCACTAAAACCTTCAAGAATGAAATCTAACTTATAATCAACAAGAGATAAATAACTAACTACAAATACTCACTAAGTGGGCCCCCTTAGCAAGCATCAACTAGTTTATGCAAGAATTAAACTCAAAACTTCAACTTTTATTCATAACTTGGAATCATATACATTGATTGTTTTGCTTGTAAGAAAACTAACACAAAACACTGTTTCTCATTATAATACTAGCTTTAACACACTATGTTGCTCACTCACGCAAGAGGAACACTTATTTATATTAGAAAAGCAACTAACTACCTAACTCTAACATAGAAAGACATGAACATAAATGCATCCTAAAACCAAGGAACAGACTTCTCATAAATGAAGGCATATATGTTCAACACGATTCAGAGAGAATTTAGTATTCCACTCTTCCTAGATTAATGATCATTTATATTTCCTCCCAACAACTCGGTCAGAGAGTCTTTTGCTAGAACAACTTCCTCGATGCCGTGCTAGAAATGGATTTTATTGCAGGGCTAAGATCTGTTGTGCTTTGACTCGTTCGTGCTTCCTTCAACAACCTACGATGCACATGGCGACAGAAGCGAAAGAAATCACGCATGGAAAATAACATGATACACATTCATTAATCACATATTAAATCCATTTCATTATCCAAAAACCACATGCATTATATCAATCATTTGGGAGGTCAAACAGGGCAATTAATACAGACACATAAAGATGTTAAACTGCGGGAATATAGGAATGTGTTGCTACAGGATACTACCTAATTTTAGATAAAAAAACTTTAATCAAAGAGTTAAAACAACCATCAGCAATAAGAGTAAGGGTATTAAAAATACATCATAATATTCAAATTATGAGCATATTTTGAGCTCATCATTTTCCCCCTACTTATCCTAATGATGGTCCTCCAGCATTAAGCTTTCTAGTTGTTTCTCTGAAATCAATAGGAGTAGTATGGACCTGTAATGAAGTTATGAATTTGTAGTAGAAACCTCTGAAACTTTTTCATCTCTCATACCTGCAGGTTTCTACATCCTCATTAACATATGTAGCCCAACAAGGGTAAAGTGGCCACATCAAAACTGGTGGTCGAAATGTTAATGGTAACCATAACTCAAACCTTCTCTGGAGACCAAGCTGCATATACTTCTCTGTCCTTCTGATGGTTGCCTTAAAGTTTAGAGGGCTATGAGGCTTAGATTTCCTTAGACCAACAGTCAGTTTTTCCCATATTGTTTCAATTATGGAAGATGAAAGCTTCCAAAATAGTTATGTTTGGTCTTTGAACTCATCATACACCTGCTTCCCGATATCAAATATTTTCATTCTTTTTATCTGATCATTGAATCCATACACAACAGTAAGCCAAGTTCTCAGAATTGTGTGGGGAGCTGAGCTTTCAGGTCATAGTGGAATAGGTTCATTCCTTTCATCCTCTTCATAAGCCTCTAATTGTCTTCCATAGTTAGTTTCATTGGCCGCCCAAGACATGAGTGACCTCAGATGAATGTCACCAATGTAGAGAAGCGGATTCTACTTTGTTTCAAAGGGAATTAGCAAACCATGCAAATAAAACTCACATAAATAATTTTTCATCCAACTGGGTGCTACTTGATATGCATCATAAAATTCCTTAGTTGTGTGAATGACAGGGTCTAAATTTCTTGAAATTCTCATCAATTGGAACCAAAGAAATTGCTCTTTAAGGTACATAGCATATACCCTAGGTGGTGGTCTACATTCCATAATTTTACCAGTTATCTTTACCATTTCATCCATTTTCTCTTTCATTTCTTGAATTTCCTGTTTTTGTCTTTTAATTTCCCTTTTCAATTTCTTCTTTTCTTCTTCCCAAAGACTTTGTTGAATTTCAATTCTAGCTAAATGGAGGAAACTCAAAGTTTGAAATGTAACAGGCCTCCATGTAGTCCTAAGATATTCCAAATATTCAATCAACAATATCCTTTTATAAACAACCAATGCTCGACAAGTTTCAGGGGGTAATGGGGTTTCATTGGACACTTTAGATTGTTCAAGTTGTTCTTCCTCTTGCTATACGATGGACTCATGTTGTTGCTCAGGAGGAGATTGTGTTTATTTTGAAACTTGCCTAACTGCTTCAGCCAAGTCATCAAGACTTGGCATCCCCCTTTCATTACCACTACCATGTTGTGCTTCCTCAACTTCCATTGTCTTAGTTTGCACTTCCCCAGGAATAATAGATGGACTTTGTGGAACATTCTTAGATACATTCTGGGAAAAATCATGACTGAATTCTTTAGATTCCTCAGGAATTATTATAATTTTAGGTTGAACGAAGGTTGAGGTAACTTTACGTTGTTTCCTTGATGAAACTCTATTTGGAAATGTGTCTAAAGTAACAGCTGCAGGAGACACTTTCATGGCTTTACTCTTTCTAACCTACCTAGAGGATTCATACTCGGTAGGAGAAGATGATAGTGAAACTATAGTGGCAATAGGCGTTGCTACAGGAGAAACTACTACAGGGGAAGATGTTGCAAGAGAGAGTGGAGTAGAACATTTTCACTTTTGAACATGAGGGTCAGATTCTGGGGTTTGTTCTTCCCTAGATGACTCTCCTACCTTCGTTTTCCCTTTTTCTTTTCTACCAGCAGACCTGGTTTGTACTTGGGTAGAGGGCTCTTGTGTGGAGGCTACAGGACTAAGTGCTACAGGAGTAGATGATTCATGCTCTGCTTCCCTACTTGTAGATTCTACTCTCTTTTTCTTTTTCTTGTGGTGTGCAGGGAGTGCTCTAGGAGGCTCTGAAGGTTGTAGACCCTTCTGGACAACAAATTCTTGCCAAGAAAGGGGTGATACATCCCTTAGGGAATGCTTGATCAAGAATTTAATGAGGGCATGATGGGCAATAGAGTTGTCCCTACCCCTCTGGGTTTCATGGGCACAATGTTTCAAAAGGTTTAACAAAAAAATTGGAACATTGACAGCTAAACCGTGCCTCATATGACTCAATAGTTTAAAATGATAGGAATGCAAATAGGAAAAATGTCCTTCACAAGTCAAGTACCTGATTATGAAGGTGGTATATTCTGAGTATGGAGGAGGCAATGACACCCATTTGCATCCTTGTTTGGAAACCTCCAAGGGTCCATCTGTTGGTATTGTGAATTCTTCCCTAGCAGAGATAGCATCTCTCCCTGAAGAAAAATTTTCTCCTACCACTGGAAGCCTAGTTACTTTTGTAATTCGCTCATCTGTAATGGCTACTATCAAACCCCACACTGTAGCTTCTCCCTCTGAAAGAGTTCTCAAAAACTCACCTGCAACTTCCTCATTATAGGAATCTATCCTTAGAAAATAATTCAGCCAACCGCAATTGTTGAATGCCTGAACCGCTTGAGGATTTTGCATCAAGGGTTTATGAGCTATAGGCTCATGTCTTACTAACTGGCCACCCATATTCACAAATTATCCCTGCTGAGATTCCTGAAACTCAAACTTCTTCTGAAATTTTGAAAAACTTCTTTTGCCCTACTTCTTCCTACCCTACTATCACTTTTGTTTACTTTTCCAAGAATGGCACAAAGGATAATTTCATGAAATGATTGTTAAAAACTACTCAAATCAAGCAGTTAATTGTTGTTTAGGATGGAAGCACGCAGTTGTACTTGGTAAGTACAAGAAAATAAAAATGTCTTAACAGTTGTGGTAGTGGCATAAGAAAAAGTTGAAATGGATTATCCCCGCTCCCTACTAAAAATTTGGCATGTATCCACACATGTGCAAAAGGACATGCGAAGAACAAGCAATTAATGACTAATATGTACATAGCAATTAATGATTAAATGAAATAAATAAACGATGTGACAATAAAAAATATCACGTACGTTGTAATAAGTGCTCGTGCATGCTGGGAAAGATCACAACTTAGCATGAAATGACGGCTGGAATTGAAACAATAAATGAGGGCAGTACAGTAGGATGGATGACATGGATGGGTGACGTGGAAGAAGAGGAAATGAATGGTGGTGATGGATGAAAAATAGAGAAAGTGGCTTCCTTAAAAAGGAAATCTTATTATGGGCATGCAACATAGAATTTTAAAGAGATGCTGCAGGAGAAAGGTTGAAGCCTTTTGCTGTAGGAAGATCAGTGGCCACATCTGAAACAAACTACTTCATAAATTCTTCTTTGGACATTGGATTATGATACAACCTAAGACAGTGTCCATTAACCAATAGCTTGAATCGGACAGGATCTATTGTAGCTAATTGAACTGAACCATTATCAAACACATTTTCTATTTCATAAGGACCAAGCCATCTTGTGGTGAGTTTACCTTGATTTTCCCTGTACCTAGAGTCATAGAGCAGTGCCCAATCACTGGCAGAGAATTGCTTAGTTCTGATATGGTGGTCATGCCATTTTTTTCTTTGTTGTTGCATAGCTTAAGTATGTTGCAGGGCAACTTTCCTTATCTCATCCAATGCATTCAACTATAGGAGGCATTCCTTTTGGGCTTCTGAAATATCAATGTTAAGCTGGAGAGCAGTCTTTAAGGTCTTATGCTCAAACTCTATTGGCAACATGGTAGTTTTTCTATAGAGTAACTCAAAAGGAGTGAACCCTGTAGTTGTTTTCCATGTTGTCTTATAGGACCAGACTACTTCAAGAAGGTTACTCCAATCCTTCTTGTGTAATTGTACTGTCTTAGTAAGGATTGCCTCAATTTCTCTATTGGTAACCTCTGCCTGACCATTGGCTTGAAGGTGATAGGGGCTAGACTTTTTGTGCCTAATCTTGTAATCATTCATCAATGTAGTGATTAAGTTTTATGTAAACTGAGTTCCTTGATCAGTAACAAGTTCCCTTGGGATTCCAAACCGAGTAAAAATCTGCTCATACAGGAACTCAACAACTTTATTGTCACGGGCATGTGTCATTGCTTTCACTTCCACCCACTTGGTTACATAATCAATGCAAACAAAAATGTATGATTTCCCATTGGATGGAGGATCAATAGGCCCAACAAAATCCATGCTCCATTTTTCAAAGGGACTGACTACCACTTGAGGATACAAGGGCATTTCATTAGACCTTGTTGGTCTCCCCATGCGTTAACATCTATCACATTTTCTGGTGTAGGTTGCAACATCTTTGTGTAGTGTGGGCCAATAGTATCCTATAGCAAGCACTTTCATAGATGTCCTCTTAGCTGCAAAGTGCCCACCACATAGCTCATCATGACAGGCATGCAAAATGTCATAGGTCTCATCTTCCCTAACACACCATCTCATGACTTGGTCAGGTCCTGTGTAAAATAAATAGTCTGCAATCCATGAAAAGTTAAAACTTTTCTCTACCAACAATTGTCTTTCCTTTGGTGAGAAGTGGGTTGGGATCTTGTTAGCTGCTAAATAATTTTCAATATCTACATACCATGGAGTTTGAGCAACAATAGAAAATAAATTTTCATCGGGAAAGCTATCATAAATTACCTCTGGGGTGGCAAGTGTAGTTGTTTGAAGTCTTGACAAGAAATCAGCCACCACATTAGCCTGACCTGGCTTATCAATAACTGTGATATCAAATTCCTACAACAATAGGAGCCATCTTGCTAATCTGCCAAATATGGCAAGTTTATTCATGAGGTACCTTATTGCTGCATGATCTGTATGGAAAAATATTTGCTAACCAGTGACATAATGTCAAAACTTGTTCAGGGCATACACAACTACTAGCAATTCTTTCTCTGTGATAGTATAGTTTAATTCAGGGCCTTGAAGGTTTTTGCTAATGAAATATATGGCATGCTCTATGGAATTCTCTTTCTGTCCTAAAACTACCCCTATGGCATAATCAGAAGCATTTGTGTGTATATGAAAGGGAAGACTCCACTTTGGTCCTTGAAGAATAGGTTCCTAAGTAAGTAAGTTCTTAAGCTGAAGGAATGGTTTGTCACAGGCCTCAGTCCAGTTAAATTCAAAATCCTTAGTCAATAAGGCATATAATGGACTGACTATTTTGCTGAAATCTTTGATAAATCGTCTATAATATCCAACATGTCCTAGGAAGCTTCTAACATCCTTTTGTTTCATTGGTGTTTGCAAAGTTAGAATGGCTTCTATTTTTGCAAGATCAACTTGAATTCCTACTTGAGAGATATGATGGCCTAAAACAATTCCCTCTTGCATCATCATAAAACACTTCTCACTATTCAAAGACAAATTTTTCTCCTTACATCTTTTCAACACTTTCTCCAAATTTGCTAATGCTTCTTCATAAGTAACTCCATAAGTGGTGAAGTCATCCATGTAGATCTCCACAGAATCATGAGAAATGTCACCAAAAATACTGATCACTTCCCTTTGAAATGTTGCAGGTGTATTACACAGGCCAAAAGGTAAGATAGAGTAGGAAAAAGTGCCCCATGGACAGGTAAAAGTTGTTTTGTCTTGATCCTCAAGGGAAATTCTAATTTGATTATACCCACTATATCCATCCAAAAAGGAGAAATACTTTTTACCAGACAATGAGTCTAGCACTTGGTCAACAAATGGCAGTAGAAAGTGATCATTTTTAGTTGTTGTGTTCAGCTCCCTATAGTCTACAAAAACTCTTCATTTTCCACCTTTTTTAGGAACAATCACCAATGGAGATACCCATTGACTATCTGAAATGGGGTAGATAAAACTAGCATCAAGCAATTTTTGGAGTTTTTTTAAACTATTTCCCTGAGTGTTGGGTTTATCCTTCTTTGAGGCTGCCTGACAGGTGAACAGTCTTCCTTAATGTAGATCCTATGAGTACAGAGTTGAGGATCTATTCCCTTCATATCCCCATAGTCTCATGCAAAATCTCTGTGTTGATCTTGTAGCATTGTGACTAGGATAGTTTGTTGAGATTGAGGCAGCTTATTATTGATGTTCAGACAACAACCTGGAGACACTTCTACTTGCTTGGTAAAATCATTCATGGAGGCTACTAATAAAGGTGGTGTCTGTATTTCATGTGGAAGCAAATTGTGATAAACTGCAGGAAATTTAGGTGGCAGGCTCTTAGGATTCAGTTGTTGCAGGAAACACTGTTGAAGACAGCTATCTAGAACAGATGAGCTACTCAGATTAGAGTTGGACTGCAAAATGTGTAAAAGTAGGCCATCCTCACTCTAAAGTCAGGAAAATAGATTAGTTTGCAACATCATTAGCTGAGCCAATAAATTGACTTCTTTAGTTTCCTCTCCTAAATCTGACCAAATTGGTTGAGACAAGTCTAGCTGAGGCTGGGCAGGTGGGTATAAAGCCAATTTCTTTCTTGAGTATTCTCACCTATCACACGGGTGACCCAGGTTCATTCCCCAGCAACGATGCCAAAAAATGGTTGATTCCACAAAAGGATATAAAAGTCATGGAAAATCCTAACCTGGGAATTGGAAATTCCAGCAGGTGACTAACATCTTCTTAAGGTAATTCATTTACATTGTCAAACTAGGGAATGTATACTTGAAATGAAGCGGCACTGTATGTGCACTAAGAACCAGTTTCAATCACAATTTACTAGAAATAAATGCTTGGAAGGAATTCTACTTATGCTACAGGAATGTAATGTAAAGTTTTCTTAACTTAAGTGTAACTTAATCAAAGCAGAAATCATGACAACTATTACTAAGAAACAAACTATGAATTGTCCTTCTGTTGCAGGAACAAACACAGGGATGGATTCCCGATGCTACAAGAACAATATAAGAATGAGTTTGCGTTGAAACCTTCAAGAATGAAATATAACTTATAATCAACAGGAGATAAATAACTAACTACAGATACTCACTAAGTGGGCCCCCTTAGCAAGCATCAGCCAGTTTATGCAAGAATTAAACTCAAAACTTTATCAACTTTTATTCATAACTTAGAATCATATACATTGATTGTTCTGCTTGTAAGAAAACTAACACAAAACACTGTTTCTCATTATAATACTAACTTTAACACACTTTGTTGCTCACTCGCATAGGAGGAACACTTATTTATATTAGAAAAGAAAATAACTACCTAGCTCTAATAGAGAAAGACGTGGACATAAATGCATCCTGAAACTGTGGAACAGACTTCTCATAAATGAAGGCATATATGTTCAACACGATTCAGAGAGAATTTAGTATTCCACTCTTCCTAGATTAATGATCATTTAGATTTCCTCCCAATGACCCGATCAGAGAGTCTTTTGTTGGAACAACTTTCTTGATGTTGTGCTGGAAATGGATTTTATTGCAGGGCCAAGATCTATTGCGCTTTGACTCGTTCATGCTTCCTTCAACAACCTACGATGCACATGGTGACAAAAGTGAAAGAAAGCACACGTGGAAAATAACACGATACACATTCATTAATCACATATTAAATCCATTTCATTATCCAAAAACCACATGCATTATATCAGTCATTCAGGAGGTCAAACAAGGCAATTAATACAAATGCATAGATGTTAAGCTGTAGGAATATAGGAATGTGTTGCTACAGGATACTACCCGATTTTAGATTAAAAAATTTTAATCAAAGAGTTAAAACAACCACCAACAATAAGAGTAAGGGTATCAAAAATACATCATAATATTCAAATTATGAGCATATTTCAAGCTCATCACTTGTTATAAGGGGTTGGGATGGGAGTTATAGTATGTAGAAAAAGGTGATTATTCGTGAGATTGTAATAATTTTTGCACTAGATAATAAAATCATTGGATGGCTACAGTTTTGTGGATGTAGCCTGAATTGGGTAAACCACGTTAAATTCTTTGTGTTGTCTTGTTTCTGCTATAATTTTTTGTGTTTTATTTCTCTATTTTATTGATCAAATCTGCATTTAACTATTAGATATTTACTTTCTAAACCTAACAAATGGTATCAAAGCAGGTTGTGTTTGATTATCATCTACAGGAAAGTCTCATGGTTGAGTGAGAGTCTCACGGTTAAGTGGGAGTGATAGAAAACAAGGGTAAATTGAAGGTAGATAAATTCAATGGGTAGAACTATCAGTTATGGAAGATGTAGATGGAGGATTATCTCTATTAGAAGGATTTATGGAGGTCGTTGGAAAGAATGGCCAAGAAACTAGCAACAATGAGTGATGAGGAATGGAATCTTCTGGACAGAAAGGCATTGGGAGCCATTTGTTTATGTCTAGCACAATCGGTGGCATTCAATATTATAACAACAAAGACAACTCGAGATTTGATGGAAACCCTAGCAAAGTTATATGAAAAGCCTTCTGCTTTGAATAAGGTATTTCTTATGAAGTGTTTATTTAATATGAAAATGGTAGAAGGTGGGTCAATTGTTGATCATTTAAATGAGTTTAATATGGTTATTGGTCAATTAACTTCTATAAATGTAAACTTTGATGAAGAAGTTAGGGCTCTTTTGATTTTTTGTTCTTTGCCAGAAAGCTGGAATAACTTGGTAATGGTTGTTAGCAATTTTGTTTATGGTTCAAATACATTGAAATTTGATGATGTTGTTGGTGTTATTTTGAGTGAGAAAATTTGTAGGAAAAGCTTAGGTGGAACATCCACATCAGGCAGTATTTTGAATGTAAAAAGAAGGGGTAGAACAAAGGAGAGAGGAAACAATTCTGGAAGTTGTGGGAAGTCACAAGGAAAATCAAAGGACAAAAGGTCCCAATCTAGAGACAAGAGGGATTGTTGGTATTGTGGTAAGGTGGATCACTTAAAGAAATATTTTTGGTCTCGAAAAAATAAAGAAGACAAAAAGGAAGGCAATAAAGAGGAAAATGTGGTAAGTAATAAATCTAATGAGGATGCTTTGATTCTTTCCCTTGATAATACTGATGATTCTTGGGTGTTAGATTTAGGGGCTTCATTTCATGCTACACCCCATAGAAGTTATTTTCTTGATTATGTCCAAGGGGATTTTGGGTTGGTGTATTTGGGAGATAACAAACCCTGTCAAATTTTTGGAAAGGGAAGAATCAAGATTAAGTTGCAGAATGGGAATCATTGGCTACTACATGAGGTAAGACACGTTCCACAGTTGAAAAAAAAATTAATTTCAGCAGGGCAACTAGATGATGAGGGTTGTGTTGTTACATTTAGTGATAAAAATTGGAAGGTTACAAAAGGTGTCTTAGTGGTAGCCAAAGGTGTGAAAGTAGGAACCTTATATCTTTGTATAGGTCATATTGTTCCTTCTACTTTAGCTATTGCAAATAAAAATCAATGTTCAGGAACAGTTGTTGCGGTTCAACAAGCAGAAAATCAGATAGTTGTTGTGGATTCTGAATCAACACTATGGCATAATAGACTTGGGCATATGAGTGCAAAAGGTATGAAATTACTTCATTCAAAGAATATTTTACTAGGTCTGAAATGTGTTAATATGGATTTTTGTGAAAGTTGTGTGTATGGAAAACAAAAGAGAGTTAGTTTTCTCAAGGATGGGAAGCAAAAGAAAGATGAAAAATTGGAGCTTGTGCATATGGATGTATGGGGACCAACTCAAGTAGCTTCTCTTGGTGGCTCTCAGTATTATGTCATTTTTATTGATAATGCAATAAGGAAGGTACGGATTTATTTTCTTAGGCAGAAATTTGATGTATTTGAAACTTTTAAGAAATGGAGAAGCTTGGTTGAGAATGAGACAGGTAAAAAGTTAAAATGTCTCAAATTTGATAATGGTGGTGAGTATTGCAGCAAAGAGTTTGAATACTATTGTTCCTCTAATGGTATTCATAGGTAGAAAATAGTTCCAAGGACTCCATAGGAAAATTGAGTGACTAAGCGCATGAACAGAACAATAATGGAGTGTGCATGGACTATGAGATTGCATGTTGGGCTGCCTTTAAACATGTTTGCAGAGGCTGTAAACACTGTTGTTTATTTAATCAATAGAGGTCCCTCTAATCCTTTGGGTTGTGGTATTCTAGAGGAAGCATGGACAGGTAAGAAGGTGAGTTATTATTTTCACAAGACCTTCGGTTATGAAGCATTTGCACATGTAGATTCTAAAAATAGAACCAAGTTTGATGCAAAATCAAAGAAATGTATATTTGTTGGATATGGCATTGATGAATTTGGTTATAGGCTTTGGGATTTTGAAAATCAAAAAATTGTGAGAAGCAGGGATGTCATATTCAATGAGAAAGTGTTGTACAAAGATCAATTGCAGTAGCATGAGAAGAAAGAAAATGATTATGTAGTGCTAGGTGATACACCAAATAGCAATGTTCCAGTGGTTCTTCATGCTCCGCAACAACAACATCAATAAAAACCACAAACTCCAGTGAATGTTAGACAATCTTCAAGGATAAGTAGACCTCCAAAAATATTTTCTCCCTCTTTGTATTCTATTTTATTAACTAGTGTTGGTGAACCAGAATGTTATGATGAAGCTATGTAGGTGGATACCAAGATTCAGAGGGAGCATGGAATGGAAAAAGAAATGGACTCCTTGCTGAAAAATCAGATTTGGGAATTATGCAAGTTGCCTACAGGTAAAAAGGATTTATCAAACAAATGGGTTTATAAGTTGAAAGAGGAGGATGGAAGTAAGAAAATATTTAAAGCCAAATTAGTTGTAAAAGGATTTGCACATAAAAAGGGTATATTTTCTCCAATTATTAAAATGACTTCTATTTATACGATTTTAGGCTACTAAAGATTTGCATTTAGAAGAAATTGATGTTAAAACAACCTTTCTCCATAGTGATTTGAAAGAGGAAATATATATGGAACAACCACAAGGATTTGAGGTCAAAGGTAAGGAGAAACTTGTGTATAGATTGAAGAAAAGTTTATATGGCTTGAAGCAAGCACCTCGACAATGGTATATTAAATTTAATAGCTTTATGGCTGAGCATGGCTATAGTTGATGTAATTCAGACTATTGTGTTTATTCTAAGAGGTTGAATGATGATAGCTACAGTATTTTATGTTTATATGTTGATGATATGCTTGATGGATCACATAAAGGAGTTAAAACAGTAGTTAGAAAAATCATTTTCTATGAAGGATTTGGGGGCAACAAAGCAAATACTTGGTATGAAGATTACAAGAGATAAGAAAAACATAAAACTATTTTTATCTCACACCGATTATGTTGAAAAGGAATTTACAAATATTTCATATGGAGAATGCAAAAGTTGTCAACACACCTTTGCCTAGTCATGTTAAATTGACTAAGGATACATGTGTCCAAAGACACAAGAGGAGGAAAAAAAAATGTCCAAGGTACCATATGCTTCAAGCTGTAGGCAGTTTAATGTACACCATGGTATGCACGAGACTAATATTGCACATGTTGTAGGAGTTGTTAGTGGGTATATGAGTCATCTTGGAGTTGAGCATTGGAATGCGGTAAAATGGATTATCAGGCATTTGAGAGGTGCATCAATAAATGTTTATGTTTTGGAGATTCTAATACTAATTTAAAAGGCTATGTTGACTTAGATTTAGCAAGGATATTCATACTAGGTGGAGTACCACATGTTATGTGTTTATAGTTAGTGGGACAATAGTGAGTTGGATTTCTCGTACTGCAAAAGGTGGTTGTGTTATCCACCATGGATGTAGAATATGTTGCTACAACAGAGGAGGAAAAGGAGATGACATGGCTGCAAATTTTTGTGGAAGAGTTGGGAAAGCAATAGACTGAAAATTATTTGTTTATAGATAGCCATAGTGTTATACATCTTGCAAAGAATTTTTCCTTACACTCTAAAACCAAACACATTCAGTTGAGATATCATTTCATTCGGCTAGTATTGGAGGATGGATAGGTCAAGCTAGACAAGATACATACAGATGCCAATCTAGTGGATATGTTTACGAAGGTGGTGACAAGGAAGATGTTGAGCTCCTCTTCAACTTTGGTTGGCCTTCATGGTTGAATTCAAGTATAACAAAGCAACAGGGTCTAAGGTGATTATTTCCTGTGGGAGCTATAAGTGCAGCAGTGTCATCAAGGATTAGTCTCAAAGTGGGAGATTGTTTGGTGTGGAGCTTGATCAGTCTCCAAGTGGGAGATTGATGTGGTATGTGGCAACTGATCATGCTATACTATACACCTGGCATGTGGGTTCGGGGGTGACAACCCCTGAGAAAAAAAATATTTCTCATTTTTTTAGCATCATCATCAAAAAAGGAAAAATCACTGAAAAAGAAAAAAAAATAGTTTGTAAAACCCTAATTCTGGAAGCTTCTAAAAATCTTGTTATAAGGGGTTGGGATGGGAGTTACAATATGTAGAAAAAGGTGATTATTCATGATATTGTAATAAGTTTTGCACTAGATAATAAAATCATTGGATGGCTACGGTTTTGTGGATGTAGCCCGGATTGGGTGAACCGTGTTAAATTCTCTATATTGTCTTGTTTCTGCTATAATTTTTTGAGTGTTTTATTGATCAAATTTGCATTTAATTGTTAGATATCTTCTTTCTAAACCTAACAATCATAATCATACATATACATCATAAATCCATAAAAGTCAATAGCATCGTCCACATAATCAATCATCTATATAAAACACATAATCATCTATAATCTGTAAAACCATAATCATTTATATCATATATCAAAATCAAAATCAAAATGTCCATCATAACCATCCATATGTGTCATCAAAATAATAAAATGTCCTTGTATAGGTCCATTCATCCATCAAATGTCCATAACAATAAAAGCATATATACATGTCCATCCAATAAATGAATGAATATGATACAAATAAATGTCATGAAATAATTATATAATACATCATCTTATATTGTACATTAAAGATCTATATCTTGATAAAATAATTAAAAAAAGAGAGCCACTTATACATGATGAATCATCTCTCATCCAAAAACCTTGTGTACTCTATCAAAATTGTCACTTGAATCACCCTCATGTCTACCCATTATTGTTGATATCTCAATGTGTCAAGGATGGTAGCACTCCCCCTAATCCAATCGATCCTCCTCCTCCTCCCTACAAAGGCCCCATAAATCCACTTTTCACAGATATCGATCATAGTGATTGAGATCTACTCCTCCTTGAGCTCACTGCCTCTCAAAATGTAGGCCTCCTCTTGGCCCCTAGGACCGCAACATAATATTAGTCTTTATAGTACTGCATCTCTCGATCGACCTACATGAGCTACTATGAAATCTCTACTATTGTTGCTCCCCCCTTGTGCCCTAGAAGCATCTCCCTCTTACCTATATCCATCCCTATCACCCTATAGGAGATCCTGCTTGATTCCCCATGCATCCCTGGCTAGTCAAAGGCTATCTCACTCAACTATTATGGTGTAAATGTCATCTTACAGTTGTTCTACCTCTACCTACAAATTGTCGTGCTCATCTATCTTGGTCACTAGGTCATCCAACGCCTACTATAAAAGTCCCTTCAGCTAGGTGACCTTGCTCTCCACTATCGCTAACCTCTCTGCCATATCTCCATCTCCCTCTGCCCTCTCCCATTGTCAAGGTGGTGTAACATCCTCTATCTTAGGCATCCCGAGACCTCCTCTACTCCTCCCCATCAACCTCCATCTGTTGTGTATCCTCCACTTCCACTCCCTCTCCCCTCTCTCCCTCTCCATCACTCGCCTCCACCTCCTCGACAATATCATCTCCTATTTATTGCTTCTCTCAATGTAGGACTCTCCTTTGTCTCACCCTCCATGCCTCCCCTACAGCTATGCCCATCCACTCTACTACAAGTGCCCTCTGGTTGGCATCACTGGCTCTAGCTTGTGGCCTCTCCACCACTCTACATGTCTTGAAGTGACCCCTAGGCCATCTACTCCTCCATGTCTATCCCAAATAACCTTCACCATATCCCTCCATGCCACTGTTGCTCTCCTCTGGGCTATTTGTGGCCCCATAGGCCTGTGTCCCTCAACACCATGGTGAATCTCTCTGTAGCCTCTAGAATATCCTACATCAAATCAAACTAACATGTCACCCTATCGAGCTTGTACCCCTCATTAAAAATGGATGTCTATCAATCAAGTAGCATCGAGTGAGCATGTATTGATAAAACTTGTCATCATCCTCCCAATCCTCCATGTCTTAATATGACCTCCATATGATATCCCCAACATTGAGCTCATCCATCAATTGTCAACATGGAATCATGCTCCTCACATCTCTATACCTCAACCCTAGTCACCAATAAATACCATGGGCTTGTCAATCGCTCTAGTTGTCCTCTCTCCAATTGATCAGGCAACACTGATGTGTTTCTACACCTACACCTATAGCAAGGTGATATATGTTAGACTCACTCCTTGCTTGTAGTAAACGAGATGCATTTCCTTGTATAGCTGAGCTAGTAGACATAACCCCCATGTATATTGTCTCACCCTCTTCATGATCCCCACCATGACATTCCCCAATGTCAAGCTCAAGAAACACCCACTCCTATCTGGTAGGAGATCTCTATTGATTAGTCAATACAAATAAAGTTCCAATCCTGATGTACCAACTCTATGCATCTATGAACATCCAATGCTTGTCCTTGTCTTGGCAGGTCGGTCTTCTCAAACATCATGTGCAACAACTTTGGTACTGTATGTGCACTCAATGCCAGTACCCAAGGCCCTCTGATTGAAATTTGTAATATCCTCCATGCATCCTTTAGTGTCACAATAATCTCCCTATTGGGAGGTGTAATGTGCTATCTCCAAGCTTCATCTCTCAATAGAGTGTCCAACAAGGGCATGTGTTCCCTAATCATCGTATCCCAGCAACGTATGCTAGGAACATGTTTCTAGTAGTGCCTAGTGCGCATTAAAAATTGTGTGGCACCTATAACACAATGAACCTCTCTCATTTCCATAGACTCATTGTATTTTGCATTCATCTAGTCCACATGTCAAGTCTTTTGTTTTTTCTTATTCTATCTTTTTCTCTTTTCCAATAGATACACCCTTGGATGCATCCACTTGTCCCCAAAGCAGATCTTCCCCTTGGGTGCATTCGTGTATCTCCCATTAGATCTGCCCCTGCTAGTGTGCATCCACTTGTTCTTTAGTGGATCTACCCCTTGGGAAAATCCACCTATCCACCTGTGGATATGCCTTTTGGCATATCTTCCCTTCCTATGGAAGATCTACCTTTGTATGACACATTCACCTCTTCTATAGTGGATCCATCCAAATGGTGAATCCACCTTTCCTCCATATCTACCCTTCTATTGATGAATTTGCCTCTTGGTAGATTTTCATATTCTCTAGCAGATTTGCCTATGCTAGGCACATTCACCCATCCTTTGTGGATCCACCCTTTCTTTGGTGGATCTTCCCATCTAGTCTCACAACCACCTTTTGGTGTGTTTTCCTAAGTGTGGGTGGATCCACCCTTCCTCCTACTTGGGAAAATTTGCCCTATCATTATGGGAAAATCCACCCAACTATTGACTTTGACCTATCATAAATGCACTCAAATGAAAAGTACAAGGTAAATTCAAAAGGTGAACCTAACTGCCTCACTCTCCTCTTCATGCCCATGTCCTCACAATGCCAACTTAGTGTGGAATCACTCTCTCGTGCACCAATATTCTCTCTCTTCTCTCTATGCTCTCTCAAATGCTTGGGGTTCAAATGAATAGTGATTAACCCCTAATTACTATTTATAGAAAACCCTAATTCCCCATTTTCACTCTCATTTCATCCCCATTGCTCCATTTTCCTCTATTCCTTCACCTTTCTTCCTCATTTTCTATCACAGATTTGTTGTTGTCCTTCTTTTCCATCTTTCAAGAGGCCACTCGGGTCCCTTTTTTCCCATCAACCCTCTCAAGGGGGCATCACTCCCTTCATATCATTTTTTCATCTATGCCATATTTTCCATCCATGCTAGGGAACTCTTCCACCCACTTCCTCTATTGAGTCAGCTATATTTTAATCTTCTTTGAAACATCGTTATTTTGTTATTTTGAAGAGGGACAAAATGTAGACACCTAAAATTGACCACTTGCATTTGGTCAATTTTACCCTATCATTTTACCTAAATCCCTTCCTATTCACATTAATTAAATAATATGAAATTTATTTATTTAACATCATCAGTTTTCCTAAAGTCTTCTAAAGTATTAAGGTAATTAATTAATTAATTACATTACATTACATTATGTTTTCTCCCCTTCCTCTTTATATTAAACAAATACTCTTATTTAAACAATTTAATCATATTATCCCCACAAGAATTAAATAAATCATTTAATTCTTCAATTTCCTCCCTCCTTGTCACATCTCATGATATCTCCCATTAACCCCTAATCCTAATCCTAATCCCTCCATTAAAGATGTGCACACACTTAATTCCTGATTAAGAGGTGTCACATCCTTCAACTTTTCCCACTTGCCTCATAATAATTTCTCCATTAGCCTAATCCCCCTCTACTCATCCCCTTAATCACTTGCACATTTATAATCCCTTGATTAGGAAAGGGATAATCTTTTTTTCATTTATTGCTCCTTGCCTTGTCTAATCCATCTTACAGGTTTTCCCTTTTTGGATAAATAACCCCACATGGATCACCTCTACAAAGTACACTTAAGGAATTTCAAATTCCTTTTATTCGTCTTCATCCAATTATTTTGGAAAATTCGATAAGAAATGCCTTTATGAGGGAGATATTTTCCATCTCCATACTTGCAAAGTATCCATCTCCCTCTCAAGCCTCTACATGGTGACACTTGTCACTATCCTAAGATTTGAGAGACCAACTCTCCTTCCCTTCCTCCCATGATGCCACTACACATCACCACATGTGTTGATATATCTCAACTCATCTCACCCATTAACCTTCAACTCTCAATCTCAACCCTTGATCCAATTTATCCCTTCATCAAAAACTTAAAAACATAATGATTTTCATAATCCATAACTTTTGAGCAATTTGATACCATTATGGTACCAAAATTTTGTTGAGCACACACCAAATCTAATCACACTAGGGCAATCAAAACATCTAGCTCATCGTCATACTTGGATTTCGTTGATTTTCAAGTAGGTATGAGTTCTTAGGCCCTAATCTTGAGTGTTGCTTGTTTTATGTATTTTGTTGGGATTTCTTAGTATTTCCTAGCACTTGGAATAAATTTTTCGCTGCACACACCTATGTCTCACCTTGATTTATATAACCAAGTAGTTCTCATTGTAATCTCATTTCATCATAATCAACCATATTCATGTACATATATTATGCATTTGTATCCTTTGATAAAATAGAATTATTCTCTCATGTTTGATCTTGCTTCTCTTTTCATTGAAGCTCCTAGATCTTGGGTGGATATCTCTATATCCAAATCTTGCATGGTATAGAGCATTCTATACCAACTCTTACAATTGCTATGACATTGAAATTCTTTAAAAGATTTTTTATAAATTGAAGGATCATGACATTTTTATATAATCTAAGTTGAATGATGGCTAAATATTGATTATAATGGTGGTTGGTTGGAAGGAAATGAAACTAAATATGACCTTATGTATTGTGATACTTTTTTGATATTAGCTGGGAGAACACTATTCTTATTATTTACATGTTAGGAAATATTTATTTTGGATCACAAGATCGTCCCTAGCCTATTAAGGTCACAATCCTAGTGGATCATATTAATGAGAAAACATTTAATACTTAGTTCTCTAGTGGTGTTACAATAATTTGGGACTCTTCATGTTTCCTAGTTTTGATGAAGTTTAAATACTTTTTTAGCTTATCAGTGTAACTATGAATATTATGTAATCTATGATATGATATTTTGTTGCTTCTTGGATTGTACCTTCTTTGGTGATTCCAAGGGTTGTTTATAGTTGTTTGATTGGGAAAACGGATCTAAGTCCTAAATCACACTTCTCCTAGTTAGTGGTGGATTAAAAATGATTTCAATACTCACTTGGCTACAAGCTTCAATGGAAGAGTTAAAATGGTGGATCAAGGTTTTAATCTAGTGTTGAGGGATGATGTTGGATGATTGGATTGATTATTAATAGATTGATTTTTAGGATGCAATGATGTTTCTAGGTAAACTGTGAAAATGCAACAAATTGAGATGAATTATGAGAAATATAAAATAGAAAGAGAAAAACAAACTTCAAAAATGCAAAGAGTAGACATAGAGGAACATGAAATATAAATTTGATATTGAAGTGGTTGGTTAAGGGCATGATGTGCCCTAGACTAGACTCCTATTTTTTAAGATATGAAATCACAAGCTTGAAGTCACTAGTATGTAGGTCATGTTCTCCCCAGGTTGCTATCAAAACTTGTTGGAAATAGGATGTCATTTAATTGCAATCCTAAACATTATTTATTTCATGTATCTCCTAAGTCCTTGGAAAGTGTTCTCAAACACTAGGATTAGAAAAAGATTAATATTGAATGAAATAATCATGTTAATTGACATTTGTAATTAATTCTAAATGATAAGGAGCATGTGAGGGTGTCTAAGATGAGTTCTTAAATAATAGGGGCAGATGGGGCGCCCACATGGAAGGTGGCACTCACCTTGAGTTAAGTTAACTATTTGGAGTAAGAGATAACACTTTTGTAATGCATGTAAAGATCCTAGGAGTTAGGGATTGATGTTTACATGCACTGGAATTTGACAGTCACCCCTACCTGTCATATGAAAATTTTATGATGGTTTGGTCATTTAAATGCCTATCAAAAAAATTGTTTAATTTATGAATTTTTATATAAAATCCTTTATAAATGCAATATCTTGAGAACTTAGAAAACAATGATAATTATTATTAATAAATATAAAAATCTATTATTATAATTATCAACTAACAAAAGTTTCTAAGTTCATATTAAAAAAAAATCTCATTAAATATATTCTAAAAGTTAAAAATAATTATAGAATAATTATTAGTAATAAATATAAAAATCTATTATTACAATTATCAATTAGCAAAAGTTTATAAGTTCATATTAAAAAAAAATCTTGTTAAATATATTCTAAAAGTTAAAAATAATTATATTCTATTTTGAAAAGATTCTAAATTAATATATATTTTTATAATATTATTATAAATCACATATATTAATATAAAAAAATGATAACTATTATAAAAATGTCAAAAGTTTCTAAATTCATATTAGAAAATATTAAAAAAGGTTATATTCTATTTTAAATTAATTTATCTTTTTTATAATAAAAATTATAAAATGATATATATTATATTTTGCTTATAATAATTTTTTACGGTTTAATAAAAATATAGCAAGTCAAACTATATGGTCTAATAAATTTTAAAATTGTAATAAACGGTCTAAAATTGAAAAAATGGTCAAATAGACCATCAAATTCCAGGTCTGTTTACATGCATGAAGTTTAGTTCAGTTCAATTCAGATCAGTTTAGTTCAGTTTAGTTTAGTTCAAAATTAGTTTAGTTTAGTTTAGTTTAGTTTAGTTATGGTTTAGTTAGCTTTAGTTATTTTTAGTTCAATGCTAGTTAACTTCAATTAACTTGGAATGCATGACTAATGACTTGAGTTGCATGACAGATAATAGGTGACTTCCTTCAGTTAACAGGGGATGACCATTCTTGCATGAATGGTGGAGAGATATGTTTCAGTTAACAAATAATGACTTGGACCCACCTTGGGCACCCAAGTTGGCTTCTTGGAGTTAACTCTTTTGCATGCTAAGATATTTCAGAAGGCTAAGTTAAGTGGGCTCATTCTTGGGTTCCTACTTTGAGGATAAGCTTTGAAGATATCTATGGAATAAAGGTTGAGTTATGACTTCAGTTTGGGATGCCCAAATGGATGAAGGAGTTGATTTGACATTGTTCTTCATGGTTGAACTCTACTTACAAGAGATAGGCATAGGTTTTTGGTGATAAGCTTTGATCTTTGTAATTGTAACTCTTTTGGATTTTACAAGGTTGATTATTGCCTATTTATCTCAAGCAAGTTGAAGAGAGTTTGTATCAGTTTTATTGCAAGTTGTGAAGAAAATTTGTTGAAGTCAGAAGAAGCATCTTAAGGAAGGATTGGAATTATTATAATATTATTCTAAGATTAAATAATACATTGATTCTTGGTGGAATTTTTTCCAAAAAGGGTTTCTCCACAGTATATGTTATGTATCTTCTAATATTTTGTCTATTCTTCTACAACTTTTTGTCTTCATTCTACAAATAATAAAATGAATTAATCAGATAATCACCCACAAAGAATCTATAACAAAGAATGCATATTTAGATCAACAAGTATAATAGTTTTACAAAGTATTAAGCCACATAATTATCTCAAATTTTCAACATTTGGTATCAGAGCTAAGGTTGGGTAGAGTATTGGGACGCCTTTCTCTTAAAAGATTGAAGGTTTTTTGGTTGTAGTGGGAGCTTTTACTTTTTTTGTTATTGTTGATTTTGGAAAGTAAGTTTGTTACAATGAATTCTCATTTAGATATTGAAAGATTCAATGGTTCTAATTATGATATGTGAAAATTAAAAATGGAGGATCTCCTTGAAGAGAGAGATTAGTGGTTAGCTGCTGGAAATGAGAAAAAGTCACTTACAACGATGTCAGATGAGGATTGGGCTAAGCTTGATAAGAGGGCAAGAGGGACCATAAGATTATGTCTTGTTGATGTTGTTCGCTTGAATGTTTTAGAAGAAACTATTGTATATAAGTGGTGGAAGAGAATAGGTGATATTTATCAAACTAAAAGTCTTACTAATAAGTTGTATCTGAAAAGACAATTGTATTCTTTAAAGATGAAAGATGGTGATTCTGTTGCAAATCATTTGAATTTTTTTAATTTGATTCTAAGTTAGTTATCATCTGTAGATGTAAAGCTAGAAGATGAAGATAAATGCATTTTGTTACTTTGTTCTTTACTAGAGTCTTAGGAAAATTTAATTGTTGCTACCAGTGGTAGTGGTGCATATCCAAAGATGGACAATATAATTCCTACTCTCCTTTCAGAGGAGATGAGGAGGAAATCTAAAATGGAAATCTAAGATGCCTTGTTTGTAAAAGGTAGGATTGAGAAAAATTAACCTAAGGGAGACAAGGAAGGGAAGGGTAAGTCAGAAGGACAAACTAAGGTAAAGTGTTAGAACTATGGTAAACTAGGACATGTGAAGAAGGATTGTAAGAATGAATAAAGAGAGTTTTGATTCTTCTACAAAGGAATCCTCAAATGTTAGTAATGATGCATTGGTTATTTCAACTAATATTGTTTGTGATAACTCTTTGCTTCATGTTTCATAGTGATCTTCATGGAGAGGATGGTAGTCATGATGCCATGTGTGACTCAGTACCATGGTTTAGTGGGAGTTTTTGGTAGTGACGTGGATTCATCGTTGGTAAGGTTATCTTCATGTGATTGGAGATATGGTTTTTTCTTGGTTTAGAGTGGTTGTTATTATGTCATGCTTTACTCTTGAATATAGATTAGTGCTTGGCATATTACAAGTTCTCTTAAGACCAGGATGTATGTTATGATGCATGTGATCTCCTAGGAGGAGATGGTTAGATCACGGATGTCATGTTTATGTTCAAAATTGGAGATTTGACATTGATCTTGTGTAGTTCTCTTAAGTATTGGGTACATTAATCATTTTCTTGATTACTTCATGATAGTGCTATGTTGCATTTGAAGTTTGGAATTGATTGGTTGGTTACAAGTCCTCATGGATACTTGGAGAAATAGGTGAGACTTAAGTTCTCTTATGGTAAGAGATATTTGTTGGAATGGTTACTTGTAAGAAAAGCTATTTTCAACATAAAAGACCGAGGAGCCTACACCTTGGTTGAACATGAGTTCAACACACTTGTCAGTTTCACATGCCTCTGAAGAGGCAATTTGGATACAAAGACTTGGGAAAGGTATTGGTTTTAATTGCAAGTAAGTTAAACTTGAATGTGATAGTCAGAGTGCTATGTGTTTAGCCAAAAATCCTATGTATCATGCTCATACTAAGCATGTTGATGTTAAGTATCACTTTGGGCTTGAGAAATGAGAGTGGGAAGGTATTAATTGAGAAAGTTGACACTTTAATTAATGTTGCAAATTATCTTATGAAACTAGTTCATATAGATAAGTTCTCTTGGTTTTAATCATTTACTTGGAGCTTCATGATTATGCAAGTTGCATTTGAAGTTGGAATGGATTGATTAGTTGACCTGCAGGAAGGCCATTGGCCTTGAGTCCTGTACTTGATTTAATAATTATTCCTTGTTTAGAATAATTGTAATGTGTAATGTCAAGTGGGAGAATGTTGGAAATAGGATGCCATTTAATTGCAATCCTAAACATTATTTATTTCATGTACTCCTAAGTCCTTGGAAAGTGTTCTCAAACACTAGGATTAGAAAGAGATTAATATGAATGAAATATTCATGTTAATTGACATTTTTAATTAATTCTAAATGATAGAGCATGTAGAGGGCACCAAGATGAGTTCCTAAATAATAGGGGCACATGGGAGTTGCCCACATGGAAAATTAACTTACTACCTTGAGTTAAGGTTAACTATTTAGATGAGAGATAACTTGCTTCTAGCCATGTAAAAGTCCTAGGGTTAGGGTTGATGTTTACATGCATGAAGTTTCAGATTAGATTCCAGTCGGGTTCAGAATTAGTTTAGTTTAGTTTAGTTTAGTTTGGATTCTAGGTTTGGTTTAGTTGTGGTTAAGTTATCTAATTGGCTTTAGATGAATGCTAGTTGACTTTACTTAACTTGGAATGCATGGCTAATGACTTGATTTGTATGACAAATAATAGTGACTACCTCCAGTTAATAGGGGATGACCATTCTTTCATGAATGGTGTTGAGTAAATGTTTTAGTTAACAAGAAATGACTTGGATACCTTGGGCACCCAAGGTTGACTATAGATTTAACTCTTTTGCATGCTAAGATATTTCAAAACGCTGAGTTAAGTGGGCCCATTCTTGGGTGCCTACTTTGAGGATAAGCTTTGAAGATATCTATGGGATAAAGGTTGAGTTATGACTTCAGTTTCGGATGCCCAAATGGATGAAGGAGTTGATTTGACATTCTTCTTCATGGTTGAACTCTACTTGCAAGAGACAGGAGTAGGTTTTTGGTGATAAGCTTTGAGATTTGTAATTGTAACTCTTTGGAGTTTACAAGGTTGATTATTTCCTATTTATCTCAAGCAAGTTGAAGAGAGTTTGTATCAATTTTATTGCAATTTGTGAAGAAGATTTGTTGAAGTAGAAGAAGCATCTCAAGGAAGGATTGGATTATTGTAATCTTATTCTAAGATTAAATAATATTGAGTGGAGTTTTTTTCCCTAAAGGGTTTCTCCATGGTATATGTTTGTGTATCTTCTAATATTTTGTCTAATTCTTCTACAACCTTATGTCTTCATTCTACAAATGATAAAATGAATTAATCAGATAATCACCCACAAAGAATCTATAACAAAGAATACATATTTAGATCAACAAGTATAATAATTTTAAAAAGTAATAAGCCACATAATTACCTCAAATTTTCAACAAAACTTTGTCTATCACTGAGAAAATATAGTTTATGTGGTTTGAAAACTTGTAGGGTTTGAATGCATGAATGATCAATTAGTCCTCAAACTTCCTCTAATTTTCTTTAGATATGAAAGCCTACACACATGAAAGAGGGGGAAGGGTTATGTCATATAGGATCTTGCCTAAGTCAAACCCTATTTTGGTATTTCTACCACCACAATTTCTATGATGATGTATAAAGAGAGCTTACCCTCGATCGGGAAAAGGATAAATTATAAACAAGTAATGAATTAACTAATGTTGCAACTCACCACTCAAATATGCATTCCTTGATGGACTAAATTCATGTACTCATCACCTTAAAAGAGAAATTGTTGCTCAATTTGAAGTCCTGCAAGTGTTAGTACTCACAAAAAAATTAACACAAAACATGAACAAACTTACATAAAAACATGATGAATGATTGAAATGATGTTTGACTGAAATAAATGTTGCAATAATCTTGATAATTATGCTCTTGACTACTCTTAATCGCTTTTTATAATAATCTCAATTTCTTCCTTAATCATGATAGGATTAACATGGTGAAAATGACTAGTATTTATATGCAATTATTCTAATTTCTCAAAATCAAATGTTGATAGATGACAAATGAAATTGGAAATTCAAATAATAAAATACCGACACTAACATATCCAAAATACAACCAAAATGGGTTGGTCAAGGGCATGGGGTGCCTTGACCAGACCCATCCTTTTTAGGGCCTTAAGTGTCGAGGGAAATATTAAATGCTTATTTTCATTTCCCTTGTTTGATTTTCCAAAGATATTTAGAAAATGGGTAATTAAATGCATAATTAGGTCCAAGCATATAGGGGAGAGCTAAACCTAGTTTGAAATTGTCAAGGGTGACAATTTTTTATGCTACATTTAGCCCCCACTTTAGTGAGAGTATAAAATTATGCTCAAACTCGCAATAAAGTATAGATAAGCCAAGAAGGGTTCAATTATCCAAATATTGAAGAGAAAATATGACATCAAATCTAGGGGATACACTAGCCCCTAGATTCAAGATCCTATGGAAAGACAATATGAGGACAAAGGAATGTGCTTATATGAGATACAATGCAACATGACAAACATGAAGCATACATGACAAAGAAATACAACATCATGAAATGTAAAACAAAACACATTGCAAACACCATGAAAAGGGGGTATGATAATCACAGACTAGCAAGCTCCACAAAAATCTTACTAGGATCCATACCTAGTGAATTCATATGTCACAAGCTAACAAAGTACGATATTTGCTAGGTGAATCATGAGTCCAAGCACCATGGGCTAGTGTAGTTTGTTATTCACTAGGTGAGCTTTCTAAGATTAGTGAATGATAAACACACAAGGGCTAGTGAAGTTTGATATTCACTAGGTGTGTCCTCATGTCAACCATACCAATAACTATAATCCAATAAATTATGATAAGATGCTACAAAATGATCAAAATTCCAAGACAACACATCACTAAGCCCAACATGCGTGAATGAAGCACATAATGGAATACATGCCCCCACCTTAAAGTAATTGCTAACACTAGTTTTGAGAAATTTCCTTTAAGGTAGAGTAAAACAATGTGTGCAGCATGAAAGGCCATGAGAGCTTGTTGGAAAACCCTATGCCAATGATCTATTCCCAATAAGACTATCTCATGATAAGGGGTTTCCTTGAAGACAAAGCCACATAACAAGACAAAATATATCACATAAGGGATCCATGGATCTAGGATTAGTATAGACCATAGATAATATGTAATATGATTATGCTTGGAATCAACATAATTCTCTAGATAGTTGTGGACATACAAACACAATGGAGAAATGACACATTTAGACAATAAAAAAAACTTTTGGATTAACGCTGAAGAGACTTAAATGCCTCAATACCTTGCATCATCCTCAAAATAAAAATACAAGACAACAAAATGTTCATGATATAAAGAAGAATTAAGGTATGAATAGATGACTGTCATAATAGATTCCTTTCCTTTGTATCCTTGTGCCAATGAGAATAATAAGGGTCATCCAAAAGAAACTAGAAAACATAAAGACACACCAAGCAACACATCACATATGATCACAACATGTACAAGCAAACATATAAATCACACACAAAGGTACTACACATGCGAGCCAATCTAAAGCAAATCATTTGCATCCCAATATTGCTCATCATAAATGGAAGGTGAATAATACACTAAAGGGACTACAATAAGTGTCACACAAGGAGTAGCATTGGGTTCAACACATGGTGAATCACTCTCATCTGGAGGACCATCATGGTTTCCCCCATTTAAGTTCATGGATTTTGAAAATATAAGAGTAAGTTCACTATAATCTTTTTGTTCTTGTTTATCTTCTTCACTATCCAAATGTATCAAAATAGGTTGCTTATTATTATCATGATTTTGAGAAACATTGTTCATATGTTCTTCTTTCATTCATTGCTTAGGTTGGGATAGGTAAAGTTAAATGTCATGGTTTGGCAAGGGTGGCAAGGTGGAGTTGGGTGATGACAAGGATGGATGGGTGGAAGGTAATTCATCATAGTTAATTTGGATGGGTGGTTGGTCATTAGGTAAGGTCTTAGAATTTTCAACAAATTGATGAGCAATGACACAATTTCTATGTTTATGTTCTTTTACACTTATATTTCTTCTTGTACAGGTTTTAGCTTGTGACAGGTTGAAGGGATTCCCCATCATAGGTCTCTTTTCTTCCTTTGGAGGGGGAATTGAAGGGACCACCATAGGTTGGGAGACCATTGTATCCTTAGGTCTAAAAACTTATTTTTCTTTTGGAGGACAAAGCTAATTGCATGATCATCCCTTGGTCTTTTATATGATGGGGGAGGTAGAACCATGATATACATACTAGGTGGGCGAGGGAGGATACCCGATTTGAACTTACGTTCTTCTACTACCTTTTTGGTAGGAGAAACATCGATTGAAGTCACAGTAGACCGAGGAACCTCAAGTGGGATATTACTAAGAGATAATTTGGCTATATGCTTGACTTTAAAATTTTAATATGATATGAAAAAGTGATCCTCACGAGGCTTAACATGTTAAATAGGTTGAGGTAAAAAATAATCTAGTGAAAAGTTTAGATGGGAAACTAAAGGTTTAAACCCACTATGATGATAAATTGTATGTATTTTTCCTTCAAATGGGAACTTTATGCACTTGTAGATATGGGACCACATTCATTAAGTGTAACCATGGATATCCTAACTTTAAATGAATTTGGTTTGATATCAGAATGATGAATAAAACATCTAATTGGTTGGGTCCAAATTTTATTGAGAAAGTGATTAAACCTATCATAGGGCGAACAAAACCATCATAAGTTTTTAACCATGCTTTCAATTGTTCATAGTTGTCTCTATAAAGTTCATGTACAAATAATAATTCTTTAGTGATCACATTATCTAGACACATGGGATCAATAAATATTCCCCTTATGTGTTTGTCATTAATTCTATCAATGATATAGAGAGGACCATTAGGTGCATTTATGGATGCATCAATATGTGTAAAAGCAATGTTAGGAAACAAAGTGGTTGGATCCTTACAAGGTTGAACTTATATTGTGTTAACTATGTTGGAAAAAATATCATCGTCTTCGTCATTATCACTATATTATGTAAAGCTAGATGAATGAATTGGAAATGGGTTGGTGAATATTTGTAAGTTTTGTTTAGGTGATGAAATTGATTTATTTCCTTTGTCATTAATGTTTACCAAATGGATTTGATCAGAGTTGATGAGCTCTTGCACTTGGTGCTTAAGACATACATATTCTATATCATGTCCAAGTGTATGATGATACTAATCAAATGATTTTACATTAAAGTTTGCTAGTAGAGGTTTACTTGTGTCAACTAACCTAATTGTAGGGAATTGAATCATGTTTTTACTTAATAACCACAACATTATTGCATGAAGAGAATTGAGAAATTATGAAAATTACCTATCTCTTGGTCTAAATTGATAGGGAGTTATATTTTTGGTAGCGACAAGCATTTCAATGTTATTGGAGGTTTGGGAGTGTTTATGTTAATGACATTTTTCTTTTTCTTTTTAAATCAAGGGCATATGTTTTGAGGTACAGATTCAAATTGACCAGTAGGATTCAATAAAGGTGTTCCTTCATATTGATTAACTGGTAATTGATAATCATGAAGATCCATACACAAGTGTGTAAAAGATGAATACTTCATTAAAAAAATCTTGTTCGAATACTAGGTTACAAGTTCCCTATGGACAATATTTGAATGTCAGCATTAGGATTGTTGGTGTTTTTTCCAACTAAACCCCAAAATTCTCTAAAGGATATCCAATCCTTATGTTCAAGACATCCCTAGGCTAATGGACAACACAATAAGTAAATAATTATGAGGTCTTTACTCCTATACTTTAGGTTCCATGGGACCAGGGAGGGTATTTCCCAATTGTGTTCATTCTAATTTGTTAAAATGGAGAACACTTCTTCATAGATGGGTTCCAACTACAGGCAAATAAACAAAATTCACTAAGGATTTGGTTGATCTTTGAGTAAACAATAGTCCATTTGCTAGGAACGAAGATGTATCTCAAACTTATGCTTCATAATTGACATGATTTTAATAAGTATTGTTCTTATTTTGAATCTATGGCTAGACATATTAATAATTAATTTGATTTCCTAAATTCTTGACAAACAGGCCAATGCCTCATCAATCAGGTAAATGGAGTCAAATATGAAATACTCAATATTACACAAATTATTTTATTTTGAAATAGATGGACTAATTTTCATAATGCCTTGCAATACAAAAACTTGCAATATCCAAAACATGACTTCTTATCAAATCATTTGCAAATTCTTAGAAACCTATGACTCCCCTTAAGCATTTAATTAACCCTTTGAGCTAAAGCAAAGAAATAGAGCCATACATTCAATTAAACCATTGATGACAAACGAAAACATCCTTGATAATTTCATTTATAATCTGAAAAAGTGTACAAAGGAGAGTACATGCTTTAGAATTTAGATTTGTTTCGATATCAGCCATTCATGTAGAACTATTTAAGACTATTACATATAAGACCTATACCCAAGACGATTAACCAATAGATTCATCAAGCCTTCTGCATTACATTTGTTTTCTACATTTAAATTCTACCCAGACTAATCTAGACTCAAAATTTTTGAGCCCTGTAACGAGCCTTGAAATCCCTTTTATAGATGAAGGGAGCAACAAGCATCAGGCTCATTATAGTTACATTTCATAATTATTTTAAAATTAATTTCATTTCATTTGGGTCAGTTCCTAAACCATTATATTTAATCATTCATTTATCATAGGAAAGAAAAAAGGAAAAAAGAGTGCCAAGTAATTGGTCGAAGAAGCACACGCAATCCTTCCAAAAGAGTTGTTATCAAAATCAGCATGTTCACCAACACTGGGGAAGTCACCATCAGTACCAATGATGCAAACCAACGAACCAACCATAGGAGGGTTGAATTGCCACAAAAATCAAAAAAACTGCATACCATTTAGTAGGAGAACACGGGTGCTACCCAACCTTGTCAGTGGCTGAGTAGACACCTTCACCTAGTTTCATGATAGAAAATTGGAGTTGTAACAATCACCTCATCATCTGAATCATCATAGGGCACAAGGGAAATAAGACAATGGCTAGAATTAGGGTTGGTTCCTCTTTCACTTGAAGAACTATTAGAAATTATAACAGGGACACTGGGCTTCCTAAACAGACCCTAGGAACCTTATTTAGCCTCGTTAATTCTTTCACAAACTCAAGAGGCCCCTTTCCTCTAAACTTGACTAATTCTTTTGAACTAGTCCTATTTCTTAGATTGTAAGTATTCTTGACAGTAATTTTCTCAACCTTTTTTCGAACACTCATCTTACCCTTCAAGACAACTAACATTTTTGCCATAATGGGTTTTACTTTAGACACATGCAAATGGTTCTGCATATTCAACCTTTTGGACCATCGAACTAGTGTGGCAGGAGTACTTGGATCACTCATCTTCCCTAGAGTAAAACACTAACCAAAGCCTATTTTGCAGGAAAAATACCAGCTGAAACCTTCAGAGAATCTACACTCACTAAAATTCACTCCTCCAGTACCTGTAGCAAGTATTTTTGTGCCTTGATAATTGCAGATTATCAAACAAACTACAAACAATCCTCATTAAATAAGGGAATTAGAGGCGAGTTGCATTTAATGGCCACCCTGGCTTGCTCACATGAGTAGGAAATCAATCATTGTATGTTGGATCTCAATTGTTGATTGTTCAGGATTTAAAAATCAATCAACAAGGCTCTTTAAGGTTCACCACTTGCTTTTATGCCCATACTTAGAAACAACAATGAAGTGCTTTAAAAATGCCATGTACCCATCTGTATTGAAACTCCATCATTCTCAACTTGCTTGCCGCCAGAAACCCAACTCAATCGCCCATTGTGTCCTCCAATTTTTCTTTGGGACCTCATCAAATGATGGCTGAGAAGCCAACAATGAGATATTGACCATTGATTTGGATCATAGGAGGATCCTAGCCAGAGATTTAAAATCTATCACTGATCACTCATTCACTTTTCATCGAGCATCCCCAACATGTGACGCACTGAGCTCACACGATGGGGAGTAACTCAACCCATCAGTGGTTGCAGGTTCCCCTTTAAACTGCACAAAGCAACCAATGATAGCGGTAAGGGTAGTGATGGGTTAAAAATCTTAACCGCATCGCTCATTGAAGGTTACCTTCCGGTGGTGAGAATACAACACGTGATGGGCGATGAACCTGGGCGGTATGAAAGACAATGTATTGCTCATCGCAGGATGGATATGGGTGGCTTCAAAGGAACACACGATGAGCGATGGACTACCACTAGTAGAATTAAGTGATGTTAAAATGCACATGATCAAAAAAAATTTAAAAGGGGGACCATCCTAGGTTCGATGAGTGACCAAAGTGTTGGGGTCAGTTAAAATAATGATAGCAAGGACCATAAGGTGCCACTTAAGTAATCAGTTACCTAATGCAACGAGTCAATGAGGAAACATAAGCTGATAGGAGGATTAAGGGAACAAATGAATGGAGACCACAAAACCCTAAACCCTAGTGACAACAAGGAATAATCATTCACAGGCTTCACCATGGAACTAGTGAGACATTGAAATTTTAGGGTTCCACCAAGGATTACTATAGGAGATTTGTGAGTAAAGTGATTGGTATCGTCCTATAAAGTCTATTATCTTTTCCTTAGGTCCTTGTTTACAATGAACTAAGTTTGTTAATGTCACTTGAGGACCAATGTTTGCTTGAAAATGTTGTAGAAATTCACTAACAAATTGTGTGAACAAGGTTATTGAGTTCTTTGGTAATGAGAAAAACCATTCCAAGGCCATGTCTTTCAATGTTCTAGGAAATTTTTTTGCTAACATTGCATCTTCAAAAATGAAATCACTACATAATGTAGTAAAAGTTGACACATGGTTCTTAGGATCTCTCTTACCATTGTATTTTTCAAATTGGGGTTATTTCAATGTTTTGTGGTATGAGTATTTTGAGAATAGAAAATAAAAAAGGATTATGTGTGAAGTATTATGAAGGTTTACCATTTTGATTTTGATTTAAGGTTGAAATTTGTTATTGAAGTGATGCCATGTTTTGCAAAAGTTGATTAATGACTAGATCAATGGGTGGCATGTTTTGAGAGTTTGTTGAGTATGGTGAACTAGTATGCGTGACTAATGGGTTACTATGTTGCATGTTTATGAGGGATGATGAACATGGTGGTGTTATGGGTGAGGTGAAAAAACTATAAGGATTTACACTAGGAACCCTAAGCTTGGATTTAAGTTATTTGTATATTTAAGTTTTTATGCTATGGTTGAAGGTGTAAATGTGGGAGTAGAAGGCATGGTTGTGAGAAAGGAAACTTGTTTTCCTACTTGGTTTTGAGCATTGGTTAATGCTTGAGTGCAACTAGTTTTCCTAGGGATGTTGGAATCTACAATGTGAGATAGACTACACAACACTTCTATTCCTTGATCTAATCATTTATCAACTTTGTAAGGTTGTCCATAATATGTTGTTGCACAGATGATTGACATTGCACCAAAAGATTGACTTGTTAATGCTTGACACAACCACTAGAGTTAATGAATCCATGGAAGGTGGTTAAGCCATGTCACAAACTTGAGCGTTACGCTGCACAATGCAAGGACAACAAGGGTGTACACCTTGCAAAAATCCCCCTAGCACAAGCAAGATGTTTGAACTCGTGGCCCAAGCTCTGATACTAATTTTTATACAAACGGTTGTCATTGCACCAAAATATCAACTTGTTAATGCTTGATGCAATTGCTAGAGTTAATGAATCCATAGGAGGTAGTTAAGCCATGTCACAAACCCGAGCGTTGTACTACACAACATAAAGAGACCAAGGGTGCACACCTTGCAACATAGGAACCATCTCTCCAACTAAAGGCTTAGTGCTTAGATAGCCTTGAAGACCTTCTAAATCCTTATCCAATTATTTCAGTTTCTCTTCAAGGACATCGAAAATAGTGGCCTCCAAGTCCACATGAATGTTGCATTGTGAGGAAGTCATAGGTAATGTGTGATTAGGGATGAAATCCAAAATGGATTGGGTCAAGGCCATACCTTGTGTGAAAGAGTTATAAAACTCAAGATCCATAATGGATGTGGTTGCAACATGAGAGGCCATAAGTTTGGAACTATGTCTCACAAGGGTATTAGTGGTAGGACATTAGGTCATGAAGCTCATATGAGATTCAAACCACTTAAGTAAATCTACTATGAAAGTAAAGTATAAGACAATCACATTGCGTGAAATAGTTTTGTGAAATCGGAAGGTAGAACCACACAAGGAACACAAAAATAGATTTGTGATCCAAATCTAAGTGAAATTCAATAGGTCAAGGGTGTGGTGTGCCCTAGACCAACAATGTATTTTTGCTAAGTTCAAAATTTGGATACGTTCTTGTGTTATGCTTATTAATGTTAATCTAATTGAAAACAAAAACACAATAATGAAACATTAATCTAAAGAAAACTAACTAAAATTAAGCAAACCAGTGTTCTTCAGAACCGTCCCATTTTCTCTATCTACAGTGATTCTTTTGAAGCTATTGCTCTCAGATTATGTAAGCTAGGCTTCCTTCAAATGGCAACTTGTAGAACGAGTATGCAAATGAGAATGCTTTACTATTCTATATGCTGATGAGGATGAGATTGATGATACAGATATGGACAGGGGCTGTGATTATGCACAGGGGCTGTGAATAAGAGATATCATGATTCTATTGTTGTTGCTATGATTCTAATACTATCTATGCTATGAAAGTACTCTATGAATGCTATGGATGCTATGAGATTTTCCTATAGTTTACTTGCTTAAACTTCTATATGATTTGGGGCTCCCGGCAGCTGTATTTATAGATTTTTGCAGGCACAATCCCGGCTGGCAAGAATCTACGGCTGTGAGATTGTCTGGTAAGTTTGAATGGTGAGAGATGGAGAGGTTGAGAAGAAAATGGGGGAGGTTGAGAGGTTGGAGAGAAGGATGGATTCCTGTCTTCAACCCATGGGAACAAACCTGCACAGAAACAGAGAAATTTAATTTTCTGTTTCAACCGTTTGCTTCCCGGGAGTTGAAGATAAATCCCAAATTAAATAAATTAAAATAAATTTATTTAATTTATTGCATTTGATTTTTGATTTTTGAAAACTATGGAAGATTTAATTAAATATTTTGTAATATTTAATTATGATGTGACTTTAGAAGAATTTGAAATATTTAAAAGATTTAATTAAATATTTTTGGAAATGAATAGATTTTTGAATCGAATTAGAGGAATTTTGAAATGATTTTAAGAATGAATATCTAAATTGGATTAGAGGAAATAATTAAATATTTTGGAATATTTAATTGTAAATGATATTTAGAAGAAGAATAATATTTTAATCTTTATTTGAATAAGATATTCAAACAAAGATTATTGATAATTAATATAAATAAATCGTAATGTTTATTTAATTAATTAAGAAATGAATATGAAAAGATGATTAAATAAACTTATTTATTTAATCGAAATGAAAGAATGAAGAAATATAAATAAATTATTTATATTTATTTATACGCAGATAGAATTCGAAGATTTTAATTAAATATTGAAAATATTTAATTAATTACCAGACAATATGATGTGACCATTTTAAGGTGTATACATTTTGCCCCTCTTTGAAGTGATGTGTTTCACGCATTGCTTCAAAGAATTTGAAATTTGCCCCAAATGTTGATTATTGAAATGTTGATAATATATGCCCCCGCGAACGATGAATCGATTTTGAATTTTTGTGAATTTTTTTGATTTTTATTGATTTTTGTGAAATTTTTCGATTTTTATGATTTTGAAGATGTCGATTCATCGTTCGAAACTAATGATTTGAAGAAATTGACCTGAAAAGATATGAAATGAAAATTTGATGAAGAAATTGCCCCTGCTATGTTAAAATATGATAAAAATGCCCCAATTTTGTGTATTGAGATACCCTGATTTGATGATGTTTGTCTGATAAATTTGTTCCCAAGGTTGTTGGAAAACAAATAATAGCTGATAAATTTGCTTTTAAAGTTGTTAAAAACAAATAGTTGTTGATAAGTTTGCTTCTAAGGTTGTTAAAAACAAACATGATTTGATAAATTTGTTTTCATGATGATGAAGAACAAATGATTTGATAAGTTTGCTTCTAAGGTTGTTAAAAACAAACAAAATTTGATAAATTTGTTTTCCATGATGATGAAAAACAAATAGTTGATATCCAGATTTGGTGATGAGTTTGTTTCTAAAGTTGTTAAAAACAAACAAGATTGTGATAAATTTGCTTTCAAAGTTGTTGAAAGACAAATCGGTTGATATGTTTGCTTCTAAAGTTGTTAAAAACAAACATGATGTTGATAAATTTGTTTTCAAAGTTGTTAAAAACAAATTGTCGAATGATGTATTCTGATTGGATTGATTTGATTGATTTGATGATCCATTTTGATTTGAATAATTGTATGATCTTCTGATGTTATTGATGATTTGATCTTCTAATGTAGGAATAGGTGGTGTGAGACCAACAACATCTGGGGGTAGCACCTCATAGTGTTTTCATGTGATCATTTTTGATTTTTTTTTTATTCAAACATTGTATACTTTGCCAGCTTTTGGGAAAATTTATGAATGCAAAATGCAGATTCTAACATGAATGCAAATCTATACTAACCATGCAGGATATTCGTACAATATTGCCATTTGGAGAACTTATTCATGCTTTTTGTATCATCATAGAGCTTTGAAATGTTGAAAGTCAATACAAGCATCAAAGGGTATGTTAGCACCAGTGATGTCCTGAGTATTGCTTTCATGATTTTTAATATAGCAAGTTAATACAAGCATCTAGGTATAATTGAACCGAGAAGACCTGAGTATTGCTTGCATAAACAGACAAGAGTTAATCCTTTTCCCATGCAAATTCCGAAATGTCATCCATGATACATAGTAGAGCATGTCTCGCGACCAATTTGCATTGTACTAATGATTTCCTCGCAAACAGCAGACAAAGAAAAATCATACTCCTTCCTTGATTTTCTAGTTCAGTACATCATTGAATTGCTCCAGAGATATGATAGAAAATCAAACAACCATTCCATTCTTGCTTAAAGTATTTCAAACATTTATTCAGATTAAGATCATCCAAGTTTTAGTTATCATTATTGATATTCTCACTTCGATAGTTGTTTGGATCATGTTTGTGATTGATTTTCATTGGCATGAATATGTTTGTGATCAATTTGATACGACAATGTTTGTTTTGTTTTGTCAAACTGTTTTATGTCTGTTTGTGATATTCTAAAAGCTCGTTGCCCCTCTCTTGTATGTTTCTGCGTTTTGCCCCTAGTGTAAACACAACCTAAAGATAAAAGATATGTACAAATTCATCAAGCCATGATGAAACCTAAAGATTCCACTACATGATATGGATAATGAAAGATATATACAGATGATAGATATGAATAGATATGGTATGAAAGATATGGATAAGATATATGATGTTCAAGAAGATCCTTAACCTTGTCAAGATCAAAGGTGGAAATGTAAGGAATGGGCATAGAGAGGATAATGACCATGAATGATAAGATGGATGAAACTTGTCCCTAAATGTAGAGTGCGAGAGGAATATGGAAGATATGATATGAATGATAGGGAGATGGAGGAAGGACTTAAGCATCAAGTTTCACAACCAAATATCCCTCTAATAAACCATGGTAATGGGAATTAGAATCCTAAATGTTGGCAGATTAATGATATGATGGAAGAATCTAAGGACTTATGCAAAAGTTTGGATTAAAGGAGAATGATGGGGGATGAATGTTGGATAATGGATAGGAGGTTGGAGAACCTGTTGATGAATAAATGGAAAGGTTGAAAAGATCAACATTGGCACACACCTTGAAGGGTGGTGGAGTGATGGAGGAAAAATGGATTTGGAAGGTGATAGGTTATTAGATGGAAAATTGGAGGAAACTTTTGGATTAGCAAATTTGGATGCGAAATTAGATTTTATTGCTTCTATGAGACTTTTAGGAATCCACATGAATTTTGACTTTGAGTTTTTCTTTGTGGACCTTTGTGGCCGTTGACATTTTTCTTTTTGATTTATGGACCTTTGTGGTCTTTGAAAATTTCCTTTTTGCTTTGATGGGCCTTTGTGACCTTTGGAAATTGCCTTTGCTTTGATGGGCCTTTGTGACCTTTGAAAATTGCTTTTTGATTTTTTGATCAAATTTTCTTTTATTTTTGCATGACTCTTCGAGGAGACATGTTGATCCTTTGATACATGTGGATTTTGATATAGAAGCTTTTCATATTTGGCATCCAAATTGCTTCCAAGAGCAATGGGAGGAGTGTATTGAGGTGAATGATATGAAGGTATGATGGATGAGTTAATGAAGGAAGAATTTTGAAAGTGGATCAAGGATGTGTGCCTTTGTTGTTCTTGAAGAATAGGAGATGGAGAAATGTAGGACCCTAATATGGATGGAAGGGTTGATGAGCTAGGGTTGGAATGATAAGGACCAAGGATAGATGAATGGTTTGATGAACTAGGATAAGGACCTAGGATAGATGGTGTTTTTATTGGACTAGGATAAGAACCTAGGATGGATGGAGAGTTTGATGGACTAGGATACCTAGGTTGAGTATGAGGTGTATAACCAAGGCCATGAGAATATGGATGTGCTTGGACAGAAAGGGGTTCTAGGATACCTTGCTCATGAAGACCTAAACCTTTTCCTTTGTAATTCATAATTTCACACATTCGTTTACCAATGGGATATGTATTGTTTGTGAAACAAGATGCGAGTCCATTGTGAAGAGGATATGATATGGATGAGAAGATAGGTTTTGGAAGTAAACCAGAATGGATGAAGGAGGAGAATCCCAATTTATAGGTGTGGGGTTCATGGATAACGTGAATAGGTGTAATAGGCTCTTGACATGGGGATGATGGGGTGTTTTGATCTTGACTTGGAAAAGGATTATGAAATGGTATGAAAGGAATATCTTGATCATGAGGAGGATAATCATCTTCATGGGATGAAAGGGTATCCTTGAATGGAAGATTATATTGATCTTGATGAGGAAGGGAATCATGAAATTTTGTAGAAATCATATCTTGATCATCAATTGGTAAGACATCATTAGATAGGATGGAAGAAATATCATGCTCTTGTAATGCAATAGAATCATGGGATGCTATGGATTGATTAGATGATGACGAAGAAGAACTTGGAAGAACATTTGTCTCTTGAGATGGAAGAGGATTATCATGGGTAAATAATGAAAGGAGGGGATCATCATATGGTCCTTGAGAGATGGGATCTTGATCAAAGATAGGAAGGGTTTGTAGAATGTTTTGATCAAGATGTGTAGAATCATTGGATGTAAAGGATATGATAGAAGAAGATGATTGAATGAAATCGTTATCTTGAGTGAAAGAATCATGAGGTTCATTTGGAATTATGGGGGATGAAGATAAATGCATGACATGATAGGATTGGTCAATTTTATTTGAGGGCTTAGATTTGGGCTTCTTATGTAACCTTTGCAAAAATTCAAAAACATTGAATTTGGATGATGTTGCTTTTGGAGGAGAAGAGGTTACCTTCATATTTCCGTCAAAGGACTTCATAGTTGTGCCCCCTTGTATTTCCTTGATTTTCCTTTGGAGTGCTCTTGTTTGTTGGGGAAAACTACTAAGATCATTTAATGGAGTTTTAGTCTTTTCAGGATCTTCCTTAATTTTCTCCATATTGTAGTTAGAGGGCAATTTGGCACCTTGGTTTGCTAAGAAAAGAAAGTAGCCTTCTTTATCTCGCTCTAACATCTTGTCCAAAATTATGTGAAACTATGGATCCTGTTCAACTTCTTGAATCATTTCATCGGTTATCTCATTATTTGAACTATTCCCAGTATGAAACCTATGAAAAATATTTTGTTCCCTATCACCCATGTTGTAAAGTGGACAATAGGCATATACTTTTGAAATGTTCTTCTAGACTTAGATCATAGGTTTATAAGTGCAAAAATGATAATGTCTTGATCTGATAAGATGAAAATCTTATGATATGATCAAATGACATTTCTAACTCTTGATTGTGGCTTCCAAGATGAAAGGATATCAGAATCCTATTGGGGAAGTTGAATAAATAATCAAAAACTTGTTTGAAAAGATGCACTATTTTGAGATTTGATCCTAGTCTTGAAAAATGATAAGTGTGATCAATGTAATTGTGAGTTTTAGATGATCTTTACTGAATTAATGTATTGAAAACACATCAAGCAAGTTGTAGAATAGTTGTTTTAAGCCCTATGCTAAACAAGAAGTGTATGACCAAAATGTTGTTCAAAAATTATTTTCACGGGTTTTACACATGATAAGCACTTCAAACAGACTCACTCTTAGTTCTCAAGTAGGTCATCATAGTAATCAACAGCCCACATCTTAAAACTGTGTCGACTCACACAGCCATGTCACCCCTGAAAGGGCGTCCGTGTTTTTGTATTTTCTAGGTGCGTACTCAGAGTGACGGAAGTGGATACCGGATCCCCTGAGCAAACAATCCTTGGTAGTTATATGGTGAGTATCTTGGGGGTAGATTCTTCCCTCCCCTGCACTGTGATTGAAACAATGTTTGGAAACTGACTCGGTTAGTTACTACACTAGGTTCATAGTAAGGGTTTCCGTTCAGTTCGGAAAATGATAGACTCCCTCGAGAGACCTCCCTACCTTTAGAACAAAGGCTTTGGGGATGGTTATCAATGCACACTACCATAAAAAGAGGGTTTCCCCAATTTTGCTTTAAATTTTAGAGTGGGGTGGAATAGCCTGGCTTTGGCTTGAACCCACTTGAGTCGTTCCTCTTGGGTGAGTACTTTTTCCCACAAGAGCAGGCTCTCTACAAGGTTTTAACAAAGCTGTAAAATGCATAAAAAGAAAAAGGTGAGTTTGGCATTTTGATCACCCAGTTAAGGGGAGAGCATAGGCCTATCACCAAAAACAAAGCAAACAAAGGTTCAATTGTTAAGCACCAAATGAAAATTTTCTAAACTAAGTGAAGATGTTGCTTCACATAAGCAGAAAATTCATTTTAAGCCCAAATTGAAGGATAAAGTGTCTATCCTAGGATTGCTTTATTTTATCTTAGATGACTACCCTAGGATTGGTTAATTTTATCCTTTAGATGACTACCCTAGGATTGGTTAATTTTATCCTTAAATGATTATTAACTGTCCGCGGCTGCGTCGGAATCAGTTAGATTATTTTACAATTACAAATTACAAAGCTGCCTTTTAAAAGTTGCGCTGCAACAGACATTATAGGCGCTGCAAAAACAGTTAAAGGCGCTGCAAAAATAGTTAAGGGCGCTGCAAAAGAAGTTAAGGGCGCTGCAAAAGAAGTTAAGGGCGCTGCAAAAATAGTTAAGAGCGCTGCAAAAACAGTTAAGGGCACTGCAAAAATAGTTAAAGGCGCTGCAACAGTCTTTAAATGTGCTAATCTGGAGGTGACCTTCCCGAAACGTGTTGTTTGCGCTATTCCGCTGTTTTTTTCCTGTAATCTGTCAAAAGAAGCTGCAAAAAGATGTTAAAAACGGGGCAAGAGCCCCACGGTGGGTGCCAAAAATGTGTTATGCTTATTATGTTAATCTAATTGAAAACAAAAACACAATAATGAAACATTAATCTAAAGAAAACTAACTAAAATTAAGCAAACTAGTGTTCTTCAGAACCGTCCCATTTTCTCTATCTACAGTGATTCTTTTGAAGCTATTGCTCTCAGATTATGTAAGCTAGGCTTCCTTCAAATGGCAACTTGTAGAACGAGTATGCAAATGAGAATGCTTTACTATTCTATATGCTGATGAGGATGAGATTGATGATACAGATATGGACAGGGGCTGTGATTATGCACAGGGGCTGTGAATAAGAGATATCATGATTCTATTGTTGTTGCTATGATTCTAATACTATCTATGCTATGAAAGTACTCTATGAATGCTATGGATGCTATGAGATTTTCCTATAGTTTACTTGCTTAAACTTCTATATGATTTGGGGCTCCCGGCAGCTGTATTTATAGATTTTTGCAGGCACAATCCGGCTGGCAAGAATCTACGGCTGTGAGATTGTCTGGTAAGTTTGAATGGTGAGAGATGGAGAGGTTGAGAAGAAAATGGGGGAGGTTGAGAGGTTGGAGAGAAGGATGGATTCCTGTCTTCAACCCACGGGAACAAACCTGCACAGAAACAGAGAAATTTAATTTTCTATTTCAACCGTTTGCTTCCCGGGAGTTGAAGATAAATCCCAAATTAAATAAATTAAAATAAATTTATTTAATTTATTGCATTTGATTTTTGATTTTTGAAAACTATGGAAGATTTAATTAAATATTTTGTAATATTTAATTATGATGTGACTTTAGAAGAATTTGAAATATTTAAAAGATTTAATTAAATATTTTTGGAAATGAATAGATTTTTGAATCGAATTAGAGGAATTTTGAAATGATTTTAAGAATGAATATCTAAATTGGATTAGAGGAAATAATTAAATATTTTGGAATTTTTAATTGTAAATGATATTTAGAAGAAGAATAATATTTTAATCTTTATTTGAATAAGATATTCAAACAAAGATTATTGATAATTAATATAAATAAATCGTAATGTTTATTTAATTAATTAAGAAATGAATATGAAAAGATGATTAAATAAACTTATTTATTTAATCGAAATGAAAGAATGAAGAAATATAAATAAATTATTTATATTTATTTATACACAGATAGAATTCGAAGATTTTAATTAAATATTAAAAATATTTAATTAATTACCAGACAATATGATGTGACCATTTTAAGGTGTATACAATAATCAATGCTCCAAAACAAAATACCCAAACCTACCAACAACCACAAGGAAACAATCAAAACAAAACACAAGCTAACGTAGTATCACAACAACCACCTAACAATCAAGTCAACAATTTGAATAATCAAGTGGGACCACCCCTATGGAACAAATAATATCCCCCCAAGAAAAAGTACACAACCCTTGGGGAACCAATTGAATTGTTCATGAAGAAACTAGTAAATGAGAATCTCATAAAGATTTCCATCTATGAGAATTATCAAGCACCCTAATTAAAACCACCATGGTACAATGAAAATCACATTTGCGATTTTCACAAAATCAAGGGGCACACCACGACCAATTGTATGAGGTTGAAAAATATGATCCAAGAGCTCATCGATGACAAGATCATATGTTGAGCAACCAGTTGGAAATCAAGACCTTAAAATATACACAAATCTAATGTCGGATCATAACCAAGGGAAAAACCATGGAAAGACTAAGTATGACAATGTAAACCATGTGTATGATCATGTTGTCGTATCCATAGATGAAATGGTCACTATTATTAATATCAAGGGAGCCAAAGTTGATTATGGAGTCACCACACATGGTGGAAAAGTTACCATTGTTGGGTCATCGCATCCACCTAGAACATCCACCTCAAATTTGAAATCCATTCCTAATGGCTATAATGTCCTAGATCAGCTGAAAAGAACCCTCGCTCAGATCTCCATCATGGAGCTGCTGAAGATATCACCCGCACATAGAAAAATCCTAGAGGAAGCATTGGCTTCATCCACCATCTTTGTGGATCTTGATGTTGACTAGTTCCAAGCAATGGCCAGACACATCACCACCCCAAATCTCCTAACATTCTTCAATCAAGACTTCCCCACCCAACCATCTCACAATCACACACTCCACCTTGAAGTCCTGGTTCATAAAAACAAAGTTAAAAGGGTCTTGGTGGATGGGGGTGTATGTCTAAATATCTATTCACTCAAACTAATAAAGAATCTAGGATTCTTAGAGGATGCCATTTAAAAGGGTAAGGGCATCACAATCAGAGCATATGATGATCAAGAAAGAGTGTCTCGAGGAACTATTCAACTCCCTATTCAAGTAGGGCCAGCCATTATGGAAACCACATGCCAAGTCCTTGACCTTGATTTACCCTATAACATCCTCCTAGGGCATCCATGGATCCATGGGATGCAAGAAGTCACTTCCGCCTTCCATCCGTGCATCAAATTGCCATATCAAAATCAAGAGGTCACAGTCCATGGTGATCCAGAGCCCTTTTATTACTGCAAGAACCTGGAAGCAAAATACTATAAAATCCCTCAAGTCCCCAAGAATGATGAAGGCCTCACAACTCCATATGTATATCCAACTACATTAGCCTCCACTTTTAAGACAAAGACACCCGCCATTCCTAATATCTTTTAAATTAAATTCATTGTCCAAGACAACGGGTGTGGGGATTATAAAATAAAGAAAAGTACTTTCATCATAGGAGAGTTACTCAATCTCCTAGGTCTCATGGGAAACCCCAACTAGCTGAAACATCATCCCAAACCTTCAAAGAGGACCCCTCTAGATTTAGAAGTTGGGGGGATCTAAGTTAGGAAATAGTAGATGAAAAAGACATATCCAGTCTCTTATATCAAGATGAAAGGAACATTCCTAATCTTCTCATGGATGAAATCACCAAAAGTTTAAAAATGATGCTTAGCATGGGTTACAATAAGAATAAGAAACTTGGGAAGAATGACAACAACCTATTAGAACCCCTTGTCACTGAGAAGTGTATAAGAAATATTGGCCTCAGATGTACCCCTCCAAAGGTAACTATACTTGGTAGAGTAGCCCCAGTTAAGAAGGTCAAAAATCCCCCTCAACTATCAACATCCACCCTTCAATTACCAGTATCCACATGTCAAGTCATAGACAACTTTACCTTTGACATAACCAATGTGTGTAGTGACATAGATCCCATAACTAATTTACCTATGCTCTTTGAGAATTCCTCCCTGCTCATGATTAGCACCCTATCTTTTGAGTCAAGCCATCAAAACCATGAAATAAAATTAGTCTATCCCCAACTCATCAATTACAACCAACGAGGACCACCAAATTTGGACATGTTAAAAAATGATGAGGCACTCTCAGAATTCATGTGATTGCAGGATACGATAGCATATGGAGATCACAAATTTGGGTTCAACATCGTGCTAGACACACATGTTTACTATGGGGAAATGATTGAATCCATCAGTCACAAAAGTGAAAATCTGAGAATAATCTCTAGGTCTTTGAGTGAAAACCACACTATGGCACTCTCTGACTCGAAAATAGAAAAAATAAAGGACACATCCAATGGTGAAAACCTCTCTGAGGTGCCAGAGGATGAAGGATTCAATCTTCCTCTTAGTGTAATTCATCAAGAGAAATCAGTGGTCTTAGTAGAGAAGTACAATCTAGTCAACCTAGGAATAGAGAAAATACCACACATAACATTCTATGCAGAGTCACTTCTAATAGAAGAATAGGAACTTCTAGTTGCATCCCTAAAAGAAATAAAGATAAACTTTGCATGGACCTATGCTGACATGCTGGGCCTTAATCCAAAGGTTTTGGTTCATCACCTAGTTGTATGTATTGAAGCAAAGCCATTGAGACAAAAGCTAAGAAAGATGCATCCCCAGATAGCATTGTTGGTCAAAGTGGAATTACAAAAGCTCCTAGATGCAGGGTTCATACGATCGATTGATTATCCAGAATGGGTCTCAAATATGGTACCTATTTCAAAGCCCATTAGGGGCATCTGCATCTGCACAAGCTTCAGAGACCTTAACAAAGCATGTCAAAAGGATGATTTCCCTCTTCCAAACATTAACATGATTATGGATATGATGGAAGGACATGAGATGCTATCATTGATGGATGGATTCTTAGGTTACAACGAGATCATGATAGCAAAAGATTACCAACATAAAATGACCTTCACTTGCCCATGGGGGACATATTGCTGGAATACGATGTTGTTTGGGATAAAGAATGTGGGAGCTACCTATCAAAGGGCCATGACACTAATCTTTCATGATATGATTCATAAAACTATGGAAGATTATGTGTATGAAATATTGGCTAAATCAAAGAAACGATGAGATCACATATCAGCTCTAAGCTCCATCTTTGATAGGATAGAAAAGTACAAGGTCCAACTAAATCCAATGAAGTGTTCCTTCGAGGTACAATAAGGAAAGCTCCTAGGATGCATTGTATCCATGAGAGGAATTGAGGTAGATCTTGCCAAAGTCAAAGCAATCCTTGAAATGGAGGCACCAAAAACACTAAAGCAGCTAAGAGGCCTACAAGGAAGACTCTAGTCCATGTGCTAATTCATAGCATAAATACCAAACAAGGCTATCCCATATTCTCATCTACTCCACAAGGGGGTAGCATACAAATGGGATGAGAAGTGTGATAAGGTGTTCAACAAGATCAAGGAGTACTTACTCACACCGCTAGTTCTCATGCCACCAATTCCAGGCAAACCATTGATCTTATACATATCAGCAACAACAACAACTCTTGGCACTCTCTTAGCACATCATGATGAAAATGGAAAAGAGAAAGTTATCTATTATATCAACAGAACTATGGTGGGACATGAGTTGAACTATACATCCATTGAGAAATCTTGTCTAGCAGTCGTGTTTGTAGCACAAAAATTCTTACATTACATGCTAGCACATTATATAAATCTCATCACAAAGATAGACCCACTCAAGTACCTGCTTTCTAAAAAAATGCTTACATGGTGGAAAACAAAATGGGTTATGATCCTCACAGAGCACAACATTGAGTATGTGGAACGCAAGGCCACTAAGGGACAAGTAATTGTAGATCAGCTGGCAGAGGCATCAATATACTCATAAAACCCACTTGTATTAGAATTCCTTGATGAATCCATCTTCAACCTAAATATAGCAGACCACTAGAAAATTTACTTCGATGGATCATACACAAAACATGGGTCAGGAGCGGGGATCTTCTTCATCACTCCACAAAGGGATTGTATACAAAAATAATATAACCTGACATTTCGTTGCACAAATAATTTTGCAGAATATGAGGCTCTTGTCATAGGACTGATAATTGTAGTACAGTGATAGATTATGGCACTCAAGGTTTATGGAGATTCACAGGTCATAATAAACTAGTTCAATGATGAGTATCAAACAAAGGATGACAAGTTGACTCCATACAAGAAATTGGTAGAAAGCCCCAAGGAGTTCTTCATTGATATCACATTTGAACAACTACCAAGAGAAAATAACAAAGTGGCAGACGCTATGGCAGCAATCGAGTCACTCCTAGACATCCAATGCAACGTCCCAAAGAAAGAATTCCTTGTAGACCAGCTTCTCACACCAGAATTTTAGGTACTAGAGTCTGAATTTGTGTGTGAAATCGTTGGTCCCGGTGATCCATGGTATCATGATATATACACCTACAATTGAGAATAGGAGTCCTCCCCGCTAACATAACCTTGAACCTTAAAAGAGCCTTTGTCAAGAAGTCATCCTGTTTTGTCATCCTAGGAGGTACCCTATACCATAGAAGCATTGAAGAAATATTTTTGGGTTGCTTAAATGCTAAGGATGCTTTGACTGCCTTAACCAAGGTGCACAATGACATTTGTTGTTCACATTCTAGTAGTATGACCTTGGCCAAAAAACTGCTGAGGACTAGGTACTATTGGCCTAAAATGGAAAGGGAATCTCATGATTATTTTAGAAGGTGTTTGTAGTGTCAGCAACATAGGGATTTCATCCATGCACTAGCTCAGGAGCTCCACCCAATTATCACAACTTGGCCCTTTTCACAATGGGGGCTTGATCTCATTGGAAAAATCACCCCACCTCATCTAGTGGACATAAGTTCATCATCACCACCACAAAATATTTCAAAAAGTGGGTGGAGGCCATTCCCATGACATATATCATAGGAAAGCAGGTATCCAAGTTCATCCTAAACTACCTAATTTGCCGCTAATGTGTCCCTCAAGACATTATCTCAGATAACGAGACACCTTTCAAAAACTAGGATGTCTGTGACTTATGCCACAAGTTTAATATCCAACATCACTTTTCCACTCCATACTACCCCCAAGGAAATGACCAAGCTGAGGCTACAAATAAGACCATCTTAAAAATCCTCAAGAAAACGGTCAATGAAGCTGGTCGTGATTGGCACCTCCAATTGAATCTCACTTTACGGGCCTACCGAACAAGTATCCGCACACCAACAAGTACCACCCCTTTCTCCTTCATCTACGGATCAAAATATATTCTCCCTATTGAGATTGAGCTACCATCCCTGAGAATATCATTGCAGGATCTCATCATAGATGAGGAATATCGGTCAAGATTAAACAAGATGGAATTACTAGATGAGTGGCGTATGGATGCCTTAAACCATTTGCAAGTCTACTAGAACTGTCTCAAGTAGAGTTATAACAAGAAGATCAAGAGTCAGACTTTCTAAGTCGAAGAACTGGTGCCGAAGGAGAATCAGAAGAATGTTCCAAATCCAAATAGCAAGGGAAAATTTGAACCCAATTGGTTGGGACCCTTCGTCATCACAGTGAGCTATAAGTCAAGGGCATATTAGTTATCATCACCCGAAGGGGAACCTCTATAAGAACCCATGAATAGATCCCATCTCAAAAAAAATTATGCCTAATCTTTCAAGGTATAAAACCAAAAATACAAAAAAATCAAAAAACATAAAATATCCAAAAAAATAAGAAAAAGGATTAAAAATAGTGAAAAGAAAAATCATCCTATAGTGAAAACCACCTTTGTGGTGCTTTGGGCAAGTACCTTGATGAAAAACTGGAAAATAGAAACCTTGTGTAAATAAACACTTTACATCCACAAGGATCTCCTCAGCTTGTTCTACATCATTCATCCATCGCATTCATCCATCACACTTCCATTGCATCCATTTGTCATCCACTCGTGTCCGCGTCATAGCTTGATCCTTTGTTTGTGTGATGATCCCTCCTAGTACTACTTTTCCCATTCTAAAGGTCAGTTTGTCTTTCCTATATTGGAGTAGTCTATTGCATCACATTGGGGGCATGTTCTCATCAGATTGGGTTCATGTATATTCTTGAAGTCTCCCTTAAAATCAAAAAATCCAAAAACATTCAAAACATATCAAAATCCAAAAACAAGTCAAAAGGTTGGTTAAAAAGTAAAAAATAGCATTGTCTTGTCGAGCTACAGGTCTCTAAGCTCTGAACGTAGGAAAGGTTGATCTTTGATCATCCCTTGAGACACTTAGGTTAGTCCTTTAGGGGTTCGTCATAATAAAATGGCAATCCATTTGTTCATATCTCATCAATAATCGAGTCTGTGTTAGTCAAACTACATGGTCTCTGCGTGTATAACATAGGCAAGGATAATCTTTGATCATCCCCCGAGGCCCTTAGGATAGGTCTTTAGGTTAGTATCTTGGTCAAAATCTCAGAAAACACAAAAAAACATTGAAAATTTGGCAAATCAATACATTTGTAAAACATCTTTAAAATACCAAAAAATAGCCTCAAAACATTTCAAAACATCAAAAACTTTCAAATATTTCAAAAAATCCATCCATCCCATTTTGCTTTCACCCGCAATAAACATCACTCATAATAAACAATCATCACCCTCAACCTTTGGTGAAACAGTCAGAAACAGGTCTAGCAGGTTAAAAGTAAAAACTCAAAACGTCAAGGTCTTAAGTCTAGGTCAGTAAGTAAACAAGTTGGTCAACTCTTGGTACTAATAGCTCATCATCCAGTTTGTCCCAAATCATCTGATAACAACATGTCCTAGGATGCATCCTTCCTACAATGGACATCAACATCAGGCATCATTGTAGTTTAGTCTTGGCTAGTCGTATAAAGAACATTAGCTTGTTTGTTTACTTGATCTTGGTCTTTTTGGCTTATCTTATTGTGTCCATTCCCATGACCTCTCGATGATGTCCAAACAAAGGGATTTAGAGAGAAAGGAATGGGGCACCATTATCTTTTTATCTATTGTGCTTGTTGGATATTCTTGTAATATAACCTTGGTCATACCTACTTTGTTTGGTCTATAGGGAGGGTGTTTTAGGTGTCTTATTGACCACATAGCAAGGCTTACCTTTCTATGTTTTGGTCTGAGATGTTTGGAATATCTAAACTGCATTTTGAATAAGGTTTTGTATGCCAGGTGTGAACAAGAATACTCCTATTTGATTGTCAAGTCAAATTCCATCACACTAGGTGCAACACCATCTTGGTTCTTTATACCTTGATGCGATGTGCCTATGTGTGTTATCAAACATAAGGTAAATATCCATTTTAAAGTCCCAATTCCTGGTAAACAAATCATCATCATCATTATCATCATTATCTCTAATAATGTAGGCTTGTTGGATCTCATTTCTTCTTGATTCTCTCTGCGCTAACATGGTACCATGACAATTAATCAAAAACATCGCTAATGCATCCATCCTACATCCACAAACCATCAACATGCTACATATCCATATCATATCATATAGGAAACATTGATCATCTCACATGCATCGTATTTCATCATTGCATAATATAGATTGCTTATTCTAAGCATCTCATAAACCATACATTTACATCATTACATAATCAATTAAACATTAAAAGCATCATCATATCATCCATATAAAAATCATCATATATCATCACATAAGAATCATCATATCATATCATATGCATCATCATATCATATCATATGCATCGTCATATCATATCATGTGCATCATCATGCCATTCATACATATTGGAAAAAAGTATTGAAAAAGAAAAAGAGCATCTCATACATCTCATGATCATAACATATATCATCATCATCCATTAGGTGCATAATATAGATATATTAGTCTAAGCATATTAAAATCATTTGCATTCAAATCCATATCATTTATACATTATCATAAAGGTGCATAGAAAAGATACTAAAAAATAAATGCATCCATAAACATCTGCATAATCACTGCATCACATCATATAATATAGAAGCACACATCACATTGCATCACATAAAATAAAATCATACAGGCATCACATTACATAAAATAGAGTCACATCATCATGTCATTGCATTGCATATAGAAAAGTAAATGCATCCATCCATCATGCATAAATAAAATAGGACACATCTCATAATCGAATCAATCATATCATATATATATATATCAATAATGTAACTGTCATGGTGCAAATCGGGATCAAATGTCATGTGTATGAATCAATCAAAGTATACAAAAACCCATGGGGCTATAAAAAATGGAGCCTATGAATCTCAAAAGGAATGGTGTCTCTGATAAAAAATGTGAGCTAGCCGTGATGGCTGCTCCCCTCACCCGACTGTCTCTCGGGCTGGTCCTGTCTCTGTCCTATCTACTGTGAAAAATTTGGCACCCAAGCCGCTGGAGGCACTACCTATCTATAATGAACTCTATAATACTTTTCCTCTCTCACCGCATCCTGATACATTCGTGCTAGGAACATCATGCCCTGTGTCGTAGTTGTTATACTCTCTAGCTACTGGCATCAACCCACCTCTTGTGCCAGCTGCAGCTTTGCAACCTATCTCTACTGCACAACCTGATCTCACTCTACTCGGTCCTAATCTCTCTCAGCTATCAATATCACAACCTGTGCTTGAAGTTGCTGAATAATTGCATCCCTCTGATCTGTCTGGGGTGGTGGTGACGGTAGTAGTAATGGTTGATCCCTCTAGGGCGACTACTGCTGGTCCCAATTTGCATCTCTCTGTTGATGCCCATGCCCCTAATCCCTCTACCCTCATTGGTTTGGAGGTGGTCCACCTCCTCCTCTACCTCCATCTTCATCTCCTCATCCTCCTCACCCCCACTCCCACCCAGTTGTCCAACCTCGGGGTCTCTGCTATAGTAAAACTATCCTAGGCATTGTCAATCTAACTGGAGGGTGAAACCAATCAATGTATGCCTTTGTAGTCCTGGTGTTTTCCTACCCCTGATCATATGGCCACAACCTGGCAACCAACTATCTAAATGAATCCACTGCATCCTCTGGTGGGATCTACTGAGTCCATGTGGTCTCCCTTGTGGTATGAGAAAATATAGCTACATACTGATTGTCCGACCTGTCTTGGGCATCGTCGAACTTCCTGGATATCTGATTTGGCAGGTAGCGCTCAATCATCATATGCTCTCTATCTTTCATCAACGTATCCTACCTCACATAAAAAAGCTGCTAAACATCATCATAGCATGTGGGCATCCTGAGCCAAGGCCTGCAAGTGAATGTGGTCATCTCATCGATCAACCTCCTCTAGTGAGGGATACCAACCACTCCTATGTGGGTAAAGGTAAGACCGCCTCTGTATCACCAGACTGCTATGTTGTTTGGATCCACATCAACTACTGTAAATCATGGGTGAAGCACGATAATGTGCTCCTACGCCCAGATGTGTAGAAGTGTAACTCCAACATCAATGGCACTAATGTCGCATATATGCGAACTCGTGCAAATCATGATAAAGTGAGGCCAACATCACTGGTCCCCAAGCAAAGCACTCTCTCTGGAAGAGCATCTACTCACAAGCTAAACCCCACCTTGGGATGACATATCAGTTGTGCCGATTTGGTGCTACAATTCCTAAGATAATCACTACCACAATCAATCGAAATGTCAACACTTGGCTCTTGTAGCACTCCAGCTCGATTTGACCCTTGACAAAGACAATCTCATCCAAACCCATAATCTCATAGTAGGCATCAGTCCTGATGTCCATGTCATGAATCACCCTCTCACCATGGATGGGTAATTGAAGGATCTGCTATACATCCTCTAGAGTGATGGTTGTCTCACCTATGGGGAAGTGAAATGATGACATCTCACTGTGCCATCTCTCTGCCAGTGTGGTCATCATGCCTAGATGAGTCCTAATAGTGGGTGTGTACACAGCATACCATAGCCCGATCACTCCAAGGTGCTCCTGAAGCAACTCGTGTAATCAAGTCAATCTACTGAGAATTGAGGATTGGTGCTCACATGAATGTATGGGCTTTGTGTCCTCCTACACCAATAAATCCCACAACGTCAAGTTTCATAAAAAATCAGGATCCCATTTCAAGTTTTCACAACTGAAACATCAAAGGTGTCACTATTTGCAAATGTGTTGTTGTTTGGAAACTCCAAACTGCGTTGTTGGAGGCTCCAAATCACAAACTTCACTACAACGACACTATTTGACCATGCATCTATTTGACCCAAAACCCTAATTTCCTAACTGGATTGCAGCGACGCTATTTGCATATGCGTTGCCATTTGGATTTTGACCCGTAAGAGCTAAATTGCGACGCGACATCATAGGACTCAATAGTGGCATTGTTTAAGGCCATGCGACACTAATTCTAAACTTTCAACGGTGCCAAACTGCGCCACTGGACTAGTTTGACTTTTAAACCCTATTAATTGCATACAAAAATTGAAAACACAAGGTGGGGTAGGGTCACATACCGGTGGTCCTGCACCTGGAAGTCGCTGGTAGACTCGCACTCACTCAAAGATGTGTCAGGGAAGCACTCATTGCGCCATCCCGCATGAAGTTCAGAGATCAAAACGATGAAATCTCTAAAGGCTAAGTAAGCAAATGAATTGAAAGTAACCCCTCGAGCACTATTTAAGCATAAAAAATAGAGTTTTTTGACCTTGTTTAGCCATCCAACTAGGGTTTTAGACCTCTGATCCTATTTTTACCCAATTGAGGCTCTTTTGTATCATTTTTTTCATGTTTTAGCACATTTTTGTCATCTTGGAGCCTTTATGGACCCGTCGGGCAGCTTGTCCTCTTTTTTGCGAGATCACCCAAAAATCCAAATTTTCGTCTGATCTCTTGAGGGGGTAGTATACCAGTGTAATTCCTTTGCTAGGGAAGTAGTGGGGCATCTAAAAAATCATTTTTTTTTGAATTTCAATCTCAGAAAGGTTATTCTTTAAACCAGTGCAACATGTACATTGCTTCAAAGAGGGGCAAAATGTAGACATGAAAAATATACTGATTGATCCTATACACACGATCCTGATTTACTAACACCACTTCATCTTGAATTGTCTCCTTTACTAACCATTTAATCAAATAATCTTTATTTGATTAAATTCATCACATTTCATCTTTTAATTAAATAAATCAATTTTATATGATTAAATCATTATCTCCTATTAATTAAATAAATCATTTTGTTTAGTTAATCCTATAGTCCCTCTTTTAATTAAATAAATCATTTTATTTAATTAAACTTTAAATTCATCTCCTTTAAATTAAATAAATTAATCTTTATTTAATTTAAATATAATACCATCCTCTTTAATTAAATAAATCAAACTTTATTTAATTAAATTCTAAAATCATTATTCCTCTCATTTTGATTTATTTAAATCATAAAATCTAAATCAAGAGTCAAATCAGCTAAATTCTATCTAAGTTAATCAAATCCTGATTGACTCTAATCCTAATCACTCAAATCCTCTAGCTTTTGCAACTTGCACATGAAAATCAATTTAATTAATTTATAAATCTCCATTTTTCATTAAAAAAGGCATCAAATCTCGCCCCAAAAGTACTTGTCCATCCAATCCAACAAGGCATTAAAGGCCTCTTACATGTCCTTTTCTTGAGCCAAGTGGCATTTAATTCATCTTTCATCTCCCTCCAACATGTCACTTCTCCAATTTTGAATTTTCACCTAATAACATTAATGTACACATTCATCAAAATGTACTCCACCTTTGTCCACTCACATGTTGACAAGTGGCATTGTGCTATTGGTTGGTGTTTGATCCCACATTCATCCATTTTGCCTATTCCTCCATCATTATCTTCTATAAATATAAGGCTCTCATATTGATTTTGGATCCACAACTTCATGCAACATCATTATCTTTATTTTTTGAGCAAAATTCATCCATTGTCATCCATTTTAATAGTTTTCATCATTTCATAGCTAGGTTATAGAGAAATTTCATCAAGGAGCATCAAATCTTCACCTTTCATCATCACCAAACTTGCAGGGAATTGGGAAAGGGCTATTTTCCACATCAAAATAGCACCAATTCCCCCATGGGATTGAGAATTTGTTTGTTTTGAGCAAGATTAGATAGCTTTTATTTGTGTTCTTCATGTTATTTCTTGTTCTTGATATTTCAAATGAATCTTATGGGGAATGGTGATTTAACTTGCATAATGGACTAATATTGTGTTTGTGCAGGTTTAGGATCACCATTCACATTTTGGCACTAGAAGGAGGGAAAATCCAAAGAAATTAACACACCTTTTTAGAAAATTCTGTTTTTTTTGAGTTTTTTGTGTCTACAGGAAATAAACTGTTGACAAATTCAAACTGTACTACTATCAGTCCATCGTTGCTATTTAACAACACTATCAAACTTAAAACTACGATGTTGGAAGCCACTTCCACTCAGCTCAACCAACTCAAACTCCAAATTCCACAGCTGGGTAAAATAGTGCCACAATCACGCTCACTATCTCTCCATAGAGCACTGTTCGTCTCATTAGAGTGCCATTGACTTGCTCCAAACTGCACTGCCATCATAGACTGCGCCACTAGGGTGGGGTAAAAGGAAATTTTCAAATTAATTTTAACATATTCTTTTTATTTTTGATTACCTGTGACTTCGAATTGGTTTTTTGGCCTCTATTTATGTAGTTTTAACCAGTTTTTATAGGTTGGAGTGATTCAAAGGGAAGGAGGAAATGAAGTCAAGACTTCTTATGGAATCTTCATTCTATTGTATCAAGTATTTTTAAACATTTTCGAGAGAAATTATAATCCCATTGCTAAGGAATTTTTCATCTTCAAGCTCTTTAGGACTCAATAGTTTTCATTTGGGCTTAAAAAAAACAATAAAAGGGATTAAAAAGAACATTAGGAACTTACTAGAGTTTGTTTTGAGGTTTTAAAATTGAACAAGAAAATTTCACATTTCAATTTTGGTGCTTAAAAAGAATCCATTCTTGCTTTGAAGGTTAAAATGAACATGTGTATTTTTTGTCTTTTAATTTCTTATACAAAGTAATATCACTTAAAAGGTGTATGCGCTTCTCTCACGCCTATCTTGAGAATCAAAAGTATTTTAGTGATATTAAGTTGTATAAGCAATTGTCTCCACACTTCAATTTGGATTCTTAAAATTGAACAAAATCTTGCTAGTGTGAGTGGAGTATATCGTGTGTGTTCTCTCTTTGTTCACGTAAACAAATATCAATCAAAATACGGATGTGCTTGCTTGCTTTTGTTTACCCTTAGAGGGGCCTTCCTAAGAGACACATCTAAAAGGAGAACTCAAAGGCGATTTCAACCAGTTTTTTAGCTATAGGATCATGAAAGTGATGAGACAAACGTGATGATAGATAGTTCATAGAGAAGTGCGGAAGACATTCATGATAGACATGATAACCAATATCTAGTGACAGTCATTTTATATAATAATAGTGACCATGCCAAAGAGGAGTAGTGATCTCCAAATTGTGATGAGGTTATGAGAGACAACTCACAGGAATGAAAAGAAGACTGTGTATGTGAATGCATAGTGGTATGATTGCATGAGATATGACAAGAAAAGTGAAACTAGACACAATCATAAAGGATCACTATGCAAGGGATGGTCTTTTCAATCAAAGGAAGTCAGGAGAATATTTCAAACCTTACTATAGTCAAAAGATCCAAGAGATGGTAGACCATGAGGTTTACCAAGGGGAGGAGTCCTTAAAGTATGAGGATAGTTACCATCTCAAAATGATAAAAAAATTATCATAACATAAATAATTTTCCAAATATCAAAGGAAAAAAATACAAGTGTTTCCAAATATGTTATGAATGATCTATGTGCACCCAATAAAGATATGAACATTCAAAATGAATAAAAGATATGTTTAGGAATTTTTTTATAAATATTCATTACACATTTCAATAGAACTGTAGACACTTAAAAATGACCTAGGCCTATAAGCTCTATTTTACCACTTTCATCCTAACATAATTATGACATTTTAATTATGTCCATCCACATTCGACTATTAATTAAATAATTCATAATTAGTTAATTAATTCATGTCTTTTTATTCTTCATAATTATTAAATAAATAGTTTTATTTATTTATTAAATACATCATTAATTGTCTAAGTCTTCCCCTAATTAAATAAATTTCTTAATTTATTTAATTACCTTTCTTCATTTATTTCTTCCTGATTATTAAATAAATCAATTTCATTTATTTATTTAATATGTCACTAATCCTCATAATTAAATGAATTTATTAATTTATTTAATTACTAATCATATTGCTAAATTAAATAATTATCTTTAATTATTTAATTGTCGAAATTAACATTTCTCTCATTTTAAATAAGTTAATTATTTAAAATGATATCACATTCTTAACTGACAGTTCATTTTAGTAAATAATCTGAAAATCGATTATTTATTATCTCACAAAATCCATATTTTGAATTAATTTAATTCAAAATGATAACTTTCCTCCAAAAATCAAGTAATCAGGAAGATTCTTGATTTTCCAAATCTGGTCTTCAGTTCAACTATTATCTTCTTGATTTTTTTGAATCTCACAAATCAGGTAGTCTTTATCTTTCTAATTTTTGAAAATCTTATATTTGTAATTAATTATCTCATTTATTCTCCACCGTTGATTCGATCTTCTTGGATGACATCTTGACCACTCATTTAGGGATTTTTCCCTAACCCTAATTAGGGATTATCAGATTTAATCTCGTCCTCTGATTTTAGGTCTCTACCGAAGGTCAATCTCGTCCATCCATTCAAAATGGCATTTTCTATAAAATGTCATTTTCCTCTCATTTTTAGATTACACACTGACACACTTAGAGATTTTACAAACATGACAACATTTATTATCTTATTACACTTAGTCTTGGCATATTTAGGCATAGGAATTTCAATCATATTGTCATAGGCATAGGCATTTAGATTCAAATCCTTCAAAGCTTGTATAGGACTTCCTCAAATATTGCTCGCATGTTCAATTTGAGGGCAACACGTCAATCAACAAGTTAGAAGGTGTTACAAAGGTGAATCATGGAGATCTCGGTGATTAGCTAGTATAATCGTTTTGTTTATGTTTACTTCCATTGTATTTTGTAATTTCTTTGGGTTTCTTAGTCTTGGCTAACCTCTAATCTACTTAAATTTAACCCTTAGATACATTGGTGAACCCGACTTTGTTTTTTTTAATTATTTCCGTACAGTTTTGTGTGTTCTCTGTCATTTTTGCAAGTACAGGTATAGAGCAACGCAGTTGTTTTTTTAAATCGTGACGCATCTGATGCGTCATGACACACATGTAGACTCAAACACCGCAATCGTTCTGACGTGCCGCAATCAAAGTCTGGAATGACGCATCTGAACTCCCGAGCCGCATTTACAACACAGAGCAACACAATCATTCTATTGTGACGCATTTTCCTAGTAATGTTTTCTGCTCATTTGCATTCGAATTTTTTTTAATGTTTTTTTTTCTTTTTTTTGGGTTTTCTTCTGCATTCTGCCTAGCGTATGTTTTTGGTGTCACTAATCTTAGTTTGCAGCATGTGGAGATTACCTTCGTGGGTCCAAGACTGGTGTTTAAAACTTCTATCTCATGGTCTTGCAGGTTCGAATGTCAAAGAATAAAGACAAAAACATTATGCTTATCTTTTTCCTAGATTAGTACACACTTACTTTCAATGAAATTAAAAAGAACATGTCTTCTAATTTGCATGATTGTGTTTTCAAAATGGTAGGTGAGTATGCTCTCACCTTGTGAAAACTCGGTGATTAGAAAACCAGACCCATTTTTATATGTTATTACCCTTATGACTTAGTAATCGAAGTATCCTCTACCCTTGTGCGTTCAGGCGATCTTGGGTGTAAGAGAAATGGTTACTAACTCTAGAACTTGGGCCTATTCTGGTGGGAAAAAGTACTCACCTTAGGATGACTCAGACTGGTAGCACCCTGAACCCGAGGGACTTCTAGTCAGTATATAAAAGTGGATTCTTAGGGAAAGCCCAAGAATCACACGTGTGGTTCTGACGAGATGGATCTGAAAGGGGACTCTCACCACATGGATCATGCCTTATGAACATAATGCCTATATTAAACACCTCTTGTCTTAGTGTCCAACCGTTCTTTGGTCATTTCTTGGTATAGTGTAGGGTACAGTATCATGCCTGAAGACACTCACTATTGATCCCCTTGAGTAGAGATAACAGTTCTTGGGAAGTCACTACCCAAGAATTCAAATTTGGTGTGCTTGAATGACGTTAATGAGCCGTGGAGGGGAGTCAATGCCACCAAAATTATAAGCTATCCTCTCTCTAGAAGGAAAGGAGTTTATCACCAATCTGGGGTATATCGGTGGGCTATACCAAGTATACAAAACCTTGGCCTATTGGCCTTTTAGGATTGTACTTGTCTTATGTGCGTTTTCTTACATTCAAAACATTGTGCTTGTCAAGTGCTTGTTGGATTTCTCAAACATTTTTCACCACATTTACAATTCTAGACAAGGCATTTACCATTAAACAGATCAAATTTTCCCTAAAAATGTGAAGAAACTCAATTTTAACAAACTGTGTAGCATCTGTTGAACCGCATTTGATTTTATGAGACGCAATCGCTCTATTAAACTGCATTTGTATGAATCACGACACATTTGAATCTTACAGAGCCGCATATGAAAAACTGAGTCACATTTGATAGTCCAAGGGCCGCATTTGCTCAAACCAAACTACATTCAAGAAACTGACACATTCACCTGTCACAAGTGAAACCTTGATACAAAGTCAAATATGAGTGTACACTTTGTCAATATTTTGTCAAACACTATTTCCAAAGGAATTATGTCAGAAACCAACTTTGAAATTTCTCAAAAATTTTGACCATTAGTTTGCATTCTTCATCCTAGGTTTCACCCTTCATTTCTTTTAGTTGCATACATTAGGCATTAGCTTGTTCCTAGGTCTTCATACTTACATACTTGGGATTAGGAAAATATCGACACACTTTGCAACATCATTTCTTTCGAAACTAGGTTACCTTGGACTTAAATCATCATTCCCTTTTCAGTCATTTCTTTAGGAAAACTCACCAGTCATTTTGACCCTATCCTTTTGTCATTTTCAACAAGTCCTTTATTAACCAGAATCGAAAACAAAGATTGAGCTTAGAAGTGCTTAGGTATCCTTGTCTCAAATTGCATTATAAGTATAGACATTGTATATTTTATTCCCAAAAACCCAAAAATACTACTCATTCTAGTCGTCATTTTGAACTTAGACCTTGCATAAGTGTCATCCTTGCATTTAGTTGTCATCTTCAGTTTGAGCAATATCATCTTATGGTGGAAACTAGACTCCAAAAAAAAAATGACAAATGGCTAACTTTCGACAAGACCCCACTTCCACTGTCAACAATCCCACGTATGACCCAAATTGGACTTTTGACGATCCATTTGGAAATACAAACAATCAACCTCTCACGACAACACCATCATCATCAAACAGTCCCTTTGAACCATTCTTACGTAAGGATGTGTATGGACAAATACTTGAAGAAAACCTAGAGGTAGCAGCACAAGACCCAAAGGCCTCTCAATTCATGGAACAAATGGTCCTATATGACAAAGATAGATATTTGGCCATACTCTTAAGTCAAGGAGCCAAATTACCTCAAGGATTCAACATTAACATGTTGAGATCAACATCTCCAGACCCTAATGTCAACAATGCACATAACATGTCAAATAGTGGTCAACCTTCAAACACTATGAGCAATACTTTCTTTGACACTACAACGACAGTGCATGCTACCTCCAACATCCCAAACACCTCCAACACAATAAACGCTACATCCATTGGAGGATCACAATCTGTCACAGTGCCCACAATATCCACGACACTGTCACAATCGGCTGGAACCACCTTTGGATCCGCGGCAATGTGGGAGAGTTACTCCAATCCTCTTTTTACCAATACGGTAAATGCCACGGGGGCATCATCAAGTGATACCAATCCCCCTTTGACAACTAAATTGAATACCATGAGTACACCATCGACATATCCTCTCATTGGTATCTCAAAAAATCCTTTGGGTGGGGGTAAACGACATATATTTATTCAAGGAAAACAACAAAATGTGAACATGCCAACACTACCAAATCCCATCAAATCCCAAGGACAAAATTTGACCATCCCCTTTGTCCAAACCCAATAATTTGGAAAAAGTAGTCAAAACACACAACCCATGGCATCATTAGCACATCACAAAGTTCATGGTCACCATATCCCCCAAATATCGACACAAATGGTTGGCAGAAACATCCCAACATACTCATCTCACATACATACTCACCAACATACCCCCAATCCCAACTTTCAATACCAACAACACGCCAATCCGCACACATCATACATGTCACAACAATCCATACCTCCACAATACACCAATATCCATGCACAAAAAATGGGGACTTATGGAATACCAATCAGTCCAACGTATGGGAGCACAAATGACCCTATTATAGATGCCTTACAAGCCAAACTGATGGGTCTAGGGAAAACTATCCAAAACATACAAATATCGGGCAAAAAATCAGAAGTGTCATATGCTCTAAATGTATACCCATTCAACATGACCTTATACATGCCACCATTTCCTCTGGGATATGTGTCACCCAATTTTACAAAATACAGAGGCAAGAAAAACCCCATTGAACATGTTCACAAATTTGCAACCAATTTTATGGACGTCACCTATGAACAAACATACTTGATGAGACTTTTCTCTAAAATTCTTGCGGGTCCTACCCTTGAATGGTTTTCCACCAAAAGGATATCCAAACATGGGATGAGCTCAAACAAAAATTCATAAAAAAATTATGTGTACAACATTGACATGGACACCTCTATTCACTAGCTTGTGCAATCTCACTCAAGAGGATGGGTGAGACATTCATCCCATTCTTTCAAAAATGGAGAAGTCTAGCTAGTCGGTGTCACATTGACATACCCGAAAGGGAAAAAGTTGACATGTTTGTTCAAACACTTTTGGGTCCCCTAAAATATGCATTGCAAGTGCATTGTTACACAACATTCATGGACCTAGTGAAAAAGAGGTCCAGATTGAGAAATCCCTTATCCAAAGAGCTAAGGTACAGTTCCAAAAACACAAATGCAACTCCTCCCACCAGCAAGAATAAATCTTGGGTCAAAAATAAACATGTTACAAATGGCAGTGTTGTTGATGCCAAGACTGCAAACATTGTGGGTCCTGTCTAGCCCTAAAAGGGGTTCAATAGCAAAACAAACCAACAATGATGTTAACACCCCCTACCAATGTCCCTTCAAACAACCAGAGCAAAAAATAATAGGGACAATACTGAGTCAGATGAGACAATTTCCTAGGGTCGCACATACACTTCTTTAGAACCCATTGAGAGAAGTCCTCAAGAAATGCCTCCAAAATGGGGTCATCACACTTCAAGAACCAAAACAAAGGACAATTCAAACTAGCATGGTGGGAAGATAATGCATTTTTTTACTATCATCGGGCAAAAGGACATAAAACCTCTAACTGTTGACAACTAAAAAACCTAGTACAATATCTTATCGAGAGTCGTATGATCGAGGTAGGTGGATCACAATTTTCTGTCAATTCAGACCATACTATTCATAAGAACCCACTGCAGGACCATGGTTCTAATAATGCTTCCACATCAGGTCCACAGCTAAACAATAATCATGCCAATTTCACCAAAGCCAAGTACAACTATTTTGGTGGACCAATTATAAATAATGTCTGAACTGATGACAAATACATCAATACCATTACGGTCAAGAGAGCACCCCAATGTAATGCTACTACTCGAAGTGGCAAGGTCACCATAGCTAGTCCACCTCCCGCTAGACAACCCAAACTCACCATACCTGGCCCATCTGCTAAATAGTCAAAACCCACCCCGACCACAAAGCAGTGGCAACCAAAGAGTTAGTTCAACCTTATCAATCAGCTTGGAAAAACTCCTGCACAAATTTCTATACTTGAGCTGCTTCGTATCTCTCCCGTGCATAAGGATATACTGGATAAAACCCTATAAGAGTCGTCAGTCCCCAAGGACATTGATGTTAATCAGTTTGAGACCATGGTGGGATACCTCAATATGCCTCACCACGTCACCTGAGACCAACCACAATGATGCATTGCACATTGAAAGCTTTGTCCATAAGCACAAGGTCAGAAGAGTTTTAGTAGATGGTGGAGCAGGATTGAATATATGCTCCTTGAAATTGGTTAAGGCTCTAGGATTTTCTAATGCATACGTAGACCCTACAAAGAGTATAGTGATCAAAGCATATGATGATGAAGAATGCTCTTCATGAGGTGTTATATCTCTTCCTATTAGATTGGGACCAATCATTGTGGATACAACCTGCCAGGTCCTGGATCTGGAATTACCGTACAACATCTTGCTCATCTGTCCATGGATTCATGCCTTAAAAGTTGTTCCATTCACATATCACCAATGCTTAAAATTCCCATTTGATGGCACATAAATCACCATATATGGCAACCCTAACCCTTTTCAATACTGTACCAACCTCAAGGGTATTTCTAAAAATTGGGTGCCTATCAATCGAGAGGCTTCAGGGCCCTCGTATTCCAAATACATTGATCCATCCACACTTGCGTCGTCTTCCACACCCACTCCATCCACATCTTCCGCCACACCACCATCTTCTACAAACCCTAAGGTTGAACCCACTGTCAAGATCCAGAACCTCGGCTGTGGAGAATTCAAATTGCACATAGCATATAGCATCACAATGATACCAAAGTCTTTGAAGGTCTATGGTCGGCCATGTTTTAGAATGGAACCCAAAGAAATTTTCAAAGTTCCACCAAAAATAGTTTTCATCAAATGGGGAGACATGAGTAATGAGGGCCTTGCCGATATCACAAGATGGCTCTATAAGGATACTATCGCACAACCCCCATTACCAGTTCAGAAATATGGCAAGGGATATGACATAATGAATGCTAAGGGCTATGATGGTACTAGTGGCCTAGGCAGAAATAAAACTGGACGAAGAGAGCCCATAGAACCTTTCAAAATACCAAAGTATCTTGGATTAGGGTTTGGATCGCCCGATAATGATGATCGACGTACCATTGGACTTTTGAGTGAGTGAGTACATGCTTTGAAAAGTGTTGAGACCACTAAGGAAACCCTCACCGAAAATGACTCCCAAGAGTGGGAATTTGGCTTAGAATGATCCTTAAGTGATTGTTGCCTCGATGATTTGTTTGTCAAAATAGGGGAACTAACCTCTGAACAAAGATTTTGGAAAACATTTAAAATTGATTAGGCACCAAATAGTCAAAGTCCCATTACCACTCCCCATGACATACAAGACCCACCATCTAAATCCCTTCAATCCAATCCATCTGAAGTACCAGACAACACTGACAACCAGGACTCTAAGCCCTTCACTCCTTATTTTGACAATGAATATGAGACTAGTGAAGAGGAATATTGGATAGAGTCTAATGTGGAATTGGAGGATGATAATTTCATCTACAACCTCACTGAATCCATCTGCATGCTTTCTGCATCCTCCCCTCAATTCACCAACACTAATGATGGTATTTCCCTAGTTTATCCCCAACTAGTTGATTGGGACCCGGCAAGAGCCCATGATCTTGGACACATTTTAGAATGATGAAATTAGGAAGTTTGTGGGATGCATTGAGGGCATACAGAGTGATCCCACAAGTTAGAGGATTTTCTATTGAATTATATTGCAGCAAGCATACCGATTAAGAACCTATCCTCAGGTTACAAAATTAAAAATAAAAAATAAAGTAAAATAAAGCGTCTTTGGGTGAGAGTGAAAGGCACAACAAAAATGGGAGATGTACGGGTGAAGCATCTTGAGAGCACAAAGATGGAGGAATGGACAGAAGGCAGGCAGGGAGAACTGTGGGAGAGGTCAGGACATTCTGGGTGGGCAGGAAGGAAGGAGGAGGTGGGTCTGTGAATCGAGGCATGGTGACAGGGACTGGCGGAACGGGTTTGTTGGAACCGTTGGTGCGCTTCAGGTTGTGAGATGAGACTGAGTTGAAGAAACTTCTAGGCGTTGGATTCGCCTGATCTATTGATTATCTGAATGGATATCTAACTGAGTACCCGATGCTTTCATTAAATGGGATCCATGCAATGCAATTTTAGAGACCTAAATAAGGCATGCCCAAAGATGACTTTCCTTTACGAATATTGATATCATGGATTGACCTCATAGCGGATATGAGATGTTGTCCCTCATGGATGGTTTCCCTGGCTATAATCAGATTCGCATTGCCCCTGAAGACCAGTACAAAATGACATTTACTTTCCCATGGGGTACATACTGTTGGAATGCTATGCCATTCGGTCTCAAAAATGCAGGCGCCACATATTAAAGGCCTATGACCACAATCTTCCATGACATGATGCATAAAATAATGGAAGATTATGTAGATGACCTATTGGCTAAATTAGTAACCAAGAAAGATCATCTTAGGGTTTTAGACACAATTTTCAAGAGACTGGAAGAATACAAAGTCCGACTGAACCCTAAGAAATGTGTCTTCGGTGTCACATCAGGTAAACTCTTGGGATACATAGTTTTTCAAAGAGGCATCAAGGTCAATCCAGAAAAAGTCAAAGCCATCATAGACATGCCTCCACCCAGAGGAATCAGTGAACTCATAACTCTACAAGGTAGGGTACAATCTATTTGGTGCTTCATAGCCCAATTGGCTGACAAGTGTCACCCATTCCAATATCTATTGTGCAAGGGTATCCCCTTTGTGTGGATAGATAAATGTCAAGAAGCCTTTCAGAAAATCAAATATTACCTACTATCAACACCAATCCTCATGCCTCCCATTCACAAAAATCCATTGATCCTATACATCTCGGTAACTAATTCAGCACTGGGGGCATTACTAGCACAAAACGACCAAGAAGAAAAAGAAATAGCTATATATTACATTAGTCAGACATTGGTTAGGTATGAACTAAACTACACACCAATTGAATGAGCTTGTCTATCCATGGTCTTTGCAGCTCAGAAGCTAAGAAATTATATGTTAAGCCATCAGACACAACTAGTAGCAAAGATTGACCCCCTCAAATATTTGTTAAGTTAGGCAGCATTAACAGGACATCTGGAAAAATGGGTCATGATTCTGAGAGAATATGGCATTCAATATGTAGAAATAAAGGCAATAAAAGGACAAGTCATAGTGGACCAGCTGGCGGATGCACCTTTACAAAGTGATCACCTGTTAGTGGCAGATTTTCCAAATGAGTCGATATTCCATACGAAACCTAAGGCATCTTGGCGACTCTACTTCGACGGATCACACACAAATCATGGCTCGAGGGCAGGAATCTTGTTCATCACCCCTCAAGGAGACTCCATTCCTAAGTATTTCCGCATTGCCTTCCCATGCAGAAACAATGTGGCAAAATACGAGGCACTAGTTATAGGACTAAGAATGACAATAAAATGGAAAATCAGAGCACTACATATCTGTGGGGATTCTCAACTTGTCATCAACTAGGTTAATGATGACTATGACACAAAAGATGAGAAGCTGATGCCCTACAAATGAATGGTTGACAGTTTCCAAATGTACTTTCATATGGTAATTTTTGAACAAGTTTCAAGAGCACAAAACAAGGCAGCAGATGAAATGGCTACAATAGTCTCTCTCCTCGACATTCCAAGCAATCTGCCTCAGCTGGAATTCCTAATAGAGCAATTGTTGGTCCCTGCCTATGACATTCTGAAGTTAGAGATGGTCTGCGAACTTGTTGGTCCTGACTCTCCCTAGTACCAAGATATTTATGACTACCTTAAGTCTCAAACCATTCCACCTAACCTGTCCAATAACCATAGGAAGTCTTTCATCTGAAAATCTACAAGGTATGCCATTGTCAGTGACACCCTTTATCATCGTAGCTTTGACGACACCCTCCTTAGATGTCTCGACACCAATGAAGCACGTACAACCTTATGCGAAGTACATGATGGTATATGTGGGTCTCATTCGAGTGGTCCTACTCTAGCCAAGAAAGTAACAATACTTGGGTACTATTGGCCGATCGTTGAAAAGGATGCAATCAAATATGTTAGGACTTGTCGCAAATGCCAGATTCACAGTGATTTGATCCATGCTCCAACACAAAAACTTCAGACGATCACCTCTCCTTGGCCTTTCGCTCAATGGGGACTCAACCTCATGGGGAAGATCCATCCTACCTTGTCCAATGGCCACAACTTCATTATTACTGCCACTAAGTATTTTACGAAGTGGATTGAAGCCATCCCGCTGACATACATAATTGGAAAACAAATATCCAAGTTCATTCTTAACTACATCATTTGTTGATATGGGCTTCCATAATCCATCATCACTGATAATGGACGTTC